>OX375866.1:79166447-79698014 GCA_947359475.1 Heligmosomoides polygyrus bakeri
GCGGATTAATCCGCCGCCGGCCGCGTTTTGGCGAATGTTTACCGACGGTACTGTAAAGCAGTGGTAGAGAGAGGAGGTGTCGTGTCAAATCCGCGGAAGCAGGGGGTCGTAAATTTTCGGCAGAAATCGAACCCCACGCTTGACCTAGTCCGGAATAGGACCAGTCGAACACTTGATGGGGACAGTCATACGAACAAGCAGCATTTTGGAGAAGATTTAGCACGAACGACCATGTACGTACACACCATTACGAAGATCATCGAAGTGTCGCGAGAGTACAAGCTGCCGCTGTGCCTTACGTTCATTGACCTTAAGAAGGCATTCAAATCTCTCGAAACTGAAGCGGCCGAAACCCTGCTCACTCAGGGTATTCCTACTCAGTACATAAAAAAAGTCAAGCGGAACGAATGCTGGCCGACTTCGATCGTGTATGTGGGAACGTTGGACTGCAGCTGAATCATGCGAAGACGATGTTCATGAGGAACCAACAAATTTCTGATGCCCATTCTCGCTCAACGGAACGAATGTCCCCGAATGCTCCAGCTGCGTGTACCTAGGTCGCGAAGTCAACATGACCAATTACCTAGAGCTGGAGCTAGGCAGGAGGAGACCAGCGCCTTGGCGAGCTTTCAATAGCGTCCAAGAAGTCGTGAAGAAGAGGAAGAACCCATCTATTCTAGTCCATCTGTTTGACTCCACTGTTGTTCCTGCTCCAACATGCGCCTCAGAGACTTGGGTCATATGAAAGCAGGGTAACCACGCGATCAGCGTCTCGCAGCGAGGAATCGAGTGGACTCGGAGCGGCTCAAGCAGGTGAGGGAGGCCTTCGGAATTCCGAGCTTCATCGACGTTCAAAAATAAGAGACCCAATCCTGCCACGTAATACGATTTGCAGACACTTGCTGGACGAGAGCGGTCACCGACTGGATTCCGTGGGATGTGTAGAGAACACCAGGACGCCCACCAACGCGTTGGTCGTACTTCTTTGTGAAAGCTGTGAACGAACGAAATGACGCTATTCCTGTTCATTGAGCGAAGAGGACAAATTGGAGTACTCTGGCACACGGATAAAAGAGGACGTTGCTCGAGCGATTGACGAAAAGACAGGTAATACAGATGACCTTAGTTAGGACGAGGTGAAGGTTCTTTGGCTTTTTCACTTCTTCTTCGATGCTAGAAAGCTCCCTAATCCACTCGTTTCCTTCAGACCACGGGTGAGGGACGTTCTGCCTGAAAGCGGAAGACGTGGGACAGTGCCTGGGGAGCCAATTAGCATCGACTCGCGCAGTGACACCCGCCGCTTCGCACTCAGCCATACAGCCCTCGCCGCGGAAGCGATGCTGGCCCGGCTGACCACGGGAGCCAGTAGGTAGACCATTACAATGATTACAATCGATAGAAAGATAGGAGGCCCAAACGGCTTGCATTGACAGTCCTAAAATTGGGATTGATCTGAGCCCACCATCTCCTAGATTAGAATTTCGAGCTCTATCGAATATGCCAGGAAAGAATCTTGCCTCAATATCCCGTAAACAATTATTTTCAGGCGCTGTTTAACTTTCGTTAAATATCAGCTTTTATTTATTTCAGAATTAATCACGAGGCATGCTTCCAGGCACTGATGTGAACTCTAGCATCTCCTGTATTAGGCCGGCAGCAGAGTCTTGCGGGTGCCGCGGACCCGCCATGACAACGGCGGGTGGTGCGGCGCCGCAAGGGTTGCTGTACGCAATACTGTGTACTTTTGCCGGTAGTTGCGATTTCTAAGAATGTCAGAGATGTAGTAAACAAAACGCTTTTTGTATTGTAAAAAAGCGTTTTGTAAGCCAAGTTAGGAGTTCCTGAATGTGAGCCCCGAAATCTAATAGAACGGGCCTTATAACTCGACAGCTCTGTACCATTTTGCGCTTGTTCTCACGTTTGTCGTTCTACCTCCACTAAAAGTTTCTCGGTTGACAAGCAGCTCGAAGATAATGTGGCGGCCCTTGCGATGACAGCGTTCCCTCCGATGCCTTGTTGAGTCCAGGAGGTTTGTCCGATGCAGTTATAACTCATATGTTATAAAGAACGATCTGCTTTGTTGTTGTATTCCTGTGCAAAGGTTCTCCCTAAACCTTACCGGCTAGCTTGTGGCTGGAAGGCCACGAAGATTTGCAGTGCAATTAAGGTTACCTAATATTGTGCTAAGGTACTTTGCGTTAAGTCATCTATCGACACCCATCTAGCTCCTGGCGCTGCGGGTGAGACCCGCCGTGAACTGCGGCAGCCCTCATGGACCTTTGCGTGCGGCGGCTCCGCGACAACTCGTCCGCGCCGCGGCTTCCACCACAGTAGCAGCGTGGGTCCTACTGCGGCAGGAGCGGTTTGGACGAGTTCTCGGGGTGCTGCCGCAAGACTCTGTAGAGGCCCTTACAATTTCGAACTCTATCGAATGAGCTAGAAATTGCCCTGTCTAAATAACCTATAAGACGACTTTTTAAGCGTTGTTTGTTTTCGTTAAGAATAAGGATAAAAGGATAGAGGGCGGCGTTACTCAATCCCTTTTGGGATGCGCCAGCGCATTCTACTTCTACGGGATGTCGTGGAGGCGACATGAATGCGTATTTAGCCATACAATGACTTGCGGTGGCCAGCCGATGAACAAGTCAGCGCTTTATCCTTCCCAGAGAAGTCTGGTACCAATTCACCGACCCCGGAGGGATGGAGGGCTTGGTTGGCCTGGGCGGGAAATCCGAACCAGGAACCTGGTATCGGGGACAGTCGCGCCACTTCCTACTGCGCTACACGCGCCCTTGTTTTCGTTAAATATCAGTTTTTTTTATATCAGAATTAAATGCGAGGTATGCTTCCAAGCTGAAATTAAGCGGGAAACACAACTAGATAGAAGAGAGACCTTCTAAGAGCACCCCAAATGCTCGACCTTTTTGAAAACGGCATTATGTTCCTTCAATGCGTAGAGAATGTTATCGGCCTGAAATTGCCCGAGGGCTTCGATTTGATAGTCGGTAGACCTCCTAAAAACACCGAAGTACTCTAGTCTTCTCAAAGCATTGTTCATGAGTGTTTCCTAACTGGTTAATTGGTGGAGGTGACACTGGCTATGCATGCAGGTATACTGCCTTTGGGACGCGAGGTCAAAATACTACTAGAAGCCACAACGACTTAAAAGATATAGTGTGATGAAATTTATTCTCGGTGAACATTGGATTTGATGAACCACCCATCCAGTTGGATATATATATATATATATATATATATATATATATATATATATATATATATAGTATTATCATTATAAAGTTCCATAGAAAAATGAATTATGAAATTCTAAAGAGACGTCATGTTGAAACTCACGCTTTAAACTTCTGTTAAAAGATCTCTCGTCTATCTAATTGGAATCCTCGTGAAATTTTAGCCTGGAAACGTGCCTCGCATTTTATCCTGATATATGTGAATAAAAACCGATATTTAGTGAGAAAAAATTGAACAGTGCCTGAAAAAATTCGCTTTAAGGATTATTGAGGCGGGTGTTGTGAATACCCAACTAGGGTCTATCTATAAATGTGTAGTATTATTATATCATAATAAGAACAAATAGGAATGAATGATAACACGTTTAGGTGAACAATATAAGATAAGCACCGTTGCATAGCATCCACTGGTATGACCTAATGATACCGCAAGAAGGCAAATAAGATAATGCACAATTAGTACACTCTAGCCGCGGTACACCCTTTTAAGACTAGAGGTTGTCAACCTCCCTGACCAATATATGTCATACCTCTCTTCTCTTCCTCTAGGAATTCCTTATATAAACTGCTGTGAGTTATTGTTTGTGTTGTGCTCGATAGTTGTGAAGTAATAAATACTTATTACAATTCGCTACAGACGCATCTGTTGGTGAACCACCAAATTGGTGCATCAGCCGTGGATTCAAACCCATGCAAAAGCTTCTGCGCTAGCTCTCCCCAGTGAGAAACAGAAGCTAATAAAAAGTACTCCGGTAAGCGTTCCTCGGGGAACCAGGAAAACTTTAGTAAAGCCTTCCTACCGCGTTCCCTCAAGAGAGCCCTGGTAGCATCCGAAACTTCTTTCCACCGCTAGGGAAAGAAGCTTTCAAAAGTTTTCCATTAAGCGTTCCTCAGGGGACCAGGAAAACTCAAAGACTTCCTACCGTTTTCTCTCAGGCGAGCCCTGGAAGCAACTGAAACTTCTTTCCACCGCTAGGGAAGGAAGAAATCAAAAAAGCACTCTATTAAGCGTTCATCGGGGAACCAAGAGTTCCTTCAAAGCATTCCTTTACCAGGGAGCAAAGAGTTTCTTTCCAACTCATTGGAAAGAGATTAAATGGTACTTGTGAAGCAAAGGGCCCGTGGTGCCGTGGGGTTACCGGTAAACATGTTAACGCGGCAAGCCCACGGCAGCACGGGGCCGGTACTTATGAAGCACCCGTCCTTGGGTGCCGTGGGTTGCCGCGTTTCCGTTGCCGTTGCTGCGTTAACATGTTTTCCGGCAGCCCCACGGCACCACGGGCCCTTTCCTTCATAAGTACCGATTAAATTAGCAGTCTTTCTAGTTAAACCTCAACAGAGGGGCCAATAGAAATCGCTGAAAAAGTTCGCTCATTGTGCAAATTCTCATCTGAGAGAGCCAGAAGAGCAAAGAAAAGACCCGCGTGGCAGGAAAAGAGTTCTATTTCGAACCAAACGAATTAAAATCTAAGGTGAAACTGTGAAACCTTGCAAAAATCAATAAGATGGCAGCAATACAGGTCTATAAAACAAAGATGACGAATGCTTGCGGACTGATCAAGAAAAGCGAGTCAGAAGTCAACCGTCTCGATCAACCGTTCGCGTTTCCGGAAGAAAGGAAGGATTGCGAAGCGTACATTAGGGAGAAGACCGCACAGCTGAACCACCTAATGAGGACGGTAATGAGCAACAAGCAGTACCACGACAACTGCTTAAAGGCCATCGAAATTATTAATTCACGTTCCGATGAGAAAAGACGTGAAAAGCTCATGACGGATTTAAATGACCACTTGCAAGCTAAATCAAACGAGCTTGACATCACGGTCATGCGTTGGCAGAATAAAGTGGACTTCAGAAAGGATGAACTGTTTCAGCAAACAGTTTTAATTGCCAGCTGTCAGGAAGGTAGCAACGGTAACCGTACTGTCACTGGCAATAGTGGCAGCAATTGCACGTCGACAAATGGGTCGCGTCTTCGCAGGAACGCAGTGTCGCACTCAGGCGACCCCTTCTCGAGGTTCCAACCTTCTCAGGAGACTTCAGAGAGTTCAACGCCTTCTGGTCGGTATTCCGGGCCCTCATACACAATGATGCCAGTTTAACTGACCAAGAAAAGTTCCTGTTCTTGAAGCAGGCTCTCAAAGGTGAAGCTGCAGCATCCAACACATACGTTCCTGTGATTGGGGACAATTACTGCATAGCGGTCAACATCCTTAAAAAGGCTACGACAGATCGGCAAGTATAGCAGATATACTTATAAGCGAGATCGAAGAAGTCCCCCGTGCTCGCGATACGCCCAAAAGCTGTCGTGACACCCTTTCTGCCAGCACGTCACGGGTTATACACCTGGAGCAAACCGATGTGTCACTCAATGCGGACCGAGTATGGCGCCGCTTGATTCTGTCAAAATTCACAGAATATATCTGCAGCAGTGTAATAACGAAGGAAAGCAACTATGGTACACCGCTCGACGTGAAGGGCATAATCGAAGCCATTGACGAGATTGTCACTCTGCAGGAAACTACTGAACTCTCAACAGCAACCTTGTTCGGCAACGATGTTAACAGTGATGATGAAGACTGCTTCTCACTTCAGAACGAGCTACACCACTTCACGCATCAGTCACTTCTGAGTACTCTCGTATGCCTTTGCGGAGAAACCCATCTACCACAACACTGCAACAAGTTTACAACTCCCCAGGAACGCAGAAACGAAGTCAGCCAACGGAAGGTTTGCTGGAAATGCTTCCGGGAGGGGCACAACTCAAAATTCTGCAGAATCCTTGGTCCTTGCCCAAGATGTCGAGAAGACCACCACTCTTTTCTCTGCACCTCAAGCGCACCCGGAGCAGAGCGAAAAAACCTCTCATACGGAATGCAAAACCAACCGCCAACAGTAGTCCATCAAGGAGCAGTAAAGGTTGTGCTGCAATCGAAGAACAACCGCTCCATGCGACACGGAAAAAGCATTGGAAGATCGAACCGATGTGACGAAGCTAATTTCTCAGCTTCATATAAAAGACCCATAGGTTCAAAACAACCGATTAACAAACAATGCGTGCTACAAATGGCCTCTGCATTGATATTCAACGAGTCAGAGGTGGACTACCAACCAATAACTGTCCTGCTCGACTCTGGAGCTCAAAGAAGTTTTATAAAGAAGAAAGTTAGAGAAGAGCTGCAACTTCCAACTAAGAACTCAAATTCATTCACAACGACAGGAATGGGAGAGCTCCAGGAAACTTTCGAATCCACGGAAGTTCACACTACTCTGAAGAACATTCGCTCCGGCATGAAGCTAAAGCGAGTGCCAGTCTTCACCAAAGAAAAGCTGACCGCGTCGTCAAGTTCCGCAAAGCTATCATCAGCAGACAAGGCGTTCATCAGGAAGAAGCTTTCTATTGCCCATAGAAGTCTTGCTTCTACGACGTCCTCTCCAGACATAACAGTTGGACAGGATCTCGTGAATCAGATAATCCTTCACGACACTCCTATAATGAAGGTGCCGTCTGGTTAGTTCTCACGCCTACCATTTTCGGCTATACCATATCCGGTGTAAGTGGCACAGACAGCTTTGCTAAAAGGCAAACAACTCTATGCAGTGAATTTCTCGCACCAGAAGCAAGAATATCTTCTAAAAGCAACTACATGGGCTCAGATCATCATTCAAGACCAAAGTATCAAAGAGCCGATAGTTTCAACATCCACAAAGAATGGAGACCAAACATCCGATTTGACCATGAAAGTGTTTCCAATTCAAAACTGCAGATTGTCACGGAAATGGAAAAATCTACTTGCGAGTCAACGTCCACGCGAATTCGTAAAACAGAATAGCAAAAAGACGAAAAACCAAAACGTCGATAAGGACACTACGAGTCCGAATATCCAGTTATCTCTCCAGTCTTCTTCCTTAATTCGTGACACTAACGCGTTACCGAAGACCAGGAAGCGAACGAAGATTTCGATGACTGGTAATCTGGAACTCATCAGCTGCAGCTGCCCATCTTACTGTCCGTCCGGTTAGAGCAGCTTCTCCGAGGTGATCATGTAAAAATGGCCACGTCAGTATGCGCTAATAGAAGCGATAGCACAGTCATTTGGATAGACGATCAACAAATACGAAGTCCCTCAAGGAGGCGACGTGCCAGAAGGAAAACTACCAACTTCAAATGCTATACCTCAACATCACACAAGGACGTCGGAGAGAGGGAGATTCAGTAAAATTTCTACCTAATTCGCATAATTGTCGCCCTCTATTGTTGTATTGTCTATCTGTCCTATCATGTTCATCAATTCCCTCTCGCTTCCTCGGTGCTATAATGTTCTTTTTTATCGCTACCGCTACTTGCCCCTCGCCCCAGTGTTGTGAATACCCAACTAGGGTCTACATCTATAAATGTGTAGTATTATTATATCATAATAAGAACAAATAGGAATGAATGATAACACGTTTAGGTGAACAATATAAGATAAGCACCGTTGCATAGCATCCACTGGTATGACTTAACGATACCGCAAGAAGGCAAATAAGATAATGCACAAATACTACACTCTAGCCGCGGTACATCCTTTTAAGACTAGAGGTGCGGGATTCTTTTTTTGATCATTTTGGATCATTCGATAGAGCTGAAATTTTAGTACAGGATATGGCAGGGGTTACATCAGTAGTATGGAAGCATACCTCCCAATTAATTCTGATATAAACAAAACCTGATATTTAACGAAAATAAACAACGCCTAAAAAGCCGCCTTAAGAGTTATTTTGACAGGATAATTTCTAGCTCATTCGATAGAGATCGAAACCCTAATACAGGAGATGGTAGAGTTCACATCAGTAGCCCGCAAACATGCCTCGTAGTTAATTCTGATATAAATAAAGACTGATATTTAACGAAAGCTAAACTGAAAAAAAACTGTGGTAAGGGTTATTGAGGCAAGATTCTTTCCTGGCTCATTCGATAGAGCTCGAAAATCTAATATAGAAGATGGTAGTGTTCAGATCAATCCCAATTTCTGGACTGCCAATGCAAGCCGTCTGAGCCTCCTATCTTTCTATCGATTGTAATCAGACGAAATCGGTCGACTTACAGACTCCCGGTTGTTGGCTGGGTAAGCATCGCCTCCACGGCGAGGGCTGTCTAGCTGAGTGGCGGTGTCACGGCGCGAGTCGACGTTAATTGTCTCACTGCCCGCGTCTTTGCTCGCACCGCTTTCAGGCAGAACGTCCCCCTCCCTCAGACCACCTCCTACATGAACCTGCTTGACGACCCAGCACAAAAGACCGAGAAATTAGGAGATCATCGCTTTTGAGCCTAAATGGAACATCATAAACTCGTTCATTTTGCATGAGCTTTCGGAAGGTACGGTTGTAGCCCGACACTCCATGGACCTCTTCCATGGAGTGTCGGGCTAAAAAAACTCTACTTCACTTCATTTCAACACAAGTGTTGCCACCGTGTGTAAACATGATGCAAGACCCTTAAAACATAAAACGTAAAACATACCAGTGTAACATTCATTAAAAGGTTATAAAATCCTAAAATGCTAAAACGAGTCAAACAAGAACCGAAAAAAGGAGGAAAAAACTAGACTTGGAGTAGAACAGTAGAGAGAACCAACACACAAAACTGTCACTTCCTTCCGAGACCCGAACTAGAACTAGCCAGGACAGCGTTAGAATAACCTTTTTTGCCGTAGCAGATTTCATGCTTAGAAGACCTTTGGCGACTAACCGATAGAAGGTGGATAGAACTCGTTGGTGAAGAACCAAGATTTCAACGGGTCTCTCCAAAAGTAGACAAGCATCCCAAAAATTGCCAATTCAAGCGAATGACGAACAAATGGTCATACAATATTACATGATGTCGTCCGCAAAGAAAGCCGAACACGTGGAATAGTAATGAGTTCATCGTCAACAATAGGAACACAATCAGAAGCGGTATGACGTTGAAGTCAATGTCCGATATATCAGAACACTGATAAAACAGCAGTCAATATAAAGACGAACGGAAGAAAATAAAATAGTAACAGCGAATACCAGGCGAATATAAAAAGCATTTCCAGAAGGGTTGCGGCAGAATTACCATTGCAGTGGTACACGCGGACATGTGGATGATGAAGGACAAGTGTGCGGCGAGCACTGCTGCTCCAGCAGGTATTATAGTTGAAGAAACTTCGAGTACCAACTTAGTGCCCCCCCCCCCCCCCAACATCACTGTGGTCAATACGTGTACGGAGCTTGTTCTCCAACTTCGTTGGAGCTCCCTTACGTCTCATATGAAAGGAAATGCAGGATTTTCTAGGTATTAATTTGGCCAGAAAGTTCCGCGGTTTTGAGTGGTCCACTTCATTGATCATAGTTTTCTTAATACTTACCGGGTTCAGTCGAAGTAAGAGACCATGCGAATCAGCACACTTTTCCCAACGCGATGAAGGATAAAAGGATAAGGGATGGCGTTACTCAGTGATGGCGTTACTACTTTTGGGATGCGCCACGCATTCTACTTCTACAGGATGTCGTGGAGGTAAATTGAATGCGTATTTGGCCATACAAAGACTTGCGGTGACCAGCCAATGAACAAGTTAGCGCTTTATCGGTACCAATTCGCCGACCCGGAGGGATGAAAGGCTTGGTTGGCTGGGCGGGAAATCCGAACCAGGAACCTGATATCGGGTGCACGCGACAGCCGGCACCTCCTCCGACTGCGCCCGACGCGCCCAACGTGATACTAGTTGAATATTTCAATCAAGGAAAAAACTGAATGATCGAAATGCAACAAACTCTAGACAGGCTGTTTTTATCTGGTCTTGATTTGAAGTCAATATTTCAACTTTTTTCCACTTTATCGAGCCCTCGACCGCGGCTACTCGACCTGAGCCCGAAATCGCTCGCCAGGTCGCTTCAATATCTTTTCCACACCTACGCGTGAGACCCAGCAGTGTGAGCCTCCATCTAAGTAGATACTGCAAGGCGTGCCCTTCTCGAAGAGAACTGAAAGCTCGTTTAAGTCAGTTCACTTTTCCATTAGAAGAAAACTGAAAGCTGTGTAATCACTGCATTCTTCAAACAAATTTTTGCTTACTTCTATACCATAACTGATTCATCGAATCGTGATGAAAAATGTGCTTAACCCTTTCACGACATTGTCCGACGGTGTCGTCGGACACCATCATAAAAATAGTTAACGAAAAATTATCAAGCATTTAATAGTATAATAGTAATCAATCAGTCCACTAATATCTACGGTCAAGACAGTCCTTGGGAAACTTCATTCTTTACTGTTTTTCATATTTAACAAATAATACAAATAAAATAATTCAAATAATCAGCGCGCGGGAAAATGCGCGCTGTCCAACGCGGCAGTCACCTGAAAATCGCGCGTGTTGTGAAAGGGTTAAATTGATGTAATGAGATTTAAAACTATTGAAGCAATAACAGTTTATTCATAGACATCGGAAACGACACGCGTATCTAATGTTAAGCAAATAATTATAGACACCATCATCTTCAGCAGTGGTGGTTATATCAGGCCCTTAAAACATAATTTTCCTCATTGCTTTCACGTAAACATTGACCTTACTACAGTCGTCACAAGCAGACGTGTGTTTTATGATAAGATCCATTGACGAATTTAGGATTTGAAAGCCGCCTAGCAGACTTCACGGGAATAGATCACTTTCGATCGAACGACCAGCATTTGTCCGTAGTATCCGAGTTTTCCCCAAAGCTCACCGCATCAGATGGGATCGGCGAGAATTGAAGGCCGTCTAACAAATTTACACTAATGGAATTCAATCCGAACGGTCAATATGGGTCCGTAGTATCGATTGTGCTAGAACAGAATGGAAGAGACTTTTTGAAAGTAAACAGATACATACACGCACACTACATTTTGATCTAAAATAGGGACTATTTTTCTTCAATAATATTTTCTCCTTTGCGCTCCACAACGTGTAACATCTTCTTCCTTAGACCTTCAATGCACATTTAGGTGTGACGCCATTCCAGTGTTCAAGTGTGGCTACCTTCAGGCCATCCAGCGTTCGAATTCCTGCAGTTGTTTATAGCTTCTTTATGAAATCCGTATTATTAGGTCATTAAATATGAAATGGCAGATTTTGTCATTGTTAAGAATCAGGGTTGATGTTTCGGTAAACAACACTTCTACGGTTCTGGGTCTTTTCTTTTCTGAAGGTACGTTCTTGCACTTTTGCTCGTTTGTTTTGATTTGCAGCATTTTTTTCAAATTGTCGGTTTCGAGGTCGTGGAAGCAAAGCATAGCAGGCGGCCCGGAAGATTAGCGAGATTTTCGGCGAGGATGTGGCTAGAGAGCGCACAGTACGTGGATGGTTCGAGAAGTTTCGATCTGGCGATGTTAATCTTAAAAATAAGCCACGTGGGAAACCTGTGTCCACGGTAGATAACAATGAATTGAAAGCTATAGTGGAAGGCGATGCATTTCAAACTGCACGTGAATTAGCACCAGTGTTCAAGATCTCTATCTCTACATGTGATGGAAAATGATTCTCAACCGTAAGCGTTTGGCACGATGGTTAAATAAAGATGAAGTCGCGAAATACAGTCCGGAACCTAACATCCACCAAAAAAACTGCGGATGCCGCGTGCCTGTTTGGTGGTCTACCTATGGAATCATCCACTACAGCATAATGAGAGCTGGTGAAGCGGTAACTGCGGATGCCTTCTGTAACGAGCTCAACGGCATGATAGAGAAGCTTGCAATTAGGCACCCAAGATTGGTCAACAAAGACAAGCCAATACTCTTGCGAAACAACGCATGACCACACGTTGCACAAGCAACGTTGTTGAAACTGCAAGATTGGATGTGGAACTTCTCATTCACCCCGTATTCATCGAATTCGCGCCAAATGACTATATCTTCCAAGCATTGGACCACTTTTTACAGGATAAAAATTCAATTCTCAAGTGGATAAGGAAGACGCTTTCTGTGACTTCATCGCTTCTCCAGGCTTCTATGCTTCCGGCATCAAAAAGTTACCGTGGTAGAGATGTGTTGATTGTTTAGGCGCATATTTTGATTGATTACATTGCCTGTTGTTTTGGGAAATAACAAATCAAAATTCAGACTCAAAATCGGCCATTTCATACTTGATGACCTAATATATAATAAGAAATGTATACCTGTTGTGTTCCTTCATATTGTCCCAAACCAATTCGATGGATTCACTCCGCTGGCCATTTCACAGTTGCATTTCCTCATTCTTCAAGCTTCCGCATAGTACATTTGCTATTGTGCGGAGTCAGTCACAGTGCATTGTCCTGCACTAACAGAGACTGATCTGAATTCGAAGATATTACTATTAGGTTGTAACGAAATAAATGGCACTGAACCACTGTAATTTTAAACAGTTAATATCTCGGCTTGTAGGCAAGTTTATTAATCGAAATAAAAACCTGATTCTACACATCTTTGCCTTTTTTATCCCAGTAGCATAAAAATCAGAAGTTCTGGAATTGACGAAATCTTCGAAGGCACTTTCGGCATCCTGTTCGTATTTGAATATTTTCCCTACCAAGAAGTCGCCAAGATGCTTGAAGAAATGGTAGTCTGTTGGGGAGAGATCGGGAGAAAACGGAGGATGTGGTAGAGTTTCAATGCTCAGCTCATTCAATTTCTGCAACGTCATTCGTGCTACATGGGGGCGAGCATTGTCGTGCAGAAGGAGAACTCGCCTTCGGTTTACCAATGCCGGCCGGATATCCTTCAACTTTTTCATCATTTCTTCAATTTCAATGCAGCCCTTCTCTGTCGTGATGGATTCACCGGGAGGGAGGAAGCTGTGGTGAATAATTCCCAGCGAACACCACCATACTGTCACCATTACTTTCTTTTGGTGCAATTCCGGCTTCGCGAAAACCTTGGGGCTCTCATCGCTGTCCACCCACTGTGCCGATCGTCGCCTGTTGTCGTACATTATCCATTTCTCGTCACAGGTTACGATGCGATCAAGGAATGGGTCCGTTTCGTTCCGTAGAAGCAGTGCGGACGAGATCTCATATCGTCGATTTCTTTGCTCCTCAGACAGCTCGTGAGGCACCCATCTTTCCAGCTTTTGGTCTTTCCAATTTCCTTCAGATGCCGGGCAGCTGTGTTGTGACTGACGCCAAGAACCTTCGCTATCTCCTTGGTACCTTTGTGTGGATCCTCCTCTACCACATCTCTCAGCTTGTCCTCATCAACATCACTATGCCTCCCACGACCTTCATGTTCTTCCAAGCTCTCATCTCCATTCCGGAACTTCTGATACCAACGATACGCCGTCCGAATTGTGGAACATCCTTGACCGAATGCGGCGTTGATCTTCTCGTCCGCCTCCTTAGCTGTAGTGCCCAGCTTGAATCCATACAAGTAAATGCCTCGGATTACCCTTTGTCCATCTGCAAAAAAGTCAATAATACTCTAAAGTTTTCCCACTTTTACATAGAAAATTTGGTACCCACCGGTAGAGCAAAGTTTGCGCTTCTAAATGACATGCCACATGTTACAGTATGTTCTTGATCAAACGCGTAAAGACGCGCCAAAAAATGGCGCGAGCCAGTGCCATTTAATTCGTTACAACCTAATACATCAAGATAAAATGTTAACAAAAATTACCGCTATTATATCCTTTCTTGAAAGGAAGATAGCGCTTGTGTAGGATCCGTAATACAGTTCGCTATCTAGCTGGGTGCTTCCCGAAAGGACAGCTAATTGAGCCCGTCCCAAACGTGGACCTTTGCTGGGTGTTTTGCTGTATGGCGCAATCTTGAAAACTGGTCGCCGTCTTGGACGTAGCAGATGTTGGTTGAACAACAGACTAAATTATTGTGTATCATAACTCATATCGCAATCGGTTCTGAATGTGCTATAAGGCGTACATGAATGCAGTTCACACATAAAAATATGTACCTCACCTTGAATGTTATACTCATCAGTAAACACCCAGTTAGAGAACGTAGTTCAAGTTTAAAGATAGTCCGAACAGAAACCCAAGTGGATATGTTGGTTTGCTTCTCTAATTATGTGACAATACTTCGTCGTTGTTCTTTCGAAGCCAAGGTATTGTCGTAACTTCCTGACATGGGAGGTACTGGACACCTGCTTTTAGGCGATCAATAACGACCTTAGCTGCAGCAGAGCTGTTGCTAGTGTAGCCTCGAGTAAATCTCTACATTAATCTACTCGCAGTAAGCTGTCACAACGATGTCTTGTTGCGATCAAAACTTCTAGCGCCAGGCGGGACTCGAACCCGCACCTCCCTCTGACTGGGCGGGAATGCTCTACGCCTTTACACCACTGGCGCCGTTTGATCGAACGCAATCGTAGTGCTCAGCAGTTACGGCTCCCGATGTAGACAGTTAAAATTCAGTTAAATCTGTAAAAAAAATTTTTGCAAACTAGAGAGTGCGCGAGGACTGAACTGCGCTTTTTGGGAAGTTTCTTGTCCTAAACCTTTTTTGATGCATCTCTTAATCGTCTGGTTCTGGTACTTGCAGGGACCTAAATTCCAAATATTACACATATATTGCAAATACTTAGACACGGTAAGAGACCGACGTGGATTAAAAAACTTAACTTTTGCAATTCCTTTGCTAGCACGCCAACCGATTTGCCTTGTTGCGTCAGATAGTGCTTACATAGTTAAAAATGTTATCGCTTATCTAAAAATACAATACCGTTGATAATTAGCGTCGCATTCGGCGGCGGCGACGTTGTAGAGAGTCGCATTATCGGAATCGTTGAGCATGGATGAAAGGAAGAGAAGAGTACATTAATGGATTCGTCTCTTAAGGCTAAGTTGAGAGAGCAGGACACTTTCATGGGCTCGTCAACACGGGTACAGCAGGCAAAACGCTAACCTTGTCTGCATTGGAGAAAATCAGCGCCACTTCGAATACAATCGCGATCTTTTACTCAGCAATCTGCAAAATGAACTCTGCGTTGAGATCATGCACGAAAACAGGTCCATCGGATCCGCCAAGTTTGTAAGAAGACTCGTGAAACTCATGTATACAAAGCAACAGTTCACTAGGCCAACATAAATTCGAGTTTACAATGTAAAAAGGTGTTCGCAAGCAGGGTCATGCACTATAGAAAAGTGCAAGACCCTAAAGCATAGCGAAATTATACCAGAGTTAAAATAAGCTTAAAAGTATCACGGATACTGGGGATGCTTTAGAAGTTACGGCGCCCTTATGTTGTTTCGCGCCATTGCCACCTTCTTATTTCACAGAGTAGCCCGCAAGCCGATTTCAGAGACAGTAATCGAAATTGTTCAGTGTCCACACTGGATACCAACAGTCACCTTTGATGTAGAATTAGTATTGCTCAAAAAGAAAAATACTCTAGTTAGTGAAATTCAACGATTCACCTAGGATGCGACTCAGCACATTCTAGGTGATTCGTTGAAAGGAAACAATTCACGAAAACAGCTAAGGAAAATGAAGAAAAACACTTACCTAGGTCACCTTGCCGGAAACTTCGGCGGGCAATTTAAAGGTCGTGCTCCTACTACCGGATGTTGGTCCTGCAGCGAAGATGATATTGCACGAGGAGAGAGAACGGAGGCATGGAGTGCGCGAGACGGCGCGACGAAAAACCATTCCAAGCGGACCACTCCACCGGCGGGCGCCGCGTTGCACGGCAGCGGTGAGTTTTTTTTTGTTTAGAGTTTTTTTAGAGGTTTTTTTTATTTGTGTATGATGTTGGAGGGAGGGAGGAGAGGAAGGCGCGCCGAGGGGGTGAGAGCGAGGGGGGGGTTCAGATTTGGGCAAAGGAAGGGACTCCGGGGTGTGGCCGTGTTACGCACCCGTGTTTAAAATGCCTACACCCCAGAGTCCCTTCCCTTGCCCAAAATTTGGAAGCAAATTAAAAAAGAGGAGTATAGTTTCTAACCCTCAGGCTTTAAGTTACTCGGGCGACCCCCCCCAAGCAACATGGAGCCGACACCATTCCGGTTAAATGATAAGTGGTTTTGTATTACTTACATAAATGTCTACCTAGGCATATATATTTTTTTCAATTTCACTAACCCCTCCGTTATCACATTGCGCCGATATGGCTTTCGCCCTAAACCATTTCAGTGCTCCGGTAGAGTGTAACAGCAAATAACATGCAGAGCAGCTCGTTGCATGCACGATAACAATAAGATGTGAATGCGAGACCTCCGTACAGAGTTGTCAGTGCCCAGAGGATTCGGTTCGCACTCTATATGGGGATGATTGAATTTTGATCCCACTGCAGACAGACACTACAGACACCTTCGGCAGGATTAGGAGGTCAGGGAAAGATGTCATAACATTATTACAAAAAGAGCTAATCTTACGAATCGCTCATCTAAAACAATGAAAGAATCTGCAACATTGGTAAGGAGATTTGACTGAGATTTATAACTTAAACTACTTCCGGATGTTATAATTGCCTGCCGAGAACAAATTTTACGGTCACTTTTACGTCTAGTAGCAATGGAAATTGTCTCAGCCGTTTGCAAAACTCAGCAGTTCTTTTTTTTCTTGCGAAACATTAGTAAAAGTCAAGTGGAAATCTTTTGGAAATTCAAAAAATCAATAATTAGTGGACGCTGTACTGCTCCTTGTATTCCACTGGGGAAGCCCTTTTTCTGAATCATCACATTGAAGCGAACTGGTCGTTTTTTGATCTAGATACACACACAGTGTGAATGAATAATCAATGATGCTAAGATATAACCGTACCGGACATGGAACTGCTGATGAATTCGTTAAACTTCACTGGAAATTCACACTACAGCACCGGACGCGTCCTTTGAATGGACGCTGCAAAAACCGCGATTTTCGGTTTTTGCGTCTTTTTGATATAACTCGCCTAGTATTCATTCATTTGAAAAACTAAGAAAATATTTGAACTCAGGAGCTCGAGCTCTATCGTCTGGTATGCAATATTCATATGGAGTCATGAAAATGTTCGAAATTAAAAACATGCGCTCCACTGCGAAGGGCGGTCGCGGACGAGTTGTCGGTCGCAAGCCGTCGAAAACCGTTGCGGCTCACAATGCCTCTAATTTGAGTTCTTTAAGAAACGGTTGGTACCGTTCGATTCGTCTCTTCGAGATCTGCACAAACATGTATTCATGTTCGCTAGACTACCGCGTTTTCGCAGTCGGTGGTCAAAATGACTGGAGCAGACTTTTCGCGATTGGAGAAGCTTATATTCCAGGGCTTGCATGTTCTCGGAGTATCTCAAGCATGGCGTAAACTGTTCTGTAATGCCAGGAATCCTCTGAGAGTGCGCCGTGCAAATGGATATAGGATCGAACCTATCAACCGAGTGGGCGGCGCGACGGATAGTTTTACAGAAATTCTCAGCCGCCCTACTCAGGAATCGCTGTACTCTGTCCGGGCGAGACTTTGGAGTGCGCTGTGCACAACTATAGGAAAAAAACGATCCTATCAATCGAATGGGCGCGAAAGCTCGCAAATTGCACCGCGGGCGCGTTCTGAACGCAATATGTCTGTCGAGTTTGAATCTTTCCAGCTGCAACTTTTGGATTTTGTAAGCAGTAGAAAGTTCAAAAAGTGCGCTGAAGCACAGCGACGCAGCTTGTGACTGAACAAAGCTCCAGCGGTGCGAAAATGCAGGTCAGCCTTGTGTATCACGATTTTTTGCGATTTCAGTCGAGCACTGTAGGAAAATGCGATCAGCTAACGGCATACGAATGCGTAGGCTAGCAAATCAGCTAAGGTACTTCATGATGAAGTGCTCATAACTCTTCAGCTGCCTAACCTGTCTTAGTCCCAGCTTAAGTTTCTTCCGCTTTTACTCGCCCACATTTGAGTGTTAACACAAAAATGATACCGTTCTGTTCAGCTCGAAGAGCTGTATCGAGCGGTGTTAATTTCGGACAATTCCGGGAAGATTGATTTTTTGACATTTTCCCATATGATTCTTTATGAATCTTCGAAGATGAGCTTGCCATCATCATTCATCATTTTCAATAGCGTTTGTCCCGCTTGGTGGCGGGGTCCGCTCTTCTGGTCTGGTGACGCCACTTCTCCCGATCAAACGCTTGGTCGGGATGGACACCAGCTAACTTGAAGTCCATATGCAACGTACCTAGCCAACGTTGTTTCGGGCGTCCTCTGGGCCGTTTTCCAGGGACTTCAAGATTCAGGCCAATCTTACACACGGTGTCGTCGTTAGCGCGAAGGACGTGACCATACCATCGTAGACGTGCTTCGCGCAACTTGTCAGCTATGGAGGCGACACTGAACCTTTGTCGCATGGTTTCATTGCGAACGCGGTCCAGTCGCGTTACGCCAGCCGTCCGCCTTAGCATTTTCGTCTCCATTACACTGAGGCGGCTTTCAATTTCCTTCGTCACAGGCCAGCATTCAGCACCGTACGTCGCTACTGGGCGGACGACTGCTCTATACACCTTTGACTTGAGGTACTCATGAATTGTCTTGTCGCAAAACACCCCAGTCAACGAATGCCATTTGGACCAGGCTGCACTCACACGTGCGTTCACCTCCAACTTTAGACTGCCATCGGACGTGACTGTTGATCCAAGATACTTGAAAGGTGTAACTCGTGAGAGCTCAGTACCATTGATCTTACTGGATCCATGCCCATTCACATCCGTCTTCAAGTATTCCGTCTTTTTGACGTTTAGCTTGAGTCCAAACAATGTTAAGCGATCGCACCACGCCTGTGCCTGCCGCTCGAGCTCTGCTTTGTCTTCGCATGCAAGCATGACGTCATCGGCATACAGCAGCGTGCAAGGAGCTGCCCTTTGGAGATCGCGTGTAATTGCATCCATGACATCACGAAGAGCAGTGGGGAGAGCGCAGATCCCTGGTGCACTCCGACAAAGATTGGAAACTCCATCGAGGTGCCCGCTGGTGCTCGCACGCACTCGGCTTATTGGGCACGAGTAGGGGATGCGGACCCACTCAATAAGCTCTTCAGGGATACCATGTCGTCGCAACGCGTACCATATCACTTCCCGCGAAACGCGGTCGAAGGCCTTCTCCAAGTCCAGGAAGGGGAAATGCACCGGTTTCTGTTTCTCGCGGTGCTTCTCTAGCAGAAGACGAACGGCGTGTATGGCATCAACCGTCCCACAGCCGGTAACGAAACCACACTGATTATTGGAAAGCTGAACGACATCCCGAATACGTCCATCGACAATTCGCTCAAAGGTTTTCATGGTGTGCGAAAGAAGGCGAATTAGACGGTAACGAGCACAGTCTGCAGGACTGCCCTTCTTCTTCCAAATCGGAATAGTCGTGCTTTGCTGCCAACCCTCAGGCACTTTCTTCTCAGCAACAACCTGATTGAAAAACTCAGTCAGCCAGTCAGCAGGGCACCATCCCTTCGACTTCCACAGGTCAGCTGGCAGGTCATAGGGACCAGTGGCTTTGCCTGACTTCATCTTCCTCAGGGCTGCTTCAGTTTCGCTCACTGTGATCTTCTGAACGGGACCGTATACAGGTGAAGCAAAAGGAACGGCAAGATGTTCAAATTCTACATTCGAGATTTCCTCGAAGTAGTCGCGCCATCGCTTCACAGCCCTTTTACGATCCATCAGAAGATGACCGTTCTCATCGTTAATGCCAAAGAACTTTTCGATGACTTCTGCTTGGCGACAGCGAGCCTTGGCGAGGCGGTAAAGATAACGCTCGCCATCGCGCGTCTCCAGTTTTTCACTCACATCAGCGTGGTGTGCGGCTTTAGCACCGGCCACTGCATTCTTTGCCGCTTTCTTCGCTTCTCGATAATTCCGCCAATTATCGACTGTTTTATCACCGATAAACACGTGATATAGCCGTTTCTTTTCCCTGACCTTCTCTCTGACATCGTCAGTCCACAGCCAAGCCTGCTTGTCGACCCAACGCCGTCCAGGCTTCGTTGTGCCGAGTTCGAAGCGCGCAGCCCGTGTTATCGCATCGGTAGCATCCTTCCAGGTTTCGTCGACAGTTGTTACCGTCGGCAACCGAATGCGAGAAATAACAGCTGCTTCCTTCTCTTTCAGTCGCCACCATTTGATTCTAGCCGTCCCGCATCGCTCAACACGTCTACACCTCAGAGGTGTGATCTTCAGCGAGCAGACCAGTGGACGGTGTTGCGTGGCAACCGTCTCATACGGCACGGTCTTCGCGTCTGTGACAAGACCTTGGTCGCGACGCCTAACAAGGACATAGTCAATCTGCGTTTTGGCGTTCCCGCTATAAAACGAGATGAGGTGGGAGTCACGCTTTCGAAACTTGGGGTTCACGATGGTGAGGTCGTGTGAGTCTGCATACTCAAGTATACGCTCACCATCGGCGTTGCGTGACCCATAGCCAAAACCAGCATGACAGCTGTAGTCGTCTTTCCTTGCTCCGACGTGACCATTAAGGTCACCTGCCACAACAATCATGTCTTGTGACGGCACTTCCGCTGCCTTCTCATCAAGCAGGGACCAGAACTCCTCCTTGGTTTGCTCGGAGCAACCTGTCTGCGGAGCATACGCGGAAAAGAAATGATATCGTCGCTCTTCTACGGCGACAACAATCTTCATCAAGCGGTCAGCGAAACGTTCTACGCTTGCAATCGCGTCACGGAAACGCTCGGAGACGATCATACCGACACCACTGGTGGTCCTGGGACTTCCACAGAACGGCCTTGAAGCCACGTCCTATGTCCCTTGACTTGCTGCAGCACCACCTCGTCTCCTGCACCGCACAGAAATCTATCTTTCTTCGCTCCAGTGCTTCTACCAACTCGCACGAGCGGCCCGTCAACGTACCCACATTCAACGTTGCTACGCGAGTATTGCCTATGTTACGGGACTTTCGGACTAGCTCAGTTGCCCCCCGATGCCGTCCTCGCATCAGAGACCCTCGCATACTTCTCACACTCGCCGGGCTTTGCGAGTGCGCGTCGGTTCCTGCGGACGCCGTAGCACTATCTCGAGAACTCTGAAACGTCATCGACCATATGATGTGACGCAGGATGTTCGTAGGCCGGCCTGTCACTAGGGCCTGTCGCCCGCATTCGATTGTCCGTGATTGGCTCGGCTCGCAAAAGCAAGCAGTTTCCAGTGGCTCCGCGTGGAGGTACGGACATCGCCACCGAAGATGAGCTTGCCATGATTTGAGATGTCTTACGATTAGATTCAAATTTACTGGTCTGGGCTTTGAGATTCGCTAGATTCACACTACTGCATTAGTTTACAGGTACATGACTCGTTTAACGGTGCCAGTGACAGCGCCATCATGCCAAAACAGATAAGGGTACCTTACACCTTCACCAAGGCTGCTAGAGGAGTACAGCGTTCGCCGAGATTGCATGTTCTCAGCGCTGCTCCTCTCTTTGCAGATTAATTACACTCGATGACGTTAAACTCAAAACATACTTTTCCCAGGAAGACAATGCTAGGACTTTTTCCCTCATGGTTGGTAATTGAACAACGAGCCGCGTGTAAGGATACACAGTCAGGCTAGTGGGACGGCCTGCGAAGTTCGAAAAAACCTATGGAATCTTATAGTGCCGCTAATAATAGCGAAAGGATGACCTCATATTGTGCTCAGAGACATAAATTAAGGAGACCGCATACCCTTTCATTTATTTGCGTCCACGCCGTCAAGCTGAGCTGTTGTG
Organism: Heligmosomoides polygyrus bakeri; assembly: GCA_947359475.1. NCBI lineage: Eukaryota > Metazoa > Nematoda > Chromadorea > Rhabditida > Heligmosomidae > Heligmosomoides > Heligmosomoides polygyrus. Next base: position 79,188,339 of record OX375866.1, read on the forward strand.
TCTGCTGACTTGTCTTGCTCGCTGACCTCGCACATGACGAAGTGTATAAAGAAGGCTCCTGAAGCTGATGCAGAGGAAGCGATGCCCTTGTGGGCTAGTAAGTTGAAAGAACGGATTGACGTATAGTTGTTGTGTACAGAGCACAATAACCGATACACTAGAGCGAGTTCCCAAGCAAATACAATCAATTCAGGACAAGCAAGGCGCAGTTGTTGCACGATTGGCGAAGCTCGAGGCTAAGCTGGATTCTCCACGTCAATCAGCCATCAATGAAAGCATCAACTATAGTTAAGGTCAAGGCCGATAGCCAACGAATTGAAGAAGAATCTATCAGGAATGCATGAATGGAAATCGATAAGTAAGCAAACGAGGAATCGACTCAATGCTTTGATCGCGAAATACTGAAAGAGATTGATCAAACGTCTGGTGACGATCAGCTAAGACGTCAGTTTGAGCAATGTCGGATCACCACATCCCGCAAAAAAGGCAAATGGGCTTGGCGAACGAGGAAATCAATCATAAATCATCAAAATAATCGAAATATCTTCCCCAAGCCAAGCTCTATGGGATGTCTTTCTCGATCATACGCGCAGTGGTCGCCAGTGCCTTACTCAGCGGTTCGTTCACTGCTTTGCACGTAGGGATTACACCGCGGAGGAGCTGAATGTAGACAGATCGCTGCATAAGCAGACGGGCGGCCTTAACGCTAGAGAGGGTAAATTAATATACGTTGTTCGAAACCTCTACATCGCCAAACTCCAGGCTCCGCGCGTGCTACCCAGGCGTCCAATTTCTTCTTCACTCACCGAAATGCCCCACATTAGCGATAAGCTGAGTGGCGCGTATTCTATCACCAGAAGTCCACATGAGCAGCGCATTCCTCCAATGACTTAGCCTGCACTCGCTTTAAACCATTCCAATCCTATCGATGGCTTGATAAAAGAAAACGGTACAGCTTCGAACTCAGCTATCGCCGCTCCACTATCAATCGTAAATGTTAATGCTTCATCCGAGAACATGGTACTCTTCAGTGCCAGATCCACATGCAACAAAATCCCAAACCTATCTTTTTCTGCTTTCTTGCTTCTTGCCGTAACAGAGACTTGGCGTAAATCCGACTCTATTCACAACGCAACCTTATCCCCTCAATCCAAATACGAGGTCTACAGTTGTGGTAGACCAGGGGAGGTGGTGTATTGATGTTGGTAGGAAGGCCCTTTCAGCTGATCAATTCTGTCAAGTTTTTCACCACAGTGTTGTTTTGATTTTATGCATTATCTCTCACCCACTTGCAGCCTTCATAGTCACTCTGTTTCTTATGATGCCAGCTCCTTTCTGCAATCATTGCTACAATTACCGCAAAAAGAAAATGCCAATTGTTCAATAGTAGGCGACATGAATTTCCTTGAAATCGATTGGTTCACGGGAAGCACATCTGTTTCTGCTTCTGTCTGTGTTCTTAGCGTCTTCTGTACCACATGGGCGCTGTATCAACTTGCCACAGTTCTCACGTATTGCGCCGTCATACTTGATCTAGTTCTTACCAATAATATTGGTATCGTTTACAGCTTGCGAGTGCTTCCACTTTTCTCCATCTCTGGTCAGGACGAATCTCTGTCGCCTCATTAGTGCTAGCATTAAAAAGCAGAAACTCAATATTGAGACTTCGAGCGCGGAAATTACACGAGAACTTGTGAAGAGTTGCTAAAAATTGATTGGGGCATATTAATTGAAGAGCTGTTCCACAGTAGACGAATGCTGCGAAATGTATTCGGAGCACAGCAGTAGGCCAATTAAATAGTATATTTCCTCGGTTTGTCAAAGTGACTTCCTTTACTACCCTGCTAAAATTCGCATGCTGGCATCCAAAGTATATCGATTGGCTGCTAAAAGTATCATCGCTTCTCTAGAAATCGCAAATGCGAGTTCACATAGATAGGCCTGAAAATGAAGAAAAATAGCTATCTTCTAATACTGCAGACATTCTTGGCGACTTTTCTAACAGAAGAATAAAGGCCATCAATAAGATTGGCTTCGTAAAAAAATCCCAACGGTAAGTCGTGTAGGTCGTGTAGAACTGAGGTGGGGAAAGCCGAAGTCTTCGCTGTCAAATCTGTCTATAGAGACTGCATCAGAAATTATTTGACTGTGACGCTTTCACTGACGATGAGGCTAAACCAGACTTTAGACTTCAGCAGCGAAGTTGTGGTTGTGCAAAGACCATTAGCTCACTTGCCGTCACATGTATCCTGATAACATACCCTATATATTCCTTAAGAAACAGCACTAGCCTTAACTTCGTCACTTTCGATCTTGTTTAATGGGTTTCCTCTTCATACTGAAGTACCCTAGCTATGGCTTTGCAGTTTTGTCAGACACATCTTCATAAAAGGATACAGAGCTGATGCAAGGTATTATGGTTTGCTTGACGTCTTCGACAAGCAAGGTCTTGAAAGATTCATATGCAAAGGTCTCTCACCTCAATACCTTCGAAGTAACGAGCTTGTCAACAAATATCAGCCTGGCTTTTAGCAAAAAATCCTACATCAACGGCTCTTATGTGTTTTCACATCGAACAATATTATAGATCCTAATGGTTGTGCTTCAGTTTCTTATGCAGGATACGCTAAGACTTTTGACCATGTCCCACTGGCACTTCTCTTTGGAAAGCCTCAAGCGCATGATCGAGAGGATGTCTGCTTTCCTTCCCCAGTCATTTTTAGCAGGGCGCACCCAAAGGGTACTTGCTAATGGTGTGTTGCCATCATTTATTTATTTATTTATTTATTCATACGTCAAATAGACGCGCACAAAACGCCAGAAAACAAGATCGAAACAAGCCATGCAATGAAGAAAAAAAGACAACACTAAAACAACGAGAACAACAAATCACCCGGCAGTTGCAACCCTTTGGCAACCAATTTTGAACTAGGGGAACAAGTGGCACAACTTGCAACTGAGCCGGAAGAAAAGAGCATGCCCCTCTAAATGTGTGAATTTGTCGCTTACTCTTGTTCAGGTTCACACCAAGGCTACCTGTCCACATCAGCCAGCTATTATTTATTTAATTAATTGAATTTAAAATTATTTATTTATTTGAGTTTGTAGATTGCTGGTCATGCTACCTTAGTGTCCCTCAGGGCACTTGCCTTGGCCTTTTGATGTTTCTTCTTTACATGGGTGACTTGCCCATCTGTCTTCCTCGAGATGTCCACAATTTTATAGTGTTTACGCAGACGATTCCAAGCTTTTCGCTATAAACAGCTACGCTTCCCCGTAAGAAGCGTTAGACGCTTTGCAAAAATGGAAATCCATCAAATGGCAGCTTGACATTTCTCTCGAAAAGGTGTCAGTAATGCGCATCGGGAAGGGACACCCTTCCAATCCTTCTTTTTGCCTCGGAAACAACTATCAGCTGGCTACTGTGAAGTAGGAGATCTTGTTGTTATACACAATGACAAACTCAGATGATGAATACATTGAGAGGATCGCTGCCTCGGCTCACGCGAGGTCAAATATCATACTACGAAGCATCAGTACGCGTAGCACGAGAACCACCTTCAAACCCTTCAAGGCTTTTTTTTAAGCTACGAATTTTTGAGTGCTCTACCTCATTGTGGTCTCTCTCACAAGTGTGATATGCAACGTCAGGGCCCCGTTTTCGGGATAGAACATTTTTGTTGTGAGCTTTAAGTGGTGCGAAAGTTGTGGGGTCATTCGTCAAATTCTCGCCGTATTAGGGATAAGCGTGATATGATCAATGGACTGGGATAATGTGAGCTAAGCTTTGGGAACCAGCTAATATGTCACAGTAACCTTACCCGGTGCCGAACTGTTGAGAAGGACATAGCGTTCTCTCCTTCGCCTTTAGAGGTCTACCCAAGTCACCTTCCAAATTTGAAAGGCTATCAAATGGACGGTACTCACGATATGCATGATCGTAAACTCGCGCGAAAAATTGACCAATCTTATTTTCACGTAGGGTTAATGAGGAACAAATATAATCGTTACAAATGAAGAACAAAAGAGTGGCGTTACTCAATCCCTTTTCGGATGCGCCACTCATTCTACTTCCACGGGATATCGCGGAGGCGACTTGGATGCGTGTTTAACCTACACAATGACTAGCGATGGCCAGCTGATAAACAACCCAGTGTTTTGTTCATTCGAGACAAGGCCGGTAGCAATTCAGCGACCCCGAAGGGATCGAAGGCTTGATTGGCCTGGGCGGGACATCCAAATCAAGAATCTGGTATGGGGTGGTGCACGCGGCAACCTTCACCTCTTTCAACTGCGCTCCACTCGCCTAACGTAACAAATACGCATATATAACGCAATGTAATGTGACAGGTATTCATGTACATGCCAATAAAGTTTGATTTCGAGCTAGTGAATGACCATTGCATAGGCACGGCGGCGGATACAAGGTTTGAATGCCAGTCAAACGAAATTGGGGGCTGAACAACGACCTCTTTCAGACGACAAGAAACTGACACTAAACTTTGAAAGGGGTTAGCTTCACTAACAAGATCGCCCGCTTCTGGAAGGGGTTCTCAGCTAAAAAAGCCATGCGACAATTTCTCAAAGGGCCAGCTTAACCTAAACCTGGGCTTCAAACAGACCTAAGCGGAACTGCACAAAACTGGGAAACCTATTAGAATGGAAAGAATCGCGCATCGGATCAGAACAAAAGATCAGTAAAGGCAGGGCCGTTTAGGTATCTCTTCCTGTTTAGTGCGTGGGGCGAAGAATACATCTTCTCCTTAGTGCGTTGCAAAAAAAGGTCGGCAAACAATAAGGCGGGAAGCCTGACACTGAACTACGGTAATCAACAGGAACTTGTTGCCACCGCAACGCGCTGCTCGACATGCGGTACTTTACACGCTCGCAATCATATACAGGGTGGCCGATAAGTATTGTCGTCGCACAAACCTCCTATTTTCTATAACACGCGAAATTTTTTTAAAACTATTACTCCTCAATATAACCAACAACATATAGATTGGATTCCACAAGAATGCTTCGCAGTGACCTTCTTTGGCTTTTACGCAGGTTTCAAGTCTTGGTTTCACTGATTCCACGGTGCGCCGCAGGAAGCTAGCGTCGATTTCTTCCCAGGCTTGATTAAGTTCGCGGCGAAGCTGGTCCAAATTGGTGATGGTCCTCTTCCTCAGCTTCTGCTCTAGGTATCCCCATATGACAAAGTCGAGGGGATTCAAATCCGGGCTGTTAGATGGCCACTGATCCTTCGTTAGGTATCCAGGGAAGTTGGCGGCCAGATACGCAATCGTCGTCCTCGCTCCATGGGCAGGAGCCCAGTCCTGTTGCAAGATCATCTCGTGATTTTTTTCATAAAAGGGAAGGACTACTTTCTTCAGAACCTCCTCTTGGTATGTTCCGGCGTTGATTTTCACGTTTCTGTCCACGAAAACCAGCGGCGTCTTATGGTTTGCTGTGATACCAGCCCACACCATCAGTCTTTGGGGAACAGCGATTTTGTGACGATCTTCCTTTTCCGAGTGTGTCCTTGATCGGCTCTGACGAGCTGGCGATCATTTTGAGCTTTGTGTGCGACTTCGATAGTGAAAATTTTCTCATCTGTCCACAGCACATCTTCGGCGCGGCGCACTGGGAAAAGCGGCAGCAGCTTTTTACATTTTTCCTCTCGGTTTTCCTTGGCTGCCTCTGTCAACTGGTGACCGTTTAGCAGACGATAGCTGCGAAGTCCTAGTTCATTCTTAACGATTGACTGAACAGTAGAACGAGCGATTCTGAGGCTCCTTGCGATCCTGTTAAGAGATATGCTGTCGTTCCTGTCGACTCTCTTCTTAATGATCGCACGATTCTCCCTTGTATTCACAGAACGAGGACGACCTGACTTTACCTTTATGCTGACGTCCCCTTCTCTTTCCACTGCTTGATGATCCGCTGAACTGTTATCAGTGGAATACGGAGCTTCCTTGCAATGGTAGTGGTGAACCCTCCGCTTTCAGCGAGGCGGGCTACTGCTTCTCGATGAAGGTACGGTCACAAAGAGACTACGAACAAAAATTTTTATATACCGCAAGAAATTGGATTTAGTGTCGTAAACGATGGACGCAAAGGCACACGATTTCAAAAAAATATAAGAGAGCCAGGTGCGCGCCAATATCGCGACAATACTTACCGGCCACCCTGTAGTACCACACTAACCATTGTTCTTTAGATCCGCTCGAAAAAACTCGGATAAATGATTGATTTGAATAACGCTAACTTTGCGGAGCCCGGACTTTCGGATGACTCGGATAATGACAATTTCGCGGACCCTGGATTTTTGGCTGACGCAGATCGGATTCGGATATATCTGAACGAATATCAGAAAATGATTTACTTGGATCCAATGTATACAGCAGGGTCAAGCCAGAGGTTCGAGAATCGAAGGGAGGTCGTACTGTGACGCCGCTTCGGGGGGGGGGGGGCGTACTCTCCCGGTTTTGGTAGAGGATACTCATGCATTTTTCGAGTTTTCAGGTGACGCTTGTATCTCTTATTAAGTAGATTTTTCCAGGTGTGGCTACGACAATGTGAAGACCCATGCGCACCTTCGTTTCCTGAAGTTACGAATAGAGAAATGAATATTACAAATTTTTAAGTGCTGATTGGTCTATAATTAAAAAGAAAGTTTTTCTGGCCGCAGATCTCGATTTTATTCTCGAGGTTTTCATTTTTTCAGATTTTTAGAATATGCCATGGACACGACAGTTTTTTACCTCAAGGAGCGCCATCTGCGTCCAAAATTGTACTGTATAAATTTCAAATGTCAATTACACAAAAGATGACTTAAATGATTTCATTACAAAATTTTTGATATGCTCTTCGAATCGATGATGGAATGGAAGCCGAAGGATGGACTTGCCACGAAAATAGTTTTCTCTCTTCTGCAGGAAACAGCATCAGAAAGTGATATTGCACCCTATAAAATTACAAACCCTGTTTGACACAAAGTGATAAAAATATGTTTTTTCTTGAAATGGTCTTCAGAATAGTCAGGCGTTCCAATCGGTGGCTGACACCATTTACCGAAAAAATATCGACCACCCTAATCATATGAAAGTTTCTATTTTCAGAACCTGGTTTTTAAAGCATAAAATCCATCTTTCTTGGGGATTTGCGAATTTTTCAGAGGCTCCAAAAAATTTACGAGTTATGGGAGTTTATCTGCCGCTACTGCGTCCTCTGATATAATCAGTGGCAACTGAAGGATGGACTTCCCGCGGAAATTTTTTTTTGCCTTCTGAAGAAAAACAGCTCAGAGAGGGAAATTGTACTATATAAAACAAGTGCTCCGCGAGACACGCCTTGCGCGCTTCGCGCGATCTTAGAGGGTCACTAAGCTAATATCACTCACTTCAAGGAAGCTGCTGCAGTGGAAAGGGCATATGATATGAATACAGTGAGTTTGAGAAGATTTATTATGGTCACTGAGATTTATTATGGCCATCGGCAGAGCTGAATCCCGGCCCACATTCTACAACGTCTTTGGCACATCTTCGGAATCCCAGGGCATGTTGGACGACGTCTTCGGCACGTCCACTGAATCCTGACGCACATTCTAGGACGCCTTCGCCACACCTTCTTCATCTCGGCGCACATTCTGCGACGTTTCAGCACGTTTTTCGAATCCCGACACACATTCTAGGACGTCTTCGGCGCAGCTTCTGAATACCAATGCAGTTTGGACGACATCATTGGCACGTCTACTGAATCCCAATGCATCTTGGACGACGTCTTGCCACATCTTCTGATTCTCCAGGCCAGTCCGACGACGCCATCGGCAGAGCTGAATCCCGGCCTAAATGCTACCACGTCTTGGATACCTCTTCGAAATCCCAGGGCATGTTGGACGACGTCTTCGGCACGTCCACTGAATCCTGACGCACATTCTAGGACGTCTTCGCCACACCTTCTCCATCTCGGCGCACATTCTGCGACGTTTCAGCACGTTTTTCGAATCCCGACACACATTCTAGGACGTCTTCGGCGCAGCTTCTGAATCCCAATGCAGTTTGGACGACATTATTGGCACGTCTACTGAATCTCAACGCGACGCCTTGTCACTTTCTTTCTGATTCCCCAGGCCAGTCCGACGACGTCATCGGCAGAGCTGAATACCGGCCCACATGCTGTGACTTCCTCTTTAGGATCCCAAGGCATCTTGGTCGACGTCTTCGGCACAACTTTAGAGCAGCAAGAGTAGCTTCTAGCACTAAAAGTAGGGTGGTAACGTAGAGGTAAAAGTGGATGCAAAAAAATGCCACCTAGGAGGCAAAATAGTAAGAAAAAGATGAAAAGATCGATATTTTGATCAATATCGATTTATGGCGATCGATACTCCTAAAACAAACTTCAGATTCGTGTTCAGCGACCTCGATTACCCCTAGGACTGAAGTTTCGAGGCACGTAGAAGACGTCTAGGTATTTTCCGTAATTTTCCCCCTATTTTCCACCCGATTTTTCCACCGATTTTATGACTAACTTCCGCCCCATTTTATGACTCATCGCTTAGCGGATTATTGTATAGTATGATGATTATTCAAAATCTTTTCAATTTTCTTCGGTTAAAAGATAAATCCTACCCGCCCCGCGTGAACACCTCATTCCTGAAAGCTGCTTGTTATGCGGCAGAAAGGATATTTCCTCTAGTTTCCAAAAAATTATTGGTTTTTTAAATCTTGAAAAACTTACCGAATTATGATAATTTTTGTGAACGTCAAAGTTGGTCGCTCCTGTGACGTCAGTGCAGTATTGACCAGAGGTCGATCCAATTTGTTCAATTCAGAAAACCATGATTTTTTCACTGTGCACTTACCAAGGCTTAAATCTTTTTGTGGCAAAATTGTAACTGCACAGGTGTTCTGTAGGAAATATTTTAATTTTCAAGAAAAACGAGAATTTTGAATACAATCTTCACTAATCCTATCGAAGATCGCTGTGAATAAGCTTGGTTTCTTACTGCACAATAATCACACCTTATACTTTAAGACGGCTCTCTGATGCTCTTCCTTTAAAAGGAAAAAAATTTCCGCGAGAAGTCCATCCTTCAGTTGCATCTCCGTCATCGGCTAGATGAGTGCCTGAACAATTTTTGTGGCGAGAGCACTTAAGTCGGCATTGTCAATTAGCACTCAGAATTTTATGTGGTACAAGTTACAATGCAGATGCTGCCCTGTTTCAGGTAAAAAATGTGTCGTGTCCATGAGATCTTCGGAAAATCTGAAAAGTTGAACTCGCATTGATTAAATCGAGAACTGCTCGTAAAAGTTTTTTATTTTTAACTGTAGAACAATCTAAATATTATTAGCAAAACATTACATACTCAATACTTTTATCAATGACTTTTCTAACAAATCATCTAATCAAGAAATTAATCAATAATATGACTTCCTCTATGAACGAGTTTCCACACTGTTAATGCTGCACCTGGAAGAAAGAACCTATTAACGGGTATAACAATCGCATAAAAATTTGAAAAATGCAGCACAGATAAGAAATAAAACGGAGACCTAGACAAGTGTGGTCGTTCCAGATTCGGCAAAAATCGAACCCCACGCTTGACCCTGGTATACAGTCCATGGCCGTTTTGGGAGGAAGCGATAAAAATGAATAAGTTAAGCGAGATAAGATTATTTTTATATGTTAGCCTCAGTCTGAGCTCCGGCTGCAGATTTCACCCAATTTCTGCCTAATGAGTTCAACTTTTCTCCACGCATATTCGGTTAACTAGTTCGGGTTCTTGAATGATTTGTGCATTTTACAGGGTGCGTAAAAAGAATATTTTTGTACTTTTTACTACGCACCTACTTTTTGTTTCAGCTCCAACTTTCTTTTTCTACTTTTCGAAGTTTTTGTGTGTTATTTTTGTTTTCTATATTGTGTTCAAAAAAACCTTCTAAAAACTGAAGAAACATAATCGTCACCGTTACGGTGGCCCTTTTTTGTCTGTTACCCAGACAGGTGAACACTTCCTTAACAAGAGAATTAGGCGCTGTTCGAAACGGTTGGTGAGGAAAGAGGTCAGCAACCCCGTCAGCCACAGCTCTGTCATAACAGATGATGATAACAAGATGTTCAAGCACGATAATGTTCGAATCCAAAATTATCACTCTCTGTCCGATAACGGCAAACGGATAACGCGCGCAGGTGTGGACAGCTTCTCAGACGAGCACAGCTTAAACATGAATCCGCTGGATTACTCTTTTTAGGCGATTTTGGAGAATGAGGTCTGGGCTACTTTCAACAGAAGTGACCAGTCGCAGAAGGCTACCCTGTTCAAAGCACGGGACGAAATCCAAGCGAGTACTTGCGGCGCGTGCTCGTGAATTTTTCCTTCGTTTTCGCTCCTTTATTCTCAGTAAAGGAGCCAATGTCGATTACGAGTTATTCTATCGTGTTTGCAAGATCATTTTCCATGTTTCTCAAGTGAATATTTTAAAACTTACTGCGCATTACTATTTCCACAATGGCCATTTACTGCGTCAATACTTTTTACGCACCCTGTAACTTGCTCTGTGTGGGATTTACAGTTACAAGCTCTTTTCTTTTACCGTTGCAGTTCAACGAGCTTCCCTTTCTCTATTTTTCCGCTCCTTACAATCCTCATTCACCTTTTCTGTTGAATTACATCTGATTTCTACCGCAATGTCATTTTTGGCACCTCATGCTGAGTAATTTAGGTGAGCAACCTTGGCTCTAAACATGAAATCCCGTCTTGCAGATTCCTTGGTTAATTACAACAGTGCCTTCGAAGGTGAATTTAAAAGTAGAGCTATCATGACGAAAGAAAGAGCGATCACGAAATGATCGTGAAATGTCAAGGGGTTGGTACATGAAGCCGTCAGTATCCCTAACCACTCTTTTTAAAACTTGCCCCATTCAATTCTCCTTACATCCATGAATTCGAATCCTGTATGTTTGATTATGTTTGTTTTGTTTGAAATGGTGATAATCGCATGTAGTGCTTGAGAAAGAACATTCCGTGTTCCGCCTTCCAACAAAAGTGCATAATATTCCACAGCAGACACGTTTGCGTGGGAATGAAATGTACGCAAACAGCGGTACCTGTGAACGGCCTGATCATGAGCTGATGTCAGGTCATGACACAGACTTTGCCACCATAGACTTCAATACTAAGGCAGGGACGGTAATCCAGGAAGAGCACAAGGGCTAAAGATGTGAATATAGGGAACAGAGATCTCCTCAGAATGAAGAGTGCCTGCCACATCATTACGTATTGGAAACTAGGCATGGGAATGAGTACAAACGTGAAAGCGCTTCGGTAGGGCAGCATCTGGAACACTGCAAAAAGAAATAAGCACCAGCAGCCAAACTGTATCGCCCACGTACAGGTCCGCAGCCTGCACCGTGGACCATATGAGCTAGCAACTTGTTGCATCCCACACTTACTATAGACCTCAATTTTGAACTCTCGCAGCTTATGCACTGCTTAAATTGTGGTAGTATTTCAGGAACGATCTCGCGCCACAGTTCTGTGTTAAGCTGAAGCATTTCCCTTGTGCCCTTGCTCCGCCCTAGGTGAAAGTAACTCTTCATACTATGATGTGTAGCAAACCACTCAAAAATGCGGATGAAAACGTTTTTCGACGCGTCCAGTTTTCTACAGCTCCATAAGTACTAGTGTTAGAAATTATGTCGACACACGAAGAGAATCATTCGTTATGATCCTCATTAACCTCAACGTCGGCCTTGAGACTTGTGAGCTTCGCGTGCTGTGCTCCAGTTTTCCATTAGATTCTTTATTAGTGGCTTGTTGTTGGCGACGCCGTTCCTATTTCTGTTCATTACAATTCAGGTCTAGCAGGGGATAATTTCCTTTTAAAAATTTCATAAGTCCGATTGGCAAGAGCCCACACCTGCATCTTTTCGATTTGTCAGCTGGGCATTTTTGTGGAATGGTCACTCTGTTTCTAATGCAAGGTGAGACTGGGCTGACAGATGCGTAAGACTTACGATAATGCTGCAGTCAGACCTACTTGCGTTTAGAACACAATGCACAAGGCCAACTTTCCGCTGGAATGCAGTAAATTTTTTCGTCCTTGCAAACTCCAGTTCAGCTTTGTGAGGTTCAGCATTCTGCTTTAAAAGCACAAGAAATTTGTGACAACCATTATGGATGCCATGCGATGCAGATGCTACGCCACTGCACCACTGCCGCTGTTTGACTGACAATAGTTTTGTACATTTATTCAGATAAGACACACATGCATTCGAATCTAGGACATCTGATAAAGACACTCTTCTATAATGGACAAAGCGACGCCATCAAGTGAATAGCAGTTCTGAAAGACAATCTGAGCAAAAGGAAGTGTTAAACAACGCAAGACGCAATGCCCGTCACAGTGGAAATCGGTGGTGTGGAGAGAAGCCCTCGTTGGTTCGCTGACGAGCGAGAGTCTGATATGTCTTCGACCTCGTCGAGGTTAGCTGGATACGAGATTTGCGGGTGACAACGACAGCGAACAGGCCGACTGACTGACCGAGCGGCCGTCGCCCACCACTATTGGCACCCTTGAGACTAGCGGATTGAGCTCATTCTCTGCTCGCACTCTATACAGGAAGTCATGTACAAGTACCCCATCGGACATTCTTCACGACGACAAGGGATCTCCTGCTCGGAGACGACGTGTGGGTCTCATAAAGCGAACTGAGGTGACAAATCTTTTCAAGGAGGTAAAGGGTATAGAGGAAACTGAGACCATGCGCTAGAATAGGTGAAGTACGACTGATCGTCGTTTGGCGAAGGTGTCAGGCCTCAATAAGGGATGAGAATAGCATGCGGACTGCTATCTATTTGCAAACATCTGTCACCATAGCAGGAAAGGACGCGAAAACCGCTGGGGGCCGTTAGAAGCCGTTCGGAACGCCTTTCAGTTGCAGCTCCGAGTCGGACGTCGGTATCGGCTTGAGTGTGGTCTTGTTCTGGCGTGGTGCCAGCAGAATGCCCTCGATGTTATGAGCGGGGTACTCTGCGACCAGCGTACAGACCAAGGCGAAGAAGTAGGAGATGAGCAGTTGGAAGAAGCAGTGCACGAATATCGGCAGCTGTGACTCGTAGAAGATCGGGAACGGTACCAGCAGGTAGGTAAGAACGACCGGTATCATGTGAATGAGGTACACCTGAAGCGATCATAGAATTAGTGAAAATATCAGCTCAGTATATGCAAAGTTCTCGAAGAATTCAAAAGCATTCATCGATCACCCCTGTGGAAACTAAAAATAATCGTAATAGATCAATGAAGGGATGTATCTTTGTGCATAAAAAACAATCTCCTCCCTTAACTAGGGATTTTGCGTCGTAGCACAGGTTTTGCTGTTGTACTAAAGCTCATATTTTTTCAAAAGCCTTCCAACCTGAGGCTATTGTTTGGAAATCCACCACAAAACATTGATCGAATAGGGACACAAAAGACTGCCCCTACTTTTGGCTCAGTCTGATGCTAACCATATTAACCAATAATAGTGAAACCTAAAGTAAATATAAGGAGTTTGATAAAAGAAAAACTCACGCAGAAGCACAGATTCGACAGAGGTAACAGAATCTTGGCGCTGAGTAGTTTGTTGATGAAGCCTCCGATGCCCGTATGACAGGCGTATATCAACCAGGCCATGCCCAGTGCGAACACATCTCTGAAAACCGGTGGTTAGTTGTGGTTCGGTGAGCACCTGACAGATGAAATTTGACATCTGGTAGAGGCCAGAATTTTTGGTCGATTCGTCGAGTTACGAATTAGTTTAGGCCATTTAACACATTCGGGAAATCGTTGAGGTGCAGGCTCCGCTCAGCACCATCGCTTGACCGCACTTGGTAATAGCCATAACACGCTTTCTCAAAAAGAATCGCCTCATTGGTCTGCAATGGGGCAAGAAATCGTTTTCTGGTCTTATCCCAATACTCACCACAACTGCCTACACCATTTCTCGTGGAATCACAAGAAAACGTATCTCGAACAGAATGAGACTGACATTGCTGACCGTTAACCCCTCTTCCTTTGTCAAGCTTCCTGCTTGCCTCAGTAATACTTACTATTGGGACGAATTAGTTAATAGCACTTGCCTTTAAAATAAACTGGGAAAAGAACTGGACGTCACCTATTCAGAGAAAGCTGGCAAAGCGTTTCTGCCCCTCTAGAAAGCTAATCCTGTTTAGAGCCCAGAGACTAATCAGAAAGGAAGAGAGGGCGTGTACAGTGCGCAGAACCTGCCACAGGTCTGTTTGCCAAAGTATAACTATCCATTTCAAGCCTCGCCGCAGACCGGACCAAGGCCGTTAGGCAATGTTTGCATGATAAATACTTCGGACAGTCTTCCGTTGTCGAATAAAACCGCCTATCCTTCAAGTATGAAACAACTGCATAAATCTAGGAGTTTGAATTTTTGAAGGCGAATTTTTTAGATTCCGACCATATCAATAGGCCACTTTTTTGGCGACACACGGAGCAGCTCTGATACTAATGACCTTCAAACTGTGCCGAAAAAAATCTGGTTCGTAGAGATCGAGTAAATAACCTGTGAATGGAGCCATAAACGAGGTGGTAAATAGGCCAATTCCAGCCTTGCTGAGACGGATAGAGTCCGAACAGCGCGGTGAATCCACACAGGAAGCCTATCGTCCAGCCGACCACTGAAAACAGTCTCCTCGGGTAATGGTCTTGCCTTCAAAACATTCGTAGTTGAAGGTACAAGCAACCCACCTATGAATCTGACGCTTCTCGTCGGCTTTACGGCCAAACGCTGGTAGTTCGCCAGGTAGTATCCAAGAACGAGGCCGATGATGTACGGTCCGATGCGGTATTGCGGCTTGATGTACAGCTCGATGTGGTGCTGGAATTGTTTGCTTGATCCAGCATCCAGGCATCGAAATAAAGGAAATAAAAGCGCGAATAGTTGCACTGTAAGAACCTGAATGAAGTTCGGATTGAACATCTCCGGCTGCTTCCAAAGGAACTGAGTCGGAGGGAAGTTCCGATCTATCATCTTGATACTGTTTAGTCCAGCGGACGCCACTATCGTGAGAAGACACAGAGCCTGAAACGAAATCACTCTCAGCATCATTATTAAGAAGTCAGAAGAATGTTTGTCGTTCAGAACGTGGCTGGGAGATGTAACATCGTGACGGCTGCTATCGAGCACGATCCTATTTCCTCACCAAAAGGTTTAAAGGAAAGGCATAAGTGGTCTGGGTGTGCGAGGAAATTCACCCACCCATGCACGAGGGTCAGTTCTTGTCAGAAGTTTCATTCCGAAGTAGTCACATGTCGCAGACGACTTTTTTCAAAATAAATTTGGCTGCACCAAGAACCACAGTCGCCTATTATTATAGGAATAAAATCTTGTGGATTGCCGTTCCCATCATTCAAATTAATGTCCCTATATCACTGTCAACATTTTTATGTAACCTGTGCTGAGAACTGTTTGTCATACTCGCTGCAAGAAGCGGATGAATAGCACCTGAACCTGTCTTCTAAACTAGATGAATTACGACCTTTTTTGTTACTTTTCACAGTGTAAAGACTAGTGCACGCGCGAACAGCCAGCGAGTCACTATGACTGGTGTGGTTTCTGCAGACATCTGTGGCAGGTGTCTCATAGTCTTCAACAGTCAACAGTGTTCCGTCAACAGTGTGACAGGACTTCGAGTAGGAGATGCCGTCATAGGCCGCAGCGATCGTCATAGTGTACTCTCTCTCGGCGAGCTCAGAATGTTCTTCCAAATGAATGATGGAATGACGACGCTGGTCGTCAAACAGCTGTTCAACAAGAAATGTACGGTTTCAGGGTAACGACTATACACCTCACTATAAGTGTTGGAGTTTCTCGAAGAGGTAAGAGCACGGTAAAACCGAGTCCTGGACGGACAAAAACCTACTTTCTAAACACTCAGCGAATGGCTTTCGAAAGAATTAATCCAAACCAACGACTTGCCTTACCAACGACTAGTTAAAAAATCAGAATCAGAAGTTTCAATTCTAGACAAAACTACTGGATTCCTTGCTATGACCACTGGAGAACGCAAATATCACGTCGATAGACCCATTTCGTATAACGGTAGGTGAACAAGGAAACAAATGATGATCAAAAAGTGTGAATATAAAGTACGCTTTACAGTTATTGATGGGTGGACGCGGGAAGCGCAGTTGGAGGAGGTGCCGACTGTCGCGTGCACCCGATAACAGGTTCTTGGTTCGGATTTCCCGTCCAGACAACCAAGCCTTCCATTCCTGCGGGGTCGATGAATTGGTACCAGGCTTGTCTGGGAAGAATAAAATGCAGTGCATCAGGTGTGAGTGCGCTTTTTCGGTTTCACAGAACCTGTAGGCTTCGAGGGATAATTACGTGATGTTGTAGAGTACACCATCTTGGAACTGGTTCAAGTCACAAAACGCCACGGCCCTGCCAAATACCGTTTCTCGGAAGACACGTCCTTGGCGTAAAAGTACACTTAACGTCGAATGCCTGCGATGTTCCGTTACATTTGGAACTACTAATCTTCACAAGAGCCTTCCATCTGCCCTTTAGCACCTCATTTGATCCTTATCTTTTACTTCGCAGTTGCACTGTAACTCCACACAACGGGACGTCAACAACTGCTGAGTAGTTCTGCCAGCGACTCACCATTCCGATCCTTGGCGTCTGCCTCAATGTGAGTAGGAAGATGGGAGAAATGACGAAGTAGAGGAACTCTGTTCCGATATACCTGAAATGGCAGAGTTTCAGGGCTGATTGGGAAAGCGAACACAACACTTGTCCTACGTTTCATTCACCAAATATAGCGTGACACGAATTTTTGTAAAATAGTACTGATTCCAAAGACTGTTAATAATGCAAGGATTTTCATGTATTACATATATAATTTTCACGTCAAATTGGAGCATTTTCTAATAAAAATAGAACTCTTCTAAGCAGGCTCGACGCTTTCGAAATCAGACCGAGCACCTTCCAAACAAAACGAGCACCTTTAGTATCAACCCAGACCAGAACTAAACTAAAACAAAAGCAAGATTTAGATTAGATTAAACTAGAGCTAAGAATTTAAGCAATGCTAAAATAATTCATGTTCTGTAAATGAGCTGTTCTCATTTAATGTGTTAACAAGTTGCTGTTTTACGGTCGCCATAGATTATTATTAATTTTTCCTGCTTAAAGAAAATTGGTAGTTATTTGAAATTTTTAAATTCACCTGACCTAAGCTGCCCCATTATAAACACGCTGTCTAAAATTTTAAATTCTATTTTTTGAGCAAAACAAAGAGAAGTGATGCAAAGATAGAGAAGTGCAAAAAGTGAAAAAAGCTGCAGTTTTTTATCTTACTACAGGAAGAAATCACGCCATGCACTCGTCCAGAACGTCGCAATTTTCATTCGATTGATTGCTCAAATTTTATTCGCGTGGAGTTTCACACTTGTTAACGGCACACAAAAACTCATGTAGAAAACACTAAAATGTAAAAATGTAAAAATTTATTTTGCCTTTCCAAATAAACACTATTTACGCTATGAACCAAATGAAAATCCCAACGAGCTAGACGAGTGCATAACGTGATCTATTCCTTTACCACGAAAAAATTACTGCCTTTCCGTTCTGAATAGACTTCAAACCATACACTTTCTTCCCTTCTTAAAAAATAAAATTTTTATGAAATTTCAACAATTTGTTCATTTTTGGGACAAGATCGAAAACCTGAAGGATGCTGCTAAATTTTTCTTGGATAAGAAATTCTAACCGTCTCGAAGAATTTCTAGTTTAATTTTGAAGGCTCTCGCTTTGGAAGATGTTGAGGATTTTTTAAAGCCACCAGGATGCTTAGAAGAGTGTCCTATTTGATTTAAAGAGTGTCTACTTTGATTTGGGAGGTGGTTTGAAAAATGTCCAATTTGACATAAAAATGGTACTTATACATATGTGGTGTAAGAGGAATATAAAAGTTGATAATAAAAATAGTGGACATGTAGTGCGGTCGGTCCTCGCTTGCACTTGTGTCAGTTTTAACCTGGTTCGCACCTATATCAGCTAAGCCTTGGCGGATAGATGTCAGTTCCACTCATCTAGAGGATAGTTAAGACGCCTAGAAGGGAGCTAACTGGCTTGCAGGACATTTCTAGAATTACCCCGGAAGATAAGGTAAATATTATCAATCGAATGAGTAAGGCAAGGCTGACCACGTCCACGGCATGCATCTGTTGTTGAACAAGCTGTTGATGAAGAACACGTTCTCGAACCAGTGTTTCGGGCACTGAATTGCCGGATCAGTTGGAGGCCACATCGGATGGAAATGCGTCACCTGAAGGACAGAGCTCAGCTTTACGATTCCTGCAGATAGGAATAGACCACTAGCTTACCGACAGTCGTAAAGTGACAGCCATGAGTGTGTACAGGTAAGCAGGCCACAACCGCACAACGCGATGTCGGTAGAAGCGCAGCCAGTAGCCGTACGATGTCCACGAGGGTTCTTCTTCTGAAACACACACCACTCAACAGTGATGAATACTTCAGACATTGCTGTCTTAGGAGAGGATTCAGAATCTGGCACAAATGGCACACAAAAATGCACGTAACTTACCGGTGGTGTTCTTCAGCCATTTGCGGAACCAGGTGTATGACAGCACAGTTCCTCCCAGAACCAGGAACGTGTCGACACCTAGGGTGAAGTTGGTGATCCACTGATTCCAGAAGTTGTCTACCATGGCGGTTTTGAACTCGTCGACGTTCTCAAGATACGCCTGAAAGATCAACTCTAATGCAGTGAGCTCGATAAACTAGAACTGTCCAGTATTTGTTCCTATTTTACGAAGCTTAGAATGAGGAATGAATTAGGCTTGCCCGCAAAACCTCTCGAGAATCATCCACGTTTCCTTAAAGCATGAGGATGACAAGAAATAAGGAAAGAAATTTTGGAAAAAAATCTGTCCGCAGAAAAAACACTATAGAAATCAAAAGCGCGAGTCAAAATGAGAAATGGACCAGGGTTTCCTTCCTTTACTTTCCGGGTTTTCTCCTCAAAATGAAATCTTGAATACAAAAATTAAAAAACCAAAAATAATCCTTTCCGGCACTTTTTCACGAAATACTCAGTTTATCTAGTGTTAAGCATACGAGTCGATGTATCGATGCGGCTATTATCGAAGAGCCGAGGAAACTTGAAACCCTTTGAAGGGTAGAAAGCTCAAGGCGTACCTGTACGAAAATGAAGGAGTGCCCTATGAGAGTCCACACCATAGAAAGAAACCGCATCCCGAACATGCAGGTGATACAGGACTGGGGATCCTTAGGCAGCTGAACCAATCGCCTCAAGTTCTTCTTGGCAGAGAACGCCAACAGAATTCTACTCGACATCGACCTGAAATTAATGGATAGGGAGTTTTCTTGAGGAGAGCGCATTCTACAGAGATCTCTCTTCACAGGCCCTCTTTTTTCATTTTCTCATGAAGAGAGTGCCTTAAGAATGCAGTCAGAGGCACGACTCGCTTACGCAAAAGCCACAGCCGACTGGATTCCTTGTGGCGGCTGATTAGAAGCAATTGAAACTGTACATCACTCCCCGATTAAATGAATGATAGAGAGGGTGTTCCGTTGGTTTTTTGAAGAAAAAAAACTCAGTGAGCCATTTTGGCATATGATGGCAACAGCCGCTACTTGCATGGAATAGAGAACCTTAAAGATGAGTTGGAGGAGTGCTGTAGAGACTGCGGCAGCATTCTTTAGGTGTCCGTCACCCCTCCTGCTCTTTACGCAAGATGCTCAATAGTGTTCCAATCATCCGCCGCTTGACTTCTCTGCGATGCTCGCAGCACTACCAGCACCTTTCGTCCCAAAAGCCTGCGTGCCGTAGAGCATTTGGGTGCGTGTCAGCAGCTCTCCCCAGCCATCTCTAAAGGGCATTTTTCTTAGCAGCCCCAAGAGGTGGAGACTGCCGTCAGGCTGGCCGCAAGTGAAGGTCAGCTCAATAGTCCAGGAGTTTGAACAGCCGCCCAAAAAGGCACGGTCACTTCACTGGACAAGTGCTTTACAAATTCAGAAGTCAACAAAAAAACGGAACTTCTGACAGCTTCCCTGGAATGTGGTGTATAATTCCAGAAATCATGATCGCTAATCCTTTTTATCAGTCCTTATTTCAGAGCAATCGGTGAGGTAAACTCCATGAGAGCTTAGGAAACTTGAGTTAATCACGAAGTGAAACCATGCACGCAGCTACGCTGATGATTTCCCCGTTATCGCACTGCTCCGTTCAAAAGCTTTCGATCTCGCGAATCTTGCTAGACGACCTTTTTAAGAACTCCATTTATCATTATCAACTGTTGGCGGTGATTTCGAGCACCGCTCAAAGAAGAAATTGACAACTGCAAAGCGGAGCGGCTTTCTTTAGCGCGTCCGAATCAAAACTCACTTGACGTTCTCTCCTCTCATGTTGTGGAATATGGTGGCCATTACGACAAGCATCAGGAGCAGCAAGTTGAAGGCCAAATCGGCTACGGGCACAAATTTCTCGAACCTGTAAGTAGCTGCACTCCAAACCGTTTACCGCATTACCGCCACGAGCCATGTCCAGAACAAGGGGCCCTGAATGCAGTTTCAAGTACTCTACCATTGCTTCTCGTGCCTCGATCGAGTGCAGGATGTGAAGTCCATTGGCAATGAGGCCTCATTCGGCTTTGTCATCTCTCGCCATTGCTTCAGCAACTGAAACGATATGGCTATAAGTGATAATACTGCTAATACAGGTCTAAGGTCTCTCACCTTAACGTGATCGTCCGCACATGGCGAAGGAATGCACACTCCATAAGCGTCCACCTTGCTGTCGGTGTCCTCGTGGGAGTAGCAGAAGTGCATCGGATACTCACTCTGAAAAGAACGGCCTGAATTGCTGCAGATAGAGATATGGCCGTTCGAGCAGAGTACCTTTGAGTAGACCGTTTCGCCGGCTGAGATGAGGCACTCGTAACCTCGGTAGACCCATCTGTCTTGATCTCGCGAAAGGAACAGGTTGGATGGACCTAAAGAGAAGGCACTACAGACTCATTCTATTGAATTGTTCAGTGGCAGACTATCGATCCCGTTCTGTCTACGGATCAGAGCAACAAGCACCGGAGACTTGAATGAGATAGAAGCTAATTTAAAATTTTTGGGGAAAAAAGGAAGAAGAAAATATGACAAGTTGGCGGAACACCACGTGATGCAACCCTTGGGCATATGTGATATGTGAGCTCTAAAGACAAAGGGTACTGACCTGTTCCAAACGATTCGAAGTAGTGTATGCCTTGGGTTTCGAGCGTGTCGTGGTCAACCAGAAAAGAGTGTACCTGAAGTGATTAAAGGATATAGAAGTGGCAGAGTTAACCAGCCAGCAGAACAAACCTTTCCCAGGCTGTCACGGCACTTTTCGTTGACATCGAGTGTCTGCGAACGGTTGATGAATTTCAGAATGAAATTCTCCTCGTAGCCTTTGAGTGAGGCGTGTGATGACACGAATAGAAGTAAAAGGGGAATTAGTCGAAGCAATGTCATTTGCCTGAAACGGATTCGTTCTTCGGAGGGGACTATCTTTTGCAGCGATGGACGTCAGAACGGCGCGGATGAGCATAAATCAGAATAGGAGAGTAATGAAGGTTATTTGGTTTGGTGGACATGCTGAGGATAGAGATATGCCGCGTACTAAAGCTCTAGGTGAAGCATTGCGGTGAATGTTGCACTGCGCATTAATATTATTGGCATCATTATTACTATTATTAATGTTTATCACACGGAAAGTGGTATCGCATTCGGAGGAGGCGCCGGCTGTTGTGTGCATCCAATTCCAGGTTCCTGGTTCCGATTTCAGGCCAACCAACCCTTCTATACCTGCGTGGTCGGTGCAATCAGATTCGACTAGGAAGGGTAAAACACTGATTTGTTCGTCAACTGGTCATCGCAGTGCATTGTATGTATTGGCCAGATACTAATTCAAGATGACATCACGTAGAATTAGAGTGCGTGGTGCATCCCAAAACGCCGTCATTTATCTTCTACTATATGGAAAATAAAAATGGATGTGTTTCATTATCTTACCAAATCTTGGACAAAAAGAAAACGCACAGAAAACCGCAACAGTATCTAATAAATTAGACTGAAAGCATAAAGGGCGACGCTAATCAAACCCTGTTTGAACATTCTTCGCACTATACTTCAACGGAATGGTTGTGAAAGCAAATCGAATACGTATTTGTCCTACACAATGACTTGTAGCGGTCAGTTGATGGACAGGGCAGTGCTTCATCCTCCCCATGCAGGTCTAGTACAGGCTGAAAGAGCTTGGAGGCTTGCTTAGCCTGGACGGCACCCAAACCAAGAACCTCGATGTGGGGTGCATGTGACAGTCGGACCACGCTACCAGGCGATGCATAATGACTGCGAAGTAAAGGCGGATATTGTCTGATGTTGAGAAACACCACAGCTGAAAAGAACGAGGTGTATCCACCGTAGACAGATCTTGCACCAGCTAATCGACCTCATGAGGATGGAAAGATTTGTTGGCTTGGACTAGATCCGAACCTATGTGAGATTGGCTCCTCCTGTCGAATGCGCCACGGGAAGCTCATGAGCTAACGTGTAAACCTAGTGTTACCTACATAAGAAGAAGTAAACGATAGTGTGAAGCCTCAAAAATAGTGAGCAAGGCCGCTCTATTTTGACGGCTACTTTGAAAACTGGCAGTTAATAAATAGAAGCGGAAGAGGGGGCGGCGAATGTACATCTAATCTCTAGGCGGAGAATAGGTGGTTCATTTTCACACTCAGCATGTTCACACACTGATTATGATTAAGAGTGGTGTTGAACCATTTTTGCTCCACAAACCCTAATAAAGAACAGATAAGAAGCAGCTTGCAAATTATTTCTAATAGCAAGAATAATTGAATTATTAGGGTTGCGACAAGTGGAATAAATTGTAGCTGATTCGACCCTTAGCACATTCCAGCCACAACAAATGAATAAATATAAGAGTTTATAAAATAATAAATTTAAATACAAAGAATATAAAGACATCAACTTGTCATCCGGCAGCCTGTTCGGTGGATTTATATCCTGCCTCTGGCCTACACGTATCGTTAACCTGCTGCCTTTAGAGAGCGTGATGTCATGCGCATGTGATCTCATCCCACTGGCACTGACCCTTCCCTGTACGCCCCTCCCGCTTTTCTCGACCTCTCTACGACCAGGAACTCTCCCACAGGCAATACTCGCCTGCCCACCTTAATTTATTCAATGAACTATCCATCCATCGCACTTCAGGTATCGCAGTCAATTCTGCCTCAGAGCGTATTAAATCGAACCGAAAGTTTTCGCCTTCTTAGTCTTCAAATATTAGCGAATATTCTCGACGGTATTTTGCCATGTGACTCAATATGACTTTTTCTCACCAATGCCTAAATCATGCAGTTTTAAAAGTATATAAAATAGACAAAATGTCTTGAAAAGGTTGAAGAGTTGAAAGCAGAGGAATAGGCAAGCAAGAAAGCTCAAATGATTTTTACAACTGACCCAAGGCTTCTTCTTTCTTCTTCTTCTTCTTCTTCTTCTTCAGCGTCTGTCCCGCTTCGTAGCGGGGTCCGCTATTCTGGTGTCATGACGCCACCTTTCCCGATCCAGCGCTAGATCAGGGTGGACACCAGCCGCTTTCAAGTCCGTATGTAATGTATCAGCCCAGTGCTGCTTCGGGCGCCCTCTAGGCCGCTTTCCTGTTACCTCGAAGTTAAGGCCTATCTTGCGGACGCTGTCTTCTTCTCCACGCAGAACGTGGCCGTACCATCGTAAGCGAGCTTCGCGCATCTTGTCAGTTATTGGCGCGACACCGAATTTCTGCCGAATAGCATCGTTTCGGATGCGGTCCATGCGCGTGACTCCTGCCGTCCAGCGCAGCATCTTCGTCTCCATGATGCTGAGGCGACTTTCCGTCTCCTTTGTCGCAGGCCAACACTCAGCGCCGTACATCGCTACTGGCCGGATGACTGCTCTGTAGATCTTTGACTTAAAGCGCTCTGGTATCTTCTTGTCGCAGAGCACGCCAGTCAACGAGCGCCACTTGGACCAAGCTGCACTCACGCGTGAATTCACTTCGACCATCAGTTTGCCGTCAGACGCGACTGCTGATCCCAGGTACTTAAAGACCGCAGTGCGTGGAAGCTCGATGCCGTTAACCTTGATGGAGCTGGACCCGGTAACGTCCGTCGTTAAATACTCGGTCTTCTTCACGTTCAATCTGAGTCCAAACCGCTCCAAGCGATCACACCAAGCTTGCAACTCTCGCTCGAGTTCTCCTTTATCTTCGCTAGCGAGCATCACGTCATCGGCATAAAGCAACGTCCAAGGGACGGGCTTCTGAAGATCTCGTGTGATGGCATCCATGACGACAACAAAGAGGAGTGGGGAAAGCGCAGAACCCTGGTGTACCCCGACAGAGATGGGGAACTCCATCGAGGTTCCAGCTGCAGCTTGAACTCGACTCTTTGGACAAGAGTAGAGAATTCGCACCCACTCTATGAGCTCTTCAGGAACTCCATGATGTCGCAAGGCGTACCATATCACTTCACGCGGTACGCGGTCAAAGGCCTTCTCTAAGTCGAGGAAGGCGATATGCACCGACTTCTGTTTCTCGCGATGCTTCTCTATCAGGAGGCGAGTGGCGTGTATGGCATCAATGGTGCCACAACCAGCCACGAAGCCGCACTGATTGCTGGACAGCTTGACGATTTCGCGAATTCGGCTATCGAGGATTCGCTCGAAGATCTTCATGCTGTGCGAGAGCAACCGAATCGGACGGTAATTGGAGCAGTCTGCAGGACTGCCCTTCTTCTTCCAAATCGGGATCGTCGTACCTTGGCGCCAACACTCAGGCACTTTCTTCTCCGCCACAACCTGATTAAAGAACTTCGCCAACCACTCAGCAGGGTACCAGTACTTGGACTTCCACAAATCAGCTGCCACGTCATCGGGCCCAGTCGCTTTGCCTGGCCCCATCTTCTTCAAAGCCGCTTCAGTCTCCTCCACGGTGATCTTCTGAACGGGGCCGTGGGTTGGAGCCGTTGAAGGGATGGCTAGATGAGGAAATTCTACCGTAGAGATTTCCTCAAAGTAATCGCGCCATCGCTTCAATGCCTTCTTGCGGTCCGGAAGAAGATGGCCGTTCTCATCATTGATGCCGAAGAACCTCTCGATGTCCTCGGTCTGGCGATGGCGATTCTTTGCAAGTCGGTACAGATACCGCTCACCATCACGAGACTCGAGCTTCTCGTTGACATCTCCATAACGAGTGGCTTTCGCAACAGCCACGGCCTTCTTTGCAGCTTTCTTCGCTTCCTGGTACTTCTGCCAGTTATCGGCTGTCTTTTCGCCGAGAAACACGTGATAGAGCGACTTCTTCTCTCGAACCTTCGCTTTCACGTCGTTTGTCCACAGCCATGTCTGCTTGTCGACCTTCCGTCACCCAGGCTTCGTAATGCCGAGTTCTGACTGTGCAGCTTGACGAATCGCGTCGGTCGCCTTCTTCCAAGTTCCGTCGACAGTCGTGACTGTCGGTAACCGCACGCGAGAAATCACAGCTGCTTCCTTCTCTCTGATTCGCCACCACTTGATTCTTGCAGCACCGCATCGCTCGACCTGCTTCAGCCTCGGAGGGGCGATCTTCAAAGTGCAGATCAGCGGTCGATGCTGTGGGGCGACCGTCTCATACGGCACGATCTTCGCGTCTGTGACAAGACTCCGGTCGCGATCTCTCACAAGGACAAAGTCTATCTGAGACTTGGAGCTCCCACTATAGTATGAGATGAGGTGGGAGTCGCGTTTTCGGAAAACGGTGTTCACAATGGTGAGATTATGCGATTCCGCATACTCAAGAATGCGCTCACCATCGGCGTTACGTGATCCGTATCCGAACCCACCATGACAGCTGTACCCGTCTTTCGTAGCACCTACGTGCCCATTAAGGTCACCAGCGACTATGATGACATCTTTCGACGGTACCACTGCTGTCTTCTCATCAAGCAGGCTCCAAAACTCTTCCTTGGCTTGATCCGAGCAGCCAGTCTGCGGAGCATACGCTGAGAAGAAGTGATAGAATCGCTCCTTAGCGGCGACAACGATCTTCATCAATCGATCGTCAAAGCGCTCGACGCTTACAATCGAGTCACGAAATCGTTCGGAGACGATTATTCCGACACCACTGGTGGTCCTGGGACTTCCACATAGAACGGCCTTAAAGCCACGTCCTATATCCCTTGACTTGCGGCAGGACCACCTCGTCTCCTGCACCGCACAGAAATCAACTCTTCTACGCTCCAGTGCTTCAACCAACTCGCACGAGCGGCCCGTCAACGTACCCACATTCAGCGTAGCCACGCGGGTCCTGCTTACGTTACGGGACTTTCGGACTAGCTCAGTTGCCCCCCGATGCCGTCCTCGCATCAGGGACCCTCGCATACTTCTCACACTCGCCGGGCTCTGCGAGTGCGCGTCGGCTCCCGCGGACGCCGTAGCACTATCTCGAAACACTTGAGCTATCATACACCATGTGATGTGACATGGGTCTTCGTAGGCCGGCCTGTCACAAGGGCCTGTCGCCTGCAATCGAGTGTCCGTGTTCAGCTTAACTCGCAGAGCGAGTAGTTTCCAGTGGCACCACGTGGAGGAACGGACATCGCCACCACAACTGACCCAAGGCTTGGGGTATCGGAAAGTGTCCTGCTCAGCTCAGGAGATACGAGTGCCAATGGTAACCTCAGATTTCCTTATTTGGTAGAAGAAGAACGACCTTTTTTGTAGGATTGAGCAGGCATTCTCAAGGGTAAATAATGGCCGACAACACGAAGTGCTTCGCAGTACATCTAGTGAAGAATTAGCCTTCTGGAACCATCGCAAAGCTTCTAGGTCATCCCAAAAGACCATTGTTAGTTATTGTTGATTTACCGTTGGAATAGTTTGAAAAGAAATCAAGTAGAGTCTAATAGATTACAGCAAAACATGTTGATAAGAAGTTAAGAACAAGGTTTAGAATCTTGTTGAAATTGTGGCCTCCTCTGGTAGATAAAGAGTTTCCACTTATTCGAGCGGCAACTGAAAACAATACATCCTTAAGCTTTTTTTCTACAAAAGCTGTAGGATTTCGACCTGAAAGCTATAGTTTATTACGCTCAATCTACACGCACGTCGTTTTTACAGCGGTATTTTTGAGGATTTCCATGAAAGATTTCAGAGAAGAAATCTAAGGAAGAGGGGTCATTTGTACAGAGGACGTTAAAAAAGTATTCCGACAGTTCATGAAATCTAATTGCCAAATTGTCCACAACTAGAAAATTCCTACCAGTGGATTTTATTGGGAGAGATGTGCGCAATTTAATAGTCTTTACCATTTTTGAAACGATTAATTCTGGCTGAGACTCCGATCATTTGAAGGCCAAAATTGGACAGGATAATTGCTTGTCTTTCTCTTTTTACGCAAGCATTCATATCCTGCATAGGGTTTAGAGGTGAAAAAGATATAACTACTATAATAGTTCTTCTACCAAAATGGCTTCTTGCATTCGTAATAACTCTCCGCTCACTTACAGCAATCTCTCCAAGGGCATTCCGAATCTAAATCGAAGGTCATCTGGCTAGCAGGAATGGCAAAGAAGAGACTACAGTGGGGGAGTTCAAGCAGGGGACAAACGGCCACCAGCTTTGTCTCCTGCCTCGCTGCAGCAGCTGGCAGCGTGATGATAGAAACGGCCTACAAAGTAGCTGTTGGGGTGGGAGATCAGCGCGATTGCACACGGGACTGGGTAGAGAAGGAACGGGTGGCGTGAAATCTTTGAAACTCGTTCCTCCACTCCTCACCACCGTAGCGGTCGTTTCTTTCGCTTAACATCATCGATTCGGATTGCAAAGCGAACGACGTCGTGAGTACTGGGAGCAACGAGAGGAACGACGCGATTCAGACGTTGAGAAAAAGAATGCTAGTTGTCGAGACAGTAGCGCGACCTTGAAGGCGTACACTTCCCTTGTAGGAATTGGACGAACAGCCATAAGTTGTTCGCCAAACGAAGCAGTAGCTGACGGTGAAGAGGAAGCGCCTTGTTATCGCAGCGCCTACGGGCCCCTCACAGGTTCGTCTACTTCAAACGCAAGTAAACACAGACCACAGTTCCTGAGTTCTTGCAGCCGTCTTTTAGGAACTGCATTTTTGTCGACGCGGAGCAAATCATAGGGCGTTTAAGTATGAGGAAAACCTATGCTCGAAGTGCTATGCAACAATGCTCCTAAACTTAACAGTAGTTCCGTTCCGGAAGGGATCTGTAGTGCTCATGGAAGAGTAAGTCGGAGCGGAAGCGCGATACGCAGTAGAACAGGATGTGTGTAATAGAGGCGGCAGTGGTTTGCATTCGAAAGCGAGTTTTTCGAAAGAGAAGCAAGAAAACACCGCTGGACGATGAGATAAGACGATACGATCGCACTCCTCACGACCATGCCCTCGCCGTGCTTTGCAAGCAGAGAAAGAACACGGACACGCGCTAATGAGTCGCTGAAGTCCCGCAGCCCGCACCACAACTTGATGGAGGGCTTATTCTGGAGGGCCGCTCCACTCATGGAAAAACGACGACGAACAACGGCGGCAATAAGTGGCAATGGTGGTGAGGAGGGTTGGCCCCCGTCCGCTGCCATGCTGCTCGGCCCCTGGATGTTCGATTCCCGCCCCGCACGGGTCGTTCAGGACTGACACCTCTGAGGGTCGGTCGATTAAAAATTACTGCATCTGCCTTGAGAGCCCTTTCTGGGGGCCGGCCCCGGCCAGAAGGACCGTGCAAGTCAACCATCGATTGACTTGCCACGTTTCAGGAGATTAGCAGTTATCGAAATCTTTGAGCTCTTAAAGTATTCTAGCTTATTCAGTTTTGGAGGAGATTTAATAAAGAGAGCGATTTGGCGATCTGGTGAGCTTTTAGAACTACGTTTTTATTTTAGCTGTAATAGTTGCTACATGATACAACAAATAATCAAATTGCTTACTTCTTTATGAGCTTTGCAAATTTTTAATTTCCTGGAGGACTGGCGAATATTGATGACAAAAAAAAAACAAAAAATCATTTTTCGCCTCGACCTCTTTTAGATCGTATTTACTAAATACATTTAACATATTAATACATACAATGTAGAATTGAAAAGATCATTCAAAGGAAAACTAGTGAAGCTTACAGTGAAGCAGTGAAGCAGATGAATACACTGGGTAACGTAGAGATGGTCTTTGACGGAGATTTTGTTCTGGTTGTTCAAAGGTAATCGGGTTTGCCTCTGACAAAGACACGAACAATCTGAGAAGACACGCCAATTTCTTCCCTGTCCCTGCTACAGAAACCCAATCCAATTCATGCAGGGAAACGGAGAACTTCCGTGGCGTTGCAGGTCGTGATTGCTCCACACATGCTAGTTGCAAGGTTTCTCGTCTGTGAATGATAGAACACTGAGTTGGTTATCGGCTGCTAGCACCACAAGTCGCTGTATTGGAGAAATACAGTCTTGTGAATGGCTTCCATGACAAGTCCCGTAGAAGTCGAATGTGTGGCGCATCCTACTAAGGAACATATTTATTAGCGCCATCCTTTATCCATTTTCGTGTCGTTCACTATACAGGATGGGACGATTTTTTGCTGAAGCATTTTCTTGGAGCAGGAATTTTGATTGAACGAAATTATTTCTAAAGAACTTTCTGCCGCAACTAGCGCATGTAGGTGACATATAAAACTGAATACGTTGTCTTCTCCTCAGATCATGTTCTTCATTCAAGTAGGCCGAACAAAGTTGGAATTCATAACACGCGCGCTTATCATCTATCCATCATCAATTGACGTTGCAAAATGTTGTAGAACTTCACGGGTGAATCTCAGCAGCTAACAGACAGAAATCCTTCCATTTGTCGCTCTTTGTAAAAAAGTCATAAGACACCCGAAAAGAATTTCGTGGAAATTCAAGCCGTGCAGACACATTTCGGGCGCTCGTAAGTTAACGAATTGCCAAGAAGTTCCTCGATTTTCAGCTTATTCTGTTGTGAGTAGAAACATGTGGAAGTTATTGTACACAGGACGAGAATTCATGGGTCAAGAATTATGTCCACATCCCATGCTTTATGACCGCAGTGTTTGATTTGCATGGGTTTTTGAGCACAACTTTATTGAGGAATTTACTTAGAGCACGAATTTTGATCCAACAAGGCAAGTGTTGAAGAATTTTACGCCGTAACAAGCGCTTGTAGGAGTCTTTAATATCGAGTCATTATGTTATTCTTTGACAAACAGTACATGACCGTACATGGAATAATATGAAAATAGCTGGGGGATCCTGAGGTGCGGAAAATACATGGGAGAACCTTATGTAACATCAAAGGAATATAGAGCAACGCCAAAGAATATGCTAATGAAAGGTGTAAATGTAATAAAGAGGTAGCGAGTTCGCAATTTTCAAAAAATTCAAGTACTGCTGGGCAAGTATGAAGATCTAGGAAGGCTTCCTGATCAAGCCTGCAGAAAATTTATCAGAGAAAAAATATAAGAGTGCTGCAAAAAAGCTTTTTCGTGGTTTGTTCACATGGTTGCGCCCATAGTTACACTTTCTTCAATAAGTGCTGTTTCCTTTAACGTTTTCTTACACTCTTCGTGCTAGACAATTCTCTAAGTCTTGAAAAAAGACGGAGTCGTGCCTGATCCTGCTCAAAAATACTACCGTGCATCCGCACCAACTCTTTATCACTTTTTCGTCTCTTTATTTCTATGTCCTCTAGCTACTCAATGTTTTTGTATTGCCTGCTAAGGTTTTACATATCATGTCTTTTGTACCCCTCAGTATCTCTCAGATAATTTGGTATCCAAATCTGAGGTTTGAGGTGTCCAAATGTGAAGCTTTAGTGTTGTTTACTGCGCCACCAAGTGCAAGTCATGGATTGCAGCTAGACCAGATACACCGCGTACATTCTACATTCTAAACCTATCGGAATAAGAAGGTCGCTTCGCTATAGAACGTAGAGCGGCAAAGTTACAGGAACGATTCGGAAGAGCTCAAACCACCACCAGAGAAGCAGCAACAACTTCTTCATGCGGCATTCTAGCGATTGTAGGCAACTACAAGACGTATTTAAGCCGCATATTTAAGTATAAATGACAAGCCAAACAGGATGCCACTTATTCTACCTACAGTTGCCGCTTTGAGGTACCCGCCCACGGAAGTCGTCTTCAGGAGGTTTTTCCGGGAAAGGAGAAACAAATAGGGACATTGACGCAGGTGTGTGGCAGGAAACGACACCTCCTCGAGGAAAAATTGAGCGGCGATCTAATTGAGGAGGAGACACTTGCGGGAGCAGGACGGAGGATCAGCGGACAGCGAATGAGGGCAGCGTCTGCAGTTGAGGGGAGGCGAGGTCGTCGTCGTCGTCTCGCCGTCGGTGGCGCAACGGTCAACGACTGCATCTCCAGGCACGAGACCTACATTGACCAACGCGCTAGAAGTCGTCCACAGACCAGAAAGTTTACGTACGCCGAAGCGTCTTGTAGATTTTCGTACAATGGAGGAGCTGAGGTTCACATGCAAACCAGAGGCCGGATTCACGATGGGTAAGGTAAGGGGTTAATGGGTTAAATAGTAACGGATACGTCTAGCAACAAAGAAAAATGGACGGAAGACAAGTTCGGCATTCTTGATATGATATCCCACCATTATATAATAATTCGATGAAAGATATAATTCTACCCCACCGTTCACCCACCTTCATACTTTTGTGAATTCCACGTATTGCATTCTACCCTCTACATACCCTCATAGCCTTGGGTGAAGTCATTCATGAATCCGGCCCAAGATGGTATTGAGGAACCAAGGTCATCGAATCGGTGAAGAAGTGCCAGAACGGATATCATCGTAGGAAGAGGCACTTAACACTGAAGCGCAGAGCAACACCGGGTGAAGAGCGCTGGGGGCGCGCTTCACGTATGGAGACTCTGTTGGACGGCGACTGACAAAGATCGCCTGTTGTAGCCGCCCTTGACGTCTTCTGCCTTACACATCGCGTGACGCAAACTCCGTTCCCTAGGGCAAGGAGCGACTCTCAGATGCCACCTTCTTGAGCGACGAATTCGATAGCAGTGCGGTGCGGAATAAGGCGATATGTATTTGGCTCGGCTGATTTGATGGCTAAGAACACGTCTAACCTACGTCATTCCCCCTCCAATTTACAACGGCCAGGTTCTTAAGTCTGCCACCAAGAACAACAGCCGGATTTGTTTAGAAGAAGGGCTACAAGAAGGGTAGAGTGACGAGGAAAGTCGTCGGGTCTACGCTATGCGGCGACGGTGCGGGTTAAACGAGTAGCGAAGCCGCGATACAGATGATTATCTCCGTGCTCACGGATCAAATGCTCGGTGCATAGTGCGCTGACCCAATTGTGAATGGGACCAAGGTTCAGTCCATCCACACTGCTGTCACGTAGGCATGGAGCGGGTTTCGAATCGTAGCAGATGCCCTGCGACCACGGCTTGTCAGCTCAGTTCATTCGAGGTTGAAGAGGGCAAGGCGCGGATTAGGAGGTCACCGTGCTTGTTATATGCTCACAGGCTGCGCTTTCTTGCAGCCTAGCTCGTGTCATAGGTTTTTGTCTTTGCATCTAATGAGAAGCTATGAATCTAATTTGGCCGGCGGCCAAGGTTTGCGAAGGACAACTTGCATGCCAAACAACTGGGAGAAACTGAAAGCTTGCCGACGGACATCTCCTTTACGTCATGTTAGAAGACTTTAGTTGTAGCTTTTCTCGTAATTTTTCTTACATAGCTTCTTCTTTTCTTACAAAGAAAGAAAACTAGCGACGTACAGCACATATAGAAGAATGACGACCTATGATGCGCTCAGCCTAACCAGGTCTTTCAGATGCAATTCTGGATCGGGGAAATCGGTACTTTTCCACGCCCACCCTATATTGAAACCGCTCCAGAGCATAGTGGACAGACAGATAGTTCCAAGGGAATGTGTGGTGAGGCATAAGAGGGGGATTCAATTATCCCAAGTATGGTTGCCCCCTCAAGCAACCCTCCGGGGTGGACGGATTGGTACTGTAATTGCCTGTGGAGAATACAACGCTAAATTGTCCATCGACTGAGTACCGAACCATTGCGCTGGACAATAGCGCATTCAGATTGCCTCCACCATGTCTTGTAGATCTGCAGCGCATGGCGCAGACCATCCCGAGATGGTCTGCCACTGTCAGCGCCGACCTTCATCCTTCACCGTCTAATACGTTTTGGAGTAGCTAACACGACGTCTTCAGCGGACATTCAATCTTAAAGGAACAATCAGTGCCTTCTGCGCAGGAGCCAAGTGCTGCCGATTGAATGAAAAATTAGACGCCTGCCGCCTTCCGCGGCTACACTAACCTTTCTCCATTTTGTATGCCCTCCTTTACCGATGAGAACGGCCAGAAAGTTTCCACCGATCTTCAGAGAAACGGTTACTGGTCTGGGAGGCAGTTGAACGTCACCATCGTCTGGGCATAAATCGTTAAAAGTAAATGACCTTTCCATCCTCTTAAGCATGCCGAAGTCATATACCGTAAACGGTTTAATGTTTCTTCGCAACGGTCAACCTTCTTTAGCACCTCTCGTTCATGATCAGGTAACATATAAGGACTATAATGTAAGATGTTGATGGAAACCAACACCAAGGTTAGAATGAGGATGCTCCCTAACCTTACCTTCTCTCCATCCAGTTGCACAAGCTGCACAAGTTCTTCGAGTAGAAGTTGGCAATTTATTTCTTTGAGCTTTGCTCTTAGCGCCAACCGCAACCAATTTGTTCCCGAGAAAAAACATAGTTTTAGCGCTGCCACTGTTCTTTACAATCGCTGCTGATACGGTAGCGCGTTTATTTATTATACAGGGTGGCCCATAAACACTGCAACAAAACCTGACGACCTCGGTAAGAAGCACTTTTCAATTTTGTTAAACCCAAGAGTAGCAGTTATGTAGTATATCTTCATTCATTTAATTCTGCCGTGTGCGAAGCCTAATATTAGTTTTGCATTGTGTAGTTTTGAAGAAACTAGAAGGACAGCCCTATAAAACAAGGTGGAGCGAGGACTCAGTCATGAAAAGATGAGATAGAACGGAAGAATGTGCTTGCGTAGATGGAGCGTATTGCAACAGCAGGGTATTGAGCCACTGCCTCCTTTGATGAAAAATTTCTGAAAGTTGAGCCATTATAGAGAAGTAAAAATAATAGTGCGCTTAATACTCATTCTGAGGAATCTGACGGCATAAAAAGATTGGTTGCGAATAGTAATCGCTCATCTTTGCAATTTTTTTTATCCAATTAGCCTTTGAGCATTTTAACAACAAATCGTGACTTTGAATAAAATTTCTGTGTCTGCTGCACTTTGTTTTCATTTTGTTTTAATTGGACACATTTGCATCCCACTTTAGGTTCTAGGAATTGGGGGTGAACGGCAAACTGAGGCGTTTTGCATGAAGGGGGATGCTCCTTCTATAATAACTGCAGGTTCTATCCTAGTCGGGAGGAGGCAATGGTTAAGTACCATTTGCGTAGGTCATCCCATGCTACACAACCTCATCCACTGAGTTTAAATAAATGCCCTCGCATAATGGTAGCTTTGTTTGGTGCTCTATTTTTTATTTTTGTTTTTTATTTTTTATGCCCAAATTTTCTCTAAAAATAGTAAAAATCAGTAAAATCTGTTCGATAGACAGAAAAATGTAACACCACCTTTGAGCTCAATACCGATATTTAAGAGAAAAATGCACAATCCGTTCTATGTAAGAGCAAATAAAGGACGTTGCCGCGGTTTTCCGTCCAACCCTCCATCTCGTTCCTGTAAAGGATTTGCTATGAAATTCCTCCATCTTTAGATTTCCAATCTTTATTTATTTACCGTCTTGGAGGGAAGATCTAGCTCTGAATAGGAGCCCGATATCGTCTTTGAGGCAAATGAGGTATGGAATTCTATAAGAGGTGCTGCGGGGCGGCTTGCAAAGACATCTGCACGATTCATAGGGTGTCATTAAGCCAAAACTGGGCTATTATGAACCATACTGCTCCATAGTGACCACCGGTACATATGCTAATGATGCTTTAAGGATTGTTACAGGATGTTTTGTTGCGATCAAAACCCTTGCGCCAGGCGGGACTCGAACCAGCGTCTTCAGCGTGTTTCTTCTTTAAGCTGTTTACCAAGATTGTTAAACAGGCTTTACTTCAGCTGACGTTTCGGCGTCTTCGCCTTCTTCGGAGCCTGGAAAAGTCGAGAACATTAGTGAAACTATTCCCCCAAACGCCATTTCATCATATAGATTAGCATTCTCAAGGCAGCTAGAGTAAAGAACCGGTGTCACAGGTACAGCGTATCAACTAACCTTCCAGGTGGGTGCCGACGAGCATCTTCTGCTTTCCGGGCAGCGATGTTCGCCTTACACCACCAGCGCTGTTTGACCGCACGTATCATCCGCGATATCCTCGAGGTCCGTCAGCACCCGGATATTGCGGATGTTACGTGCGGTCAAACAGCGCCGGTGGTGTAAGGCGAACATCGCTGCCCGGAAAGCAGAAGATGCGGGTTCGAGTCCCGCCTGGCGCAAGAGTTTTGATCGCAACAAAACATTCTGTAACAATCCTTAAAGCATCATTAGCATATGTACCGGAGGTCACTATGGAGCAGTATGATTCATAATAGCCAAGTTTTGGCTTAATGACACCCTATGAATCGTGCAGATGTCTTTGCAAGCCGCCCCGCAGCACCTCTTATAGAATTCCATACCTCATTTGCCTCAAAGACGATATCGGGCTCCTATTCAGAGCTAGATCTTCCCTCTAAGACGGTAAATAAATAAAGACTGGAAATCTAAAGATGGAGGAATTTCATAGCAAATCCTTTACAGGAACGAGATGGAGGGTTGGACGGAAAACCGCGGCAACGTCCTTTATTTGCTCTTACATAGAACGGATTGTGCATTTTTCTCTTAAATATCGGTATTGAGCTCAAAGGTGGTGTTACATTTTTCTGTCTATCGAACAGATTTTACTGATTTTTACTATTTTTAGAGAAAATTTGGGCATAAAAAATAAAAAACAAAAATAAAGAATAAAGCACCAAACAAAGCTACCATTATGCGAGGGCATTTATTTAAACTCAGTGGATGAGGTTGTGTAGCATGGGATGGCCTACGCAAATGGTACTTTACCATTGCCCCCTCCCGACTAGGATAGATCCTGCAGTTCTTACAGAAAGAGCATCCTCCTTCATGCAAAACGCTTCAGTTTACCGTTCACCCCAACCCCTAAAACCTAAAGTGGGGTGCAAATGTTTCCAAATAAGTTCGTTGAAAACAAAGTGCACCAGACACAGAATTTTCATTCAAAGTCAGAATTTGTTGTGAAAATGCTCAAAAGGCTAAATGGATATTCTTCCAATAATTCATCACAGAAAACTCCACAGTACCCTTTTTTGTAATCTCTCTTCAACCTTAAAGACTTGAACCCTTCAATTTCTTTGCTGCTTTTTGCAAAGATTCGGGTCAACATAGATAATGGCTCATGGTTGGAGTTTAGTGAGCAAATACTGCACAAGTACTTGGCAGTAATCATAAAGGAATAGCAGATGTTGGAAGAAACATTTCTCGTTATGGGGAAAAGGCAAATATCTTGATCTTTTTGTAATTCTGAAAGGCTTAAAGCGTTTATCCTCATAAGCGACAGTTCACATTTGCTGCGAGTCGGAATCAAGTGTCTTCAGACATTGTTCACAAAGACGGATGGATAATGGGTATCATCGTTAGGATATGTAGGACGCACGCTACGTCTCGAGTCGACTCGGGTAATGGGATGGATGGAGTGAGTCAACTTCTGGCCTCAGCTATAGCTCATTTCTACCGAACTTATAGATCAGCGTAGACATAGCGCTACAACGAAAGAAGTCACTGAGAAAAATGCGTAGTCTAATGGCAAAGAGCAGGTTCGCTCGCATTTAGTGAAAATCGTCTTCCGCTCAAGGCGGCACGATCCCAGAAATCTATGTAGGCTGCCAGAGTGTTGTCAAAACGGTTCGGCTAAAAAAAGCGTAGACGATTAGGATGCTACTGCAAGCAATTATAAACTAGCAGAAGGGCAGCTCGCTCACTATTTGACGGTAGTGGACACGTCTTGCTCAATCGAGGATGTGGTCTTTATCCTGAGCGCTCAGAACGCTCAAAATTCGTGATCACAAGTAGGTTCTGATGTGTAGCGGTCTGGAGAACAACTACTGCTCAAGCACTCGGGAAGAAAGCAGTTCTGGTGGTGTCTCTTACACAACAAAACCAGCACTGGGATGGTCACACTGATGGTGCTGTCTGAACAAGTAAGTGACCACGGGTGTCGCTGGAAGTGGGAAGCGTTGTAGCGGACTCCACCGGTTTCAACAGGAAGAACTTTCGGTAATACAACTGTAGGCATGCGGTAGTACATATGGCATCCAGTAGCTGTAACAGGGTGATAGAAATTCTCATAGGGATATTCCTGCCAAAGTTCTACTAGAAGGATGCCAACTGGAATTAGGGCATTGAATATTGGCTGATTAAGAAGTCTCGGCATTTTTTCTCCTTACATTCCAATTTTCGGAGGCCATTTTACTATAAGTTCATACGGTTCAAGGCTCTCCCAACGTCACCTGGAATAGTACATAAATGGGTGCCTACCAGAATGAAACAACCGAGACCTTAACTGACCATCGTCTATTATGAGCTCCTATAACGCCATGGATCACCAGCATACCAGACCTGTCTATAAAGGGTAGAACACCGACTTGTTCATCAGCTGGCCACCACAAGTTACGTGCAGGTCATGTACGCATTGAACCTCCACGACGTCCCGTAGAAAAATCAGAATGCGTGGCTTCTCTTTACGGTTCTCTTCCCTGGGACCACAGCGGCGACCGTTGTCACTCGTCTGAAACGCCCGAAGCGCGGCAGAGTCATCGTACTCCATAACAACACCCGGCCCCACGTCGCGAAGGAGACTTCCGAACTCAGTTGGGACGCCCCTTACTGTTCTGACTCCGCTCCTTTTGACTATCACCTCACCTATTTCCTTGAAGCGTCATTTTCACGGCAGGAGATTCCACGATCAGTCGGAACTCGAGACTGAGGTCGTCTACTTTTTCGACTCGTGGCCGCCGCTGCTCTGAGCCAAGGAGTGGTGCCGGATCGTTCGGCCCATGTTCTAGACCGTGATGGAGAACATGTAGTTGGTTGAATTCGTATTTTTTAAGACTGTGTTTTTCAAATGAAAAAAAAATCCAGTGAAAGCAAGGACCAATATATAGAATTCTTATGTCGAGTTGGACACTCTAAATCAGCTTCGCGTTTCTGAAATCAGAGGGAACGACCTTCTATTCCAAACAAGTTTCATACACATTGGGCCAGAGACTCTTCAGGACGAAAGAAATAATTTGTCTCTAAGGAAAATTTAGTAAAACTATCTTTGATTTTTTAAAATTTCTCCTGCCCGAGTGTCCAATTTGACGTGAAAAGTGCCTTGACAGTGCCTTGAAAATGTTATGAACTGAATGGTTATAAAGTAGCAAACACGCTGAAGAAACGGCAGGGCGCAAAGCAGAGCAGGAGCCGACATCGAACGTTGATGTGGACTGCATGAAAACACATAAGGAAGACCCTTGAGATTGATCCATCGGAGGACGATGACGGCGAATCCATAAAAAGGCCGCGCCGAGATCGGCTAGGAGTAGACACCATCCGATCTGGCTGTGAATTCTTGCGCTCACTCGAAACCGCAGTCCATACGTTCGAGCAGCGACGTGTTTTAAGGGAGGGAAATGGTCTCGGTAACCATCTCAGAACGGTCCAAGGCAAGAGGAACATGCTCAAGACAACGAGCCATGGAGTCATTTAAGGTTATCAAACGTATCAATAACGGGAAAAATATGGGAGCTCGTCGTCAAGAAGAATCACATGAGTAGCAGCAGCTCAAGCTCTACACGCTAGAAAGAATGTGAACTAAAACGCATTAAACTGTACAGGACAAAGATCGACTTGTTCACACTTATGGATACGTCACGCATTCTACTTTTACGGAATATCGTATGAAACGCTTGAACGGGTATTTTGCTTCCAAAATGAACTGACTGAATGATTGCGGTGATGTCCAGACGTAAGGAATACCAATTTGACCCCCTGAGGGTTTGAAAAATGGTGAATCTGGTGAGACCCCGAACCTAAAGTCGGATCGAGGTTTCACGCGACACCAAGCTTCCTACCGATCGCATTGTCTGCCGCACATGCAGAGCGATAAAACTGACCACATGGATGAGTCAACTAAGGATTTGAATTTAGGAGTTTGTCATGAAAAAGGGAAAATTTCAAGGAAGTACTGATAAACGGGTATGGTTGGAAAGTTCGAGACTCGTTCATGAAACAGTCAAGGCATGGGTGGAGTAAGATCGGGTCCTCTTCGCTTGATGATGGTTAAAGGAATTTCTCTTCCGTTGCCGATTCGCTGACGGCGATTACATCGATGGCTCAGCGAATAAACGAGTCAGCACGACTTCTGGACGTCATAGTCCAAACACCAGTATAACCTTGGTACTTTCACAACGAGGAAATCGCGAATAGCAACATATTGATCCCGTTTTAGAATACGGCCCTGAACAGGTGAGCGATTAAGCTGATGGGCTGATGAGGAAGGGCACTTCGGATGCAGGATCGATATGAAAGTGGATTGCGATCTTAGCACTGAAGCTGGTTCACGGGCGTTCACGACGCGAAGTACGTCGTCGCGACGACCCATCTTCGCGCCAATCGACGACAGTGGAACTGTATGTAGTACTGCAGCAAGCAGGCGCATTCCTGAGCACGGATGCCCCACTCTGGCACCACACCGCTTCAGCGGTTCGTCCGTCGCTGCTTCAAGCAGACACCGCCACCGCAGAAGTCAAGGAAGCCGCTCTCCAGGGAAGTGGATACACCGATGTGAGTCATCTCAGCGGGAAAAGAGGAACGTAAAACACGTCTGGCGCTGGGCTGTAGTGATGAACAAGATCGATTAAAGGCGTTCTTCGAGAGCCTTTCTAATAAAACAGTAGGGAATGTCGACAGTTCAGAAACCACATGTTGGACGACGTGACCGGAGAGTTCATTTACTTCTACTTTTCATGAGAAACTAACAAAGGCGGAACAGGAAGAGAGAAAATAATGAAAATTTGGCCACAAAAAAGATGAAAGCTCTGAAAAAGTCTTAGGGAGATCTAGTTAGTATTCACTCCCACTGTACCCGTAGAAGTAGGATGCATACCGCATACTGCATTTAGATCAAACAAAGTCGGTTGTTGTCGACGTCCTGACCTATTTTTAATCTAAGTAAAACGGAGTTAGCCCGTCCCATTACTCTGCTTGCATCACACCGTCCAACTGTCGTATAGTTGATCATTGAGTTGATCGGTCGGCACCAGAGCGTCTCCATTCGTCCCTGTTGCGTGCCAGAGAGATCCAATACTCCTTGCTCGAGGGACATGAACAGCGTCGTACCGCTCGTTCAGGACTTTCACGAAGAAGTTCGACCTGCGCGCTGTAGGGCGTCGTGGTGCTCTCTTGGCAAACTGCGGAATCCAGTCGGTGACGTCTTTCGTCCAGCGGGTGTATGCGAAATGCGTTACCTGGCCGGCCCACCTGATTTTCGAGGAGGTGGACCTTCAAACGTCGATGAAGCTACAAATTCCGAAGGCCACTCACTTGCGTGCCTCGTGTCATAGTGAGCATAGACCTCCTCGCTGTGCGTCAAAGGTCGCTGTTCCACCTGCTTTTGTAGGATGCAGGTTTCTGAGGCGTACGGTCGCGCAATAGGAATAGTGAAGTCGAGTAGGTGGGCACGTAGAAGGAAGTTTTTTGTCGTCTTGGCAACTCAGGAGCGAATCATCGCAAATCTTTTTTTTTTACGAAGCGATTTTCGATATTCTGCTGCTCCCCCTTTTTCTTTGCGTTGGTGGTAAAAAGATGTTGAAAAGGCCGCTGCCTCCTAATGACATTTAAGCTCCTTAAATAGAGAAGATATGGAAGACCGCTGATGGTCGAGTAATTCACATCTCGAGTCCGACAACTGCAAAACATTCACCCTGTGCAAGTATGTTCCTTGTTACACAGTCGAGGCATGTTTTGCCACTCTCCACATCCCTTTGCTGTAACTGTCTGAAGTTTTTAGAGTATGGCTTTAGCGAACAGCTCGGAGCGATTCAGATAAGGGAAGAGAAGCCTTGTAGGAATGCAAGAGGGAAGATCAGACAGAGTTCAAGGCTCTCTGCCTAAAAATAATTTCCACTCCTTGGGTAACAATATTCTGAAAGTCTTGATAAGAGATCTCTCCATAAATGCTTTTATGAATTTCTTTAGTACAGCGGGTCGTCTCTGCTGGCTCTTGGGGCTTCCGTAATGAAAAACATCAGCAGTTCGTGGTGAAGAATCATAAAGTGCATCCAGTTCCCATCGGCTAAAATGCATTGCTCTACGTAATTTCGTCCATGTGGACACAATATGTGTCAAGGTTCACAGCCAAACCAGACAGACTAAAAAACCTAGCGGAACCGGAAGCTCCAGAAATATTCTGTGGATCGCAATCTCAAACAATCGAACAATCGAAATTTGTTCAATATTTCAAAAACAATGTAAGTGCGAAGGCGTTACCAAGTAGCTGACTTCTACAGCGTGCTCTGTTGTGATCAAAATGGTAGCCAAAATTAGGGTGAGAGGGGTGGAATAAGGAACCTACGTGGGCGCAGGTGCTTTATAGGGCGCCTAAAAATACCAACTCTGTCTAAGTAGTCGTTAACCACTTAGCGACAATGTCGGACAATGCTGTCCGCCCCCACATTTGCCCATTGCACAGTACCACGCGATACTTGTCGAAAGCGTGGCAAATTTTCTTGAAACAATCCGATCAAGTCCAGCTGCTACAAAGGGTAAAGGAAGGCATTTGTTAATCCTTTTTGGAATGCGCCGCCATTCTACTTCTACGGGAGGTCATGGAGGCAATTTTAATGCGTATTTCGGCTATACAATGACTTGCGGTGGCCAATCGATGAAGAAGTCAGTGTTTATCCCTTCCAGACATGTCTGGTACAAATTCACCGAACCTGGGCGGGAAACCAGAACCAAGAGCCTGGAATCGGGCGCACGCGACAGCCGGCGCCTCCTTCGTCTGCGCTAGCGCCTTTCAATTGCTACGCGTTAACTTACTAGCAGGTGGCGCTGTTTTCAGCTGAGTTTTAGGAGTGAAGATATTTAGCGAAAACAATGTCGGGTGCGAAGTGCAGCCGAAGAAGCGCATTGTAGCGAAGGGGTTCTTGCCTTGTCACGGCGAGCAAAACCCCGGGGTGGGTTTGACCCTGAGATCGCGCCGTACACGTCTTCATCCTCGACGATGCTCATTTGATTAGCATAGCAAGTGCCATTTGCAGGAAGTTTTCCTGTCGGGAGACGACGTGCCATTTCTACGCTATCCGTTTGCAGGCGCTTAATTTGAGCAAAGATTGTGTTTCCTCAAGGTTGCTTGCGAAATTTGGAAAGAGAACAAGTGCACTGAAGGGAGAAAATCGGATCGTCACGTTACTTGTTGGATTTGTTGCCAGAAATGTAGTTTCTTGTCTGGTACAGCCTCAAAACCTAGGTAAACAGAGGAACATGAATTGCGCCATCGGCTAATTCCCGTCCATTATCTGCCAACCGTATCTCATACAGCTTGATCGTATCCTCGATACCAACAGGATGCAAATATGCTGCGTAGACAAGTTTTTGGCTGATCGTGGCGCAACCCACCTTCATAACCTCCATAACGTCTTTATACCAGAAATTCCCGGAGACTGTGTGGAACGTGTCTCTACCCCAAAAAATAAGCGGCTTCCCAATTTTAGGTTCACTTCTGCCATTTTCCTGTTGCAAAACTTCATGTAAATGACACTTACACTACCAACTGGGAAAAAAATCGCGCTACATTGGATAAGTGCCTTTGCAACTTCGGGATAAGTTTCTGTCTTGTGCTCTTTAGAGCGAGCCAAAAAATTTGATGTAGCTCAAGGGGAAAGGATTTCAGGATAGGCGAAAAGTGATGTCATTTTTTGAAGCATTTTCTATTAGTAGAGACAGCACCAGTTCTTCAGCGATGTGTATGAACCTGACCTATTAAGGATTAGGGATGAAAGTAATTCCCCTGAAAGGAGGACACATTCTATTTACATTTGCATAATATTCCAGAGGCTCTTCTCTGTGTCTTGCTGCTCGCAGTGACATGCGGGGTGGAAGGGGTAGTAATCTGGCATTTTGACACAATTCAGGAGTACGCTAAAAAATGAAATAAAAGGAATCAAATTGATTCAGAGCTTGGATGAAGAGATCTGACGTTTTTGGAATATACAATGGCAGTAACCAGGTCAGTGTTTTGCCCTTCAAAAACAAGCCTGGAAATTTACCAACTCCGGAAGGATGGATGATTTGGTTGGAGAAAATCCAAACCAGGAACCTGGAATCGGGTGCAGCCGACAGCCGGCGCCTCCTCTGGTTGCGCTGCTACGCGCCT
Organism: Heligmosomoides polygyrus bakeri; assembly: GCA_947359475.1. NCBI lineage: Eukaryota > Metazoa > Nematoda > Chromadorea > Rhabditida > Heligmosomidae > Heligmosomoides > Heligmosomoides polygyrus. The sequence continues at coordinate 79,231,989 of OX375866.1, forward strand.
CGGCGCTCTATCATATCGCTCATAAAAATGCAGTGAGACGATGGTGACAATACAGGGAGGTGGAATTAATTCATCCAGGGAACTCACAGGTTATACCTATGCTTGACGCTTACGATCCATTTTGAACGTTGCGGTTTACAACGACTTTTAGATGGCAACCGTCACGCAATACAAATTGATTCATGAAAATTTAATCAGCCACTCTCAAGAGCAGATAAAATCTAACAAGGCATCAGAAAACTTGGGATTCACCGAACCACAGTATGCGCGCTTCAGAGAATGAAGCCAAGATAAACTATGACGGATACTGAACAGCCGCATAAAAAGGCGTGCAATCTCAATGTAAAGGATAAAGGATAAAGGACGGCGTTACTCAATCCCTTCTGGGATGCGCCAGCGCATTCTACTTCCACGGGGTGTCGTGGAGGCGATATGAATGCGTATTTGGCCATACAATAACTTTCGGTGGCCAGCCGATAAACAAGTCAGCGCTTCATCCTTCCCAGACAAGTCTGGTACCAATTCACCGACCCCGGAGGGATGGAAGGCTTGGTTGGCCTGGGCGGGAAATCCGAACCAGAAACCTGGTATCGGGTGCACGCGACAGTCGCGCCTCCTCCGACTGCGCTACACGCGCCCAATCTCAATGTATATCAGCTAAAACGAAAACCATCGGTGATTGAATTAGTCGCCTAGGTCAATCCGAAATCGTCGCGCATTTAAAACTTGATGTCCTGCACTTGCAGGGGGCTTAGACAGGTGATCGGCGGGTGAACGGGTGTCGGCCGCTTCGTTCCCAACGTGCCGTAGAAACCTTAGAAACTGTGAGGCCGCTTGAGATGTTAGATGAATTTTAGCGAGAGCTTTATGGTTTCAAGAGCTCATTCGTTATAAATTCGACCAGAGGCCGGATTCATCAACGACTTCCAGCAATTTAACGGAGAAAATTACAGCCGAAATTACTGATAGCGCGGCCTATCAAGCGATATGGTGAGCGATAAGTCGGTTATCTGAGATCTCCACTGTGAATTCTCTGTTAAAGTTATGTAAGTGGTTGATGAATCCGACCCCTGAAATGAATTAACACGAACTGCTATCTCGTCTCCGATCGCAATCGCAGCGACTGTAGCTTGACGAAGTACCGCACCTTGACTATCGTTCTCTCAATAACGGTGTAGTGGCTCTGCCCCCCCCCCCCCCTTGGTGAGCGACCTCAAATTGAGCCGTGACGCCTATGTCAGGCCTGCGACCAAGTCTTGCGGCGCCACAGGCGATCTGTTTCTTTTCTTTCCTGTCATGGTGGGACCCACGCCTGCAGTGGCAGTCGCGCCGAGGAACAGTTGCCGCGTTGCCGCCGAGAATTACGACTATGCAAACTCTAACCGTATACATTCGTGAATCGCTTTCGCTGAGGGTTTTGACCGACGGCTCGCCAAAGGCGGGATGCCGCAGGACGCTGTTGCATGCCTTATGGCAGGGCCTTCTCGGCGACATTTTGCCCATTGTATTGCACTGCGACGCCGAGAACTGTACATTTACACGATGCGGGGCGGCGTCACGACGACTCGTCCTCGGTGTGGCTCTCACAACGATAGCAAGGAAAGGGACAAGATTACGCTGTGCTGCCGCAATACTCCGACGCAGACCTCAGGCCGGAAGCACAGGAGTAATGAGTCCTGGGGCTGCTAGACCCGCTGTGTAGGCTGTGTTTATGCTTGTGGACTGAAGAAAGTGGAGAAAAAACGAGGGTTTATCAATGGCTGTTAACTGTGTGCTTAATAACTATGTGACACTTCAACTGTGAATTCAGAAGTACGCAGTTCTGCGCACGGCAATCCCCTTGCGGCATCGTGCCGCTATCAAAAGCCGCCAGGTCAATTAGCGGCATGGCGGCATTCCGCAAAACTCTGCTACCGTCCTTAGGCAATGGGAAGTTGACCACGACTGCAGTACCTGCTTGAGTTTTGAGTTTTTTGGACAGAAGTGGCAAGAAGTGATCGCAACACGTTTGATTACGAATCGAGACCCAGCGATTCTTTGGACGTTGCTGGGTGTTGGACAAACTGGCGAAGGAGCGGCTGATGCCTGGTCTCCATGTACCCTTTCACGCCCCACAGTCAGTTTATCCGCCTGGTAAACTCCATAGAAACGACAGCAATTCTTAGTGTAAATGGACGCAACCACACATTAGTAGGAGCTACACTGTAGTAGACTACACGCGTTGGTGAACTGGAAAATGACGCTATTAGAGCCTGCCAAATGATGAAGAAATTCAGCAACTAGAGATATTGTTTCTAATTCAGTACACGACTGCATACACGTACATTGCCATGGACCCTTCAGGTAAAAGTATGCAAAAAAGAAATGCAAATGCAAAGGATATCTGTTATCCAGGAGTGAGAGTAAGTGAAGGTAACGGCTAAGGCGGCACTTATAGACCTAGAAAAAATTTAAGAAATTTCTAGAGACTCACAAGCTACTACGTAACCTATAGAAAATCTGAGAGGCTTCACTTTTTTTCTTCATACGAACGGAGGGCCCTGTGGTGGAAAAAAGCTCCTACGAAAAACGGACACCTAAACTCGGCACTTACAACCTGTCTTAAAGCCGAACTATTATATTAAGTATGTAGATGAGAAGGAGACTCTAATGAGTCGATTGCATCACAACTCAGTGCAATTTCAGAGCAGAAAGGGGAGGTTCTCGGGTAATTGCCCATTCCCAAATGAAACTTACAGCTGCTTGGATATCACACGAAGCTTTTTAGTTATCAAATTCTCACGCGGACATCTTAGAGGTAACTGCGTGCATTTGGTTTTTTTTTCTTTCATCAATGCCTTCGAACCAACAGTTGGTACAACATAATAGTGGTTCTTTTGGTGCTTATATTTAGTGTCAATTTTAAGCCCCGGTCTTCATTTGATGAATCTGGAAATGCGCAGTTCGTTACGTCAGCAGGGAAGTCAGTTAAACAAGGGCGACTGTGGCAGATGTACGACGGAAAGGCGGGAATCGTACAAACAGGTGCAGGCTGCTGATTCATGATCAGGAGAAACAAGTTTTAAGCTGGTAGCGTAGAAAGAACAGAAGTGTGAAACGCTTGTAGATCATCTGACAAGCTATAGTGAACGCTACAACTCAAACGATTGCAGTAGATTGATTCAAGAACGCAGGATTCCCAATGCGAAAGAGCCCAGTGACCTCGTGGTCCGTTTTGGAGAAGACATTTAAGGTGGAGCCACGTTACTCACTGAAAAGGAATTGTTTTGAGAAGGAACAATCTTGGGTGCGATTTCATCGTTAGTTTCATTTGAAGAAATGTGACATTTTAGAATAGGAATACTATGTACGAGCCTGAAGAACTGGAGGAGTCACAATCAACTGTGAATTGTCACAATGAAGAAAGCAACCATCGTTCTTACGCTTCTCCTTTCCTTCGTATAAGCTTCTAAGGTATGTTTATGCTTGATATCGTTTTAGGTCACGGACCGACCCCTATATTCGTGCCTTCATGTTTTCCCCTATTTTTTCTCCAAAAACAATCGTTGTTCGAGGGTACTCAAAGAGATGCATTTCTAGAGACTAAAACACATCGACGTTATCCACTGTACCAGACGAGAGTGACGCTGGACGTCCGTCCTCGTCATCGTGCACTGTGGTCGATTAGCGGGCCTCTTACTCTGAAAATTCCCTCCTAACGTTCTCTAGGACTGTAATGAATTCCGAGTTCCTGGTAGTCCAAGGGACTGGACCCCAGCGATAGCGGTCTAGGACGGACAGACCATTTTGGGAGTTCTCTACTGTAAATGAGTCGAAAACTCGCAGCAAAGAACAAAAAGGTGATAAAAGTCGGTACCTTTTCGAAGGATTCAAACAAGCAGTTGTTCATAATTGACATCTAGCACTAATCCAAATCATTTGCTAAAATTTAAGAAAAGTTTAGGAAATGAAATTTAATGGATAAAGAGAAAAGGTCATCGTTTATGAGTCCGTCCAGGAAGGCTATCAGGCGTATTACTAAACGGCGGAAGTGCACACCACCGCAAGAATCTTCACTTTTCAACTGGTGAGAAAATATGTTCCGCTTTTGGAAAGTCACTGAACCCACTGAGTTAGGGGAATGAAAGTTTACTATTGAAGCACACAAACGTACAAGGCAGTACTAAGCGTGTTGCAGGAAAAAACGCAAAAATGCTGTGAGGTCAAGGGCTGAGTCCTGAGCCTATGGGCCGGAGTAAGCTGTGTTTACATTTTTTTCGGCATACTCAATGTTTCAAAGGCCTTGTGCAACTGCTTTATTCCATAACAAACTTCAAAGCCATTTATTCGGCAGATTTTGTAACTTTGCAAGTACGTGCCGTTCTATATTTTGAAGAATGGAATTTTTATTGTTTTATTGTTTTCCGCAATTCAGAGGTACGCGTGAGACCTTTTCCTCTTTAGGATGCGCCAGAATTCTACTTCTGTACAATACCATGAAGACAGTTTGCAGAAGTTGGACAGCAATGTTCGCCTAGTAATCTACTAGCCGATCAGCACATATGTCTTACTGAAGTGGAAGCGGACAGGGAAGCCAAAGTCGTGGCTTCGCAGACAAGTCTGGCACCAATCTCCTCGCGAGATGAAGAACTTTGTTGACCTGGGAGGGAGGAACTGAACCTAAAATCAATTCGGTGTAGATACCATAAAGTGCTCAACTTGCAACGCGCGCTTCTTTTATTTATTCAACAATATACACCGTTTTTACTCCAAAATTTGCAAACCAAACTGGATTGATTTCAAGGAGAAGCTTATGCCTTTTAAACTGCGCTAAGTTCTCTTTGAAAAAGTTGAAATATTTTCCAACCCAAATTTTTTGACTTTTTTGAAAATTTGCTAGCCACATGTACACACTGTTCCAGGAAGCTGAATAACGTTTGAATGTCCATAAGGCCCTTATTCTTTTAGCTGCAGACGTGCTGACTGAAGATATTGAAGAGCTAAAAGGCGAACGTTCCTGAATGAGAGAGATCGCGGCTTGTGCTCATTCAGCACATACGTCACCAAGTTTATGTGATTGGTTGGGTAAATTCTGGTTGAGTGGAGTTGTACAGTAGAGAATTGCGCACCTTCTTGCGCTTGTTCCTGCTGTTTGATTTATACCCGACTCCACGTAACCAGGGTATTTACTGTCAATCAGATAAACAGCTGATTGCCGTGCAATTGATTTATGCACAGCAACAAGTAAGCAGTTTGTTCAGTATTAACCACGTAGACGGCAAACGGGAAATCTTCGCTTTTCTGTGCATGACAATGGTATAGCGAATCAAACAGTGCATCTATGTTGCTTGTACATATGCTGCTTGGGACTAAAGTGTAGAGGAGCTAGCTGTCACGTGTGCCCGGTTCCAGCTTCTTGATTCGGGTTTCCCACCCAGGCCAACGAAGCCTTTTATCCCTCCGGGGTCGGTGAATTGCTACCAGATTTCTTTGGGAGGGATAAAGAGAGACTTCTCCATCGGCTGGCCACTGCAAGTCATTGTATGGCCAAACATGCGTTCCAATTGCCTTTCCGACATCCACTAGAAGTAGAATGCGTGACTCTTCCTGAAAGGATTTGGTTAACGTCCTCCTTTATTCTTTTATCCCTTCAATTTGTAAAGGAGCAATACATCTGCATAGAAAGTCAAAGTCTTTTTTAACTAAATTTTTTTAAAAATCTTTTGAAGAGTGACTAAAACGGTTTAGAATTTTGATCTGGGAGGTGCTTGGTTTGGTTTGAAAAGTTGTTTCCAATTTGACGAGAAAATGGCAGCGCCAATCGGAGAACGCCTTTCAGAAGTACTTCACTTCACGTCACGGAAAATTGCGGCTGGAAAAAGTTGGCCTGCAGCTGCTTGAAAAAGGCCTGTGTTGATCGATGTCTCTTTCGCTATCTGATTTAAAGGTGGAGAAGAGAAGCCGAAGGCGGCCATTTTTTCAGCGACAACCTGTCATGAATGCGGTTTGGAAGATCACAACGAACGCAACGCGCGAGAAGCGTAACGCTGTGCGAGAACGAGATGGAGAACATCACGCTTTCCGTTCTACTTCAGTTTCCAAGAGAATTACGCCTGCCTGAAGCGCAGTCTAGTTCGTTTCCGCTCTGTTTCCATTTAAAGATATTACGTAGGATCCAGTTAAGGAGAAAGAGATAACCTTCATAATTTCCGTAAGAGTTCTCTGGAAACGAACTTCTTTAAATTGATATTCATTTAGAAACGTAATTAGTGCAGAATTTGTGAAGAGAAACTGATCCCGCAGAAGGCGAGAGTTCTCCCACAGTTCTCCGTCGGACAAATGCCAGGTGCATTTTCGGACTAGTGATGGACAATGACGAAAAGTAGAACGACCTCAACCTCGCAGGTGTAAACAGACCTCGACTTCTCCAACGCAACCGGTTCAGCAGCAGAGACGCCTTCTCGAAAAGGATGCCGCAAAAAGGCCGTGTTAAATGGAAGTGATTACATGGGGCGGCTTTTTGAGCGGAGGAAACAACCGAGATCGTGAGCGAGAGAGAGGAGACGGAACGTGGGGAACCGCTGCTGCTGTAGATGGTGCAGGTACAGGGGCAAATCTCGCGGGCTCGTTTGGGGCAGTTGGGTGACGACGACGGTGGGGAAGGTCAGAGCGGGCGAGCGAGTGCGCAGGGTGGGGTAATGCCGCATGGCGGCCTCATTCCGCATTCCCACCGTCGTCTCCACATCCCATCGCCGCTGGATTTCCAATGGAAGCCGTTCCGTGGAGGTGCCACGACGAAGTGCCCACCATCGCGAGGTCGTCGGCGTGACCTCGCCCTGGGCTGAACAGCCCTCGGGGTAGATGGACCATTGGAAGCGACAAGACGACGAGGAGGCTGCGAATTATTGCTGGGTCTCTGGCGAGATTGGTTCAGCTCTGCACTGCGTCGGGATGGTAAAAAGGAAAGTTGCCGATGACCGTGTCTCGCGTCAGCATTGTATCCGACAATCGACGTAGAAATCGAGTTCCCAGCAACAAACAGGATCGTCCCGAACGGTCAAATGTGTTCTGCGCGCTCTCTACTATCTCCACACGACGACTACCGCTAACACCCATCCCGCTGGAGCGGAACATATCCGCTAGCCTCACTCATTAGTCTCCACACACGCAGTCCAAGGTTACCTAAAAACCAACCTAACCCGCTCACAGCGAGGTCGACGCGTCTCCCCCAAACAGAAGGAGCGACATGGGAGGTTTGCGGTTGTTTCTAGAAGGGTGGATTGAACTTGGTCTTTACGTTTAGGACGAAGCTGCTCCCCGGCTAGATGTCGTTAAAGCAACTGCGACGAGGTGCACGACGGAGAGGGAGGTGATGATCAGCGAAAACGCCTATGCTGACAGTGCTTGCAAATCTCGTACGAAAAAGGGCAGCACCCGCGCGGACACTCCGGTCAGCTCTCGTTATCCGAGTTGATGGATGACAACGAACTTTAAAGGAGCGGCTGAGGAGCATCTACTGCAGAAAGGAGGACAACTGGAATCGAGAAATTTGCAGAATTTCACCCTGCAAAATCTCCTTTCAGTGACAGCTCCATTCCTCGGTGGTTGAGCATGGCTGCAGTTCTTATCCATAATAAATTATCTACAGCTATTCAGGAGGGACTTTGGGATAAAGGATATCCATCACCTGCCAACAAGTTAGCAGAGGTCGACCGTTGTTGACTCTATCTTTTCAAATCCAGCTCGCTGTTGTTGTTTAGAGGTAGTAAAATGAAATATGTTGTGCCTGAAATGCTGGGGAACGTATATATCTACCTTGTAGAATTCGTAATGAGTTTCCGAGTTTCTAAGGACAAACATTTTAGGTTCTAGGTGAAGTTTAGAGATGACTGCCACCATTTTCACAACGTTTTTGGGATCCATGATCACTGGTGATTCCGAATTCTTTAAACTTATTTCTTCGATAACCGGAGCACTAGCTCGGTGCAGATTTCGTACGAAAAGCCTAAATCAATTCACAGGACCTCACGGAATCCTACCGCAACATATGGTAGTCAATAGAAAATCTAAAAACGAGCTTCATATTCACGAAGACTTTGTTTCACGACTCCAGACGTGGAAAAGTTTCTTCAGCTAAACATAGCGTAATCAGGTTACTTAAAGCACTGTTCACTTATGTAATGTGTGTTTTTAAAAGTTTCGCATGGTTACGGTGGGTTACCGTAGGTGTGCGTGAGGAGGGTAAATGGCCTTTGCTCACTCACACCTACCGTAATCCACCGTGATCAATCGAAAATTTGAAAACAAACCTCATACTAATGATCAGCGCCTTAAATAACCTGTCTAATTGAGGTTTGGCTGAAATCGGTGACTCCACCACCTCCAGCGTGGGTGATCAGGGCCTTATATAGCAATCCTTCGAACTGCGCAGTACGGGAGCATTGTGGTAGACGATAAAGGAGGTACTAGCGGGGAATCAGAAAAGAGATCCTAAATGTGTAGGAGGTGTCAAAGGAGTGAACTTTGCAATCTTGTCCCGCGTGGAAATTCGTTTGAATTTAGAATTTCGTCTAGGTGGATGAGCCAGTTTTGCACTCCGCTCTACTGAAAGCGGAAGTCGCCCACTCTCAGGCATAAGGGCTTTCGATTCATTCCGTCTTCAATTTTTTCACTCAAGGGTTGCTATTTAAGGCTTTGATCACGCACCCTTTGGGATGGTCGGTTCATAGTCATCGCTTTCGCCCAAACGTGGCCCAGTGAGGTTATTTAAGGAACTGATCATTAATATTGAAGTCCATTTTTAAATTATTTTCAATAGAATACGGTGGATTACGGTAGGTAGTTGAATAAGGTACACTCACCAATGCTCACCAATGCCTACAATAGCCACTCGGAATCGATCGGAGGTTAAAAAGCAGACATTACCTAAGACAACAGCGCCATGAATAACCTTTTTAGGCTATGTTTAGATGAAGAAGCCTTTCCACGTCTGGAGTCGTAAAAGCTCCACAGTACTGGTGAACTAGTCTTCTTTCTGGCAACCCTTTTCGTTGCAGACACAGAGCGCCTTTCTTGATAGCGGTGCATCTTTTTTTTAGGAAGTACAGAAGCACTGCGCCACGGAAAAGTCGAACCGGATGCCACTCCGTCTCACCACGTCACTCTCATACCCACAGCGCCACCACTGCTCGGCAGCCGCTGGTATTTCCAGCCTTCTTGAGTTCTCATTCTTGTGATTGGCGGGCTCTGTGCGCAAACAGTAGGCTCAGGAGGTTAACTGGAAGTGGTCCGCAAGTCCTCTCCCAGATTAAGGAACACATCTGGAATCATCGTTCGAAGCCGGATCCGGTGATTTGCATCTCATCCCAAAGTGTTATGGTTACCTGGCGTTCCTCCTTTATTAGCTTGACGATAACAGCTTATCTAACCATAAAATGTGTTGCGAGCTCCTTCGTTTCTATTGGTCTTGTATACTATATGTACCTAACCGGTACCTAACCGGTGGAGCTGGCTCTTTAAATTTGCCTCTTAAAAGTAGCATGCCTCCTATGTCTATTTAAAGAACATCTACACTGTTCGTCAAAGGAATATAATGACGAACTGGACGAATGGTTTACTCAAGCTTTTCGCTTCGCAAGGCCAGCTGCAGAAGAGATTGCAGGAGGATCTACAGTTACGGGAAGTTATTGGAAGCAGAAGGGAGACGATCCAGTTCGAACAGATGCCGAAGATACCTCAGTACTCCGCTATCAGCTTTGACGAGGATAGGATTCTAACTTCTTCCCTTCTTGCGACAGAATACCCGTGTACCAACCAAGCCCAATATCCCCGCTAGTGAAGGAACAGCTTCCACTCCTCCTTCAGAAAGTCGAGTGGCGATCGTGAAGAGTGACACCGCTCCCGGCCGGACAGCATTTCAGCCAACGTTCTTCGGGGTGAAAATCACCGGTACTCATACCCGCGTAGCACATGACACCCTACCCTCGAAAAGGACGAATCCTCGACCAGTGGAGGAGCTTATTTACTGTTTTTCTGCAAAAGTGCGACAGAGAAGGTTCGAAACTGTCACCCTGCTGAGCGTGCTTTTCACGGAGAATATGTATTCTGGCGCGCATGACGGACGCTGGGTGAAGCTGAACCTGTGACGCAGTTTGGATTCCGCAAAGAATACAACTTCATCGGGCACATTCTGATTTCTCGAGCTTCATTGAGGTTTGCTGGAAATAACTCGGCCTTACTTCTCACCTTCTACTATGAGAGCGTTGAAGGAGCGGTATTCTGTCTGTGGTCGTTGATCAGGGAGTCGGCTCGTCCTAGATGAGGACACTAGCCGACAGTTACTCTGGATGTTCGACAACAGATTAGCTGTTCCACCTCCCACTTACGATTCCCATTTAAAAGGGGATGCGACGCACGCCCCCGCAGAGCGCTAGGGCGATCACTTCTAAAGTAGAATCCGACGAACGCAATATCCAGTCGGATTTCGCAGCTCCGGCATGGGAGGAATGCCTCATCTTCGTGAGCCAGATGATCACGTGCGAGGCTAAATGCCGATGGCCCCATAATGAGAAAATAAGAAACGGCGGGCGTCCCCGGGAAAGACGTTCAACAAGGTGGGCCGGTACGTTTGGTGCACGTTTGACCATGAGCCAACCGATATATCATTTGGAAACGAATTAGCCTGTCGTCAATGTCGCCAAGTTCGAATGGCAACAACGTCCCGGGTGACGATCGCTAGAGGACGAAACGAATGGAAACGATGCTGTGGCTCGCATGACGAGTGAAGACGACCGTCTAAGCATGCAGTGGTAGGTAAGACACTCAGCAGAAACTGAGAAGGCGGAAGGAATCCTACTACTAGTGGACAGGAACCAGCTGACACAAGGTGAGCATTCTCCACCTTGAAACGGCGAAACGCGTTTGCCGCCCGCTTTCCTGGACTCGTTTGCTCGTTCCAGGCTGCTGGCTCCAGATGCGCAGCGCCGCCGTCGCGAAACTACTGCCATTGTTAGCCTGCTCGCAGCGTGTAATCCCGCTGTTTCGCCACATTTTCTTTTCGCGCGACTGCAGAGTATATATCGCTGCGGACGTCGGGGATTTGACAGCTTGGAACACAACACACGAAGTAATCTTGAGGTGCACTCATGCCCTTACACGAAGGAACTAGAGGAGTATTTTTCTTACCAGGCTAAATATTTTGGGAACGTACCAGCTGGCCCTACGAAGAGTGGAAATAAAACATAGCAGGCTGAAGAAAATGAGAGGAACGTCTCCAACTTGACAGGCATTTATGCAGACAAATTCTGCTCAACCGTTGAAGAATGAATAATGTTTGGTTAAATCCCAGGTTTTTTCTTCGTAAAACCTCGGCACTGCAAGTTGTTTAGGTGTTATAAGCGTGCCAAACAAGTTCTCACGATGAATCTTCTTTGTTAATGGCATAAAGTTTCGTTTTGAGCGTCCCCTCCAGAGGCCTGAACATGACGCAATATTGAAACAATCTCTACCCTACCAAACGCTGTAGTCCCCCAGCAGTTCTGGAGAAATAGAGGACCCCACTAAAGTATCTCGAAGAGAAGGGCAAACTCACGATTCGATCCGCCAAGAGTGCCGATGTCACTCTGCGTTAGGAAGGTTTGTGAGCACGAATGAGAATTGCTTCAAAGGTCGTAGGCCTTATAAGTAGAGATGTTTGATTAGTTGTTTGCAAGGATGGGTGCAAGTGAAGGGGACTCCTCGTTGTCGAAGCATATAACTGAGTGAAGCGTGCATAATTTAGCATTAATAGGATAGCATTAAGAGATATGAACGGAAAACGCTATTATTGGAGCATCGATGACAGATGGCTGCGGCTGAGGATAATCTAAGCGCAACGAACATGAGACAGTAGTGTACCTATGGCGAATAAAGGAGCGATCGGAAGTCACCCTCCTTCATGAACTGGCCTTCTTATATAACTCTGTTAAAACTGAACTCTGCAGTCTAAGGTGCGAACTCCATATGCACTGTCCACTTGAAAGTGCATCGACAGTAGGCGTGATCCGAGTGAATCACGAGAGGCATCTTGACCTGTCATTGAAACGTCGCCGTAGGTAGTCGTTAGCGCAATCTAAACTCGTTTTTATGAACTAAGGGCAAGTGGAAAATGAGCGTTCTTCGGAACATGCATATTTGACGGCATGGACGTCTTCACCAGGACTTCGGAGCCACCACCCTGAATGAGGATGTTGCCGTTATGAAAACGGCGTTACTGATGGAAAGCGTGCCCCAAATCTGTGGGAGTATCCCTATAAATGAATACGGTTCATAGAGTAGCCACTCAGTTCACTATTTGTCTTCATTACACACGATAAAAACAGCGGACACTACCGTTTAGTACCGGTTCTGGCACCTGATAGTAAGCGATCGTTGCACACACTTCATCCACGTACACAACGATGTGTTTGTCTGAATGTGCTTCCTCTGACGTAATCGTAGTAGCCTTTGACGAGCAGTTTTAGGTATCTATTTCAATCCAAGCTGTTTCGAAGGAGTGCAGCGAAAATCGTGCCTGGTCGGTAGAAGAATTATTCTGCTCGTTTTTCGAATGTTCTGTGGAGTGCTAGGAATGAGAGACGCAGACTATCGTCGCTTGCGTTGACGTCAGTGAATCGGCGCTGGATATCTTTGGTAGGGACGAGAAGCTGAATGTTCATCAGCCGGCCACAGCAGGTACAGGCCAAATGCAGAGTATCCCAAGAAATGCAATCACGATCTGAGCACGCCCAATACTTCTACCAGTAAAGCCATCAGAGAATTTTCAAGCTTGTGTGAAAGCTATGAAAAATAGGAATTCTGCAACATGTAAGCATGACGTTCGAGCCATGCTCTTTTCTAAAACGTCGGATTTGAAATTGGAGCGATTGTGGTTATATGGAGGAAGCGCCTGTTACAATTTGGCCGTAGGCTGACCACATCGTCATCCTATTCCTCCATCAAAGTTAGCAAAAAACGGCAAGACACTGTAGCTTCTGAGAAAATAGGCACACTCAAATTTGTAAGCGCCGATCTAGTGACCATAACTTCGTTGCAGATGTTACTAACACTAAGACTTGGAGTAGAAGAAAAATATAGAACTGTAATTGGTCATCGTCGAGGTCGCATTCTCGTACAATCTTATAGAAGTGATTGTGGCAGGGTCGCACACATCCTTCAGTTAATATTAGGCTGAGTCATAAATCTTGCAACATTTCCGTTTTTTCTGGAATTCAAAGTAAACCCGCTGAAGTGCTGTATTCTATTTGAAAGCCTGTTTCCTGTCGATCATTTGGAGTTATGATTCGTTAGTTTTCCTTGCGTTGTTGAAAATTTTATTCACTAGAGCGATGATCACCCAAAGTGAAAGAGTGTGATTTAATTTTCAATTAGTTCAAGCTCGGGAGCAACCCAGCGACGGGGGTCAAGCACATTCAATGAGTCAAGTTCAATCCTAACCGAATAAAATATTGGAGATGATATCAGCAGTTACTTTCCGCCCAGAAGGACCACAAGGCAAGCGACTCCCGGAAAACCAACTGCTGTGAACAAAGGACGCCCGCGTCAATCCATCAAGTCGAATTCTTCTCAAACCACACTACGACTGCCCGCTGATATCCACAATTCTCAGCGAACCATCGTCGGCTGCAGTAGATTGGAAGGTCACCAAAATCGCCTTCGTCAGTGCCTCCCTCATACCTTGACGGAAACCCAAGTAAATCGCTGCGCTTCCGACCGCTGAGAGCTCCGGCACCGGTTCAAACGAGGGGCCTGAATCAGATCTTTACCAGCAATGAAAAGCGGATGCTTCACTACAACTGTAAAGCCCGAAAGCAATAGCTGGAATGCAACGAGCTGGTGGCTCTGACATCAAAACCGGAGCTCCACCGAAAAGAGGTCCTGCTGTGCCTTTGATGTATGTGTAGTGGTCCAGAGCGCCGGGAGCTGCTCCACGTAGTGAAGCCATTCTCAACGTTCGCTTTCGCCAACAACGCGACTAATTCCACCAAAAATAGTAGGGAAAGAAGTCGATACGTGCCAATGTTTCATCCACCAGGGCAACGGTCGACGACCGTTTAGGGCACCTTCAGACGCTGGAAAAAAATCGAGGAACTGGGCTGGACCAAAATCAAGCAACCATCATACACCCCAGACATTGCGCCGTCTGGCTGCCATCTGCTTCGGTTGATAGAAAACTTCCTCCATGGGAAGCGCTTCGCTGAAATCGGTGAGGTCACGGGGTGGTACACGACTTCTCCAGGTCGAAACCGACCAAATTCTACAAAGGGGTAATCCACTCAGTTCATGAAAAGCGGAAGAAACTCATTGAGAATAACGGCAGTTTCTTCGTTTAAGTCAACCATTTTTCTTTTGTGGCATAGTCTTATTTTTGCTGGAAGGCAAATTTTGTTGCAAAACTTATGGCTCAGCTTAATAAGTAGTAGTCTGATCAAAGTGCAGTTTCGCGCCTTTCTTCAAAATTTGTCGTCAATACATCTAATGGTAAGCATAAAGCTCTCACGTCGTTGTAGCACAAGTGGCCACCGTCCGGAGCAACGTTGTCCAATTGAAGAGGAAGTGAAGACGCTTGAAATAAAATGAAGTTTGGGATTCTGAAAGGGTACACAATATTGACATTGTAGCCCGTACCGTTTCTAGTTTTGGCTCCTTCAAGACCGAGTCCTGCTGGTAGCCTCACCTACAGCAATTGTATGACTTTTCGTTCAGTGGCACACCTGAGAAAGTGTTCCCTACCACAAATTGCAGCAAGTACACCAGAAGCAAACAGTGAAGTCGAGCATTTAAAGGTTTCAGTTGAGTGCACGAAGCTATCCTGACCGCTCATATTTCAAAGAATCCTTGTTTTTGCACCTTCATGCAGGATCTGCTTTTCTAATTGCTTTCCTGACCGCAAGGGTGTAGCTACCATGGTGCTATGTATAAAAAATTATTAGAAATATTAAAAAATAGAAAATAAAATATAACACATGGCACGATATAATCGTTTATAATCAATTATCATCATTTATTTGTGATCACACTAAGCACCGTGGCAGTGGAAACCATCGGAGATGATGGGCTTCATCTCGTATAATTCACAGTTATTTCTCAATACCCTCAATACCCTCGACCCTGACTTAGCCCTGGCCATAGAAGCCTGTCTTCGAAAATCGAACACAAACACTGAAATTACATTTTATTCTCCGCACACGGTGTTCAAAAACAACAGAGAAGTAGGCAGAACATGGGGATCTAGAAGTGTCGGTGTATGCCGCATCATTAAAGGCATTGCTAACGTCTTCTCTCCTCCCTATCGATGGTGGCGCTGAAGGCCCACGGGGATTTGATATCCCCTTGCCGGATTCCTCCCTTCACGTTGACGAGGACGTCGTTGTAGAATGATGAAATCTTGGTCATGAATCCCCTGTGTTCCTCTTCACCATGTTCTCTCATCTTGAAACCATGGCATCGATGTTAACCGTGATGTTCGATGTTAACCGATACTTCTGTGACAACGAGATTGGTAGGTGGAAGACTTTATTTTAGGTCTGACGTTTTGACCGTTTCGTCGTTTTCAGAGACACGACTTTCCGCCACTGAATGTGGCAGTCTCGGTACTACAAGTAGTTAGTAGACCAGTAACCGAATCCCGAGTGACCCGAACCTATCGTTTCTACTGTTCCTCTGGTCTTTTTCTACGGGTATTCGCTACTGGTCTACAAACAGCAAGCAGTAGAGACATTGCTACACTAAATGGTTGAAAGTCTTCCTCTGATAGTGAGGACAGCGAAGTGGTCAAAACGTCGTTCCTGAAACAAATGTTCCATCTACCAAGCTCTGGCACAGAAGCAAGCATCACAGTAAGAAGAATTGGTCTTGAGAAAGGTCACAAAAGGCGTAAAGCTTGAAATTTTTTGAAAACGCTCTATGTTTTCTACGGGGATTGTAGATCTGGCCATGTTAAAGTGGCCATACGGTGAACGAGCGCCATCATCGGCGGCCGCTCATCTGACGGCATTCTTGAAAAGGACAAGTTCAGTGATCGGATAAACTTTATGGTTTGTGACGACCTTCGAAAGGAGAGACTAACATCACAGATCCGCCAAGTGCACACTCCCTGTATTGGGGAGGTTGTGCCTTCGCGCTCCTGAATTCAGTGAGGCTGCATGAAGAGTCTTCAAAATGACAAGACGGAAGTTGCATAGAGGAAGCAGGACAAGTCATTAAGGGGATGGCGTTTTGAGAAGAGGTCAATTTTTTGAAGTAGGACGTTGTCCGATGCTGATGTGTCAATGGCTGCTGATCTGCGTCGAAGCGAGCGGAATTAAGCAGCTTGAGCTTGAGCTTCGTTGAAACATATGTACCATATCCCCATTCAACACTTCAGGACCAACATTGAGGAAACGCTCAAATCAGGTCCACTGGAGATATTTATTTCATACACGTGAATAACAACAATAATTACGAATCGATATGACTGATGAAACGTGCACAGATGGAGCAGTTTAATGTAACAATACTGTGGTGAAAATGAGTTCTAGCGACTGCTTGCCTCCAGATAAGTGAATTGTTACTCGTTGTCCTCGTCTACGGAGAAGAAGACTCGGGCAGACTGGAAAGTGAAGGACAGCAGCTTGAATTCCTGAACGAACCGATTTTTCTTGGTGAGCATAGGAGCAATTCTGCGGCGCGATGAGCTTTCTGACCTTCTCGTACGCCTTCAGACGCGCAGCTTTCAGATGAACATTGCGGGCGTCCTTCGAGCTCTTCATCTCTTCAGTAAGAAGCTCGTGGTCAGCGGCGCATTTCCTGAAAAAGCACCACAATTTGAAGCACTGCCTGCAGTTGGGGAAACGGCCGAAAACAACCCACTTCATCACCGAGCGGAACCAGTTCAGTGCGGTAAACTGAGGCCACAGATTGAGCACGGTAAGAATGTACGCCAGACCTGGAACACCCGCTTCACATTTCCAACGCTTCTCCGAACGTGATACGCAAAGTTTGAGAAGAGACGAGAAATGCCCTTCATCTCAGCTGACGATTTTAAAAGATTTTCGGTTTTTAAAATTCTTTTGGTAACGAAATTCACTAAACAGTCATGTCGTAGTAGCTCACTCGGAAGCGGCGTTGGAACTCGCATACACCCCGTTACAGCCAGCTACACTAGGCAGACCTAACTGGTCTACCTAGAGTAGCTGGTCGTACCTAGGTTCCTAACGAGATTGTCCCAAGCGCTTCATCCACCTACCCTACGTTCAGCAGCAGTAAACCGCTAAGGATAGGTCCTTCCTTCATGTCCTATAATGTCGGTTTCATGCAATTCTTGACCTTTGAAAGCGGTTTGTGAAATGAAATTGTACCTAGGACGCTAGTTCACTCATCTCAACTCACTAACGTTCTTTGAACCCTTCAAGCTCTGAAAAGGCTACAGCGCCGAGGCGTAAGCCGGAACAAAGAGGATATTCTGACAATCTTGGCCCAGATGTCAATTCATTTCAATCAAAGAAAACAGAAGATTGCCTAGGACATGTACTTGGCAATTTTTTCGGCTTCCCAATCTCCATCCGATTTAATCTGATCGGTCGCGACGAGATTTTCCTTCAAAAAGGGAAGGGTCTTCTTTAAAAAACTCCACCTTGAAGGAAGTTCTGAATGCGTGGTCATCTGATGGAAAAGCTAGTGCTTTGTCCTTTCAGGAATGTCCAACAACAATCTACCGACCCCGGAGAGATACAAGGTTTGGCCAGAGCGTGTAATAAAGCTGCAATGTACTCGAGAAGGACGTGCGTAGCGCAGTCGGAGGAGATGCCGACTGTCGACCCGATACCAGGTTCCTGGTTCAGATTCCCCGCCCAGACCAACTAAGCCTTCCATCCCTCCAGAGTCGATGAACTGGTCTTGAAAGAACTGAAAGCAAGTGTACCATGGACAATTTTTGAACAAGTGCAGTCACTTGTCTGGGAAGGATGGAGTGACTTGTTCATCAGCTGGTCGCAGCGAGTCAATGTGTGGCCAAATACGCATCCAAATCGCCTGCACGACATCCCATAGAAGAAGAATGCGTGGCACATCTCAAAACGGATTGAGTAACGCCGTCTTTTATCCTTGTCCTACTCGTCATCCCCGCGAGAGCCGTTGCTTACTACGAATGTGCTAGGTCACTCGATGACATTTTCAAATTTCAAAATATCCGGTCGTATCAGTAGCGATAGGCGCGCACCAGCGCAGTGGGACGAAGTGCCAACTGTCCCTTGCACCTCAAATCGGGGGTTCTTGGCATGGGTTCCGCCCTAGCCATCCAAGCCTTCCACCCTCCCAGCGTCGTCGAATTGGTATCAGACGTGTCTAGGAGGAACGAAAAGCTGACTTGAACATCAACTGGGTAACGTTTGTCACTCATTGTATAGGCCAAAACTGCGTTCAAATTGTCCCCACCATATCCCGTAGAAATATAGTGCGTTGCGCATCTCAAGCAAGACTTGATTATGTCGTCCTTCATACTTTATGTTACCACTATCGATATGGGTCTAGGAGAACAACACGGATCAGAATTACCTGACGAGTCACAAATGACGTTCTACTCAAGAAAAAGGAACTCCGGAAAACAAACCCATAATGAATCCGTCATCGGTGAAGGTGATCTCTTTGTGCAGCTGAGCGCGCTTCTTCAACCTGTCTCTACAGACGAGCATGTGCTCCACGTAGTTCACCATCAAGGCCGGAGCTGCCACATAGAAGTCGAGTAGGTGGCTGTACTTGGAGTCGTCAAGGAAAGCCCTTTGGAACACCTCTATCAGCATCTGAAGTAATGAACAGGAACCATATCTTGTAGGTCAACCGACAAAAAAGCAACGAGCACCTTTGTGAAGTCTCTGTTCCTGTTCGACTGCTCACGTAGCTCCTGCAGAAGTTCCTTCGCCGTCTTCAGCGGGGAGTCGCCTGGAATTACCAACTTCAACTAATTAGGGAACGAAGGTATCAGATGATCACACCATCAGCATCGGAGACGGCAATGTCGTCCTCGATGGTGTCGTAGTCCTTCATTTGGCTTGCAACAGCTGCTGCTCCAGATGACATCGAGCGAACGAAGCCGAGCGCGTTACCCATCTGATGTGCAGAGCATCGTTCAGCGGGGTACGCAAATCTTGGAAATGGCACGAACTTGAGTGATGAGCATCCTGAAGCGATCCATGTAGGTCGTGTCACCATGCTGAATGGAGAGCTGCGAGAACGCCCGATTGAACTGCTCTGCACGCTTGGGCGGAAACTGAAACTGACGGAGCTATCACTCGAGGAACTGGAAGATGTTAACGAATTGCAGTAAGAGACCAATTTTCGCAGGGACTCCGAGTTTTCTTGGAAGTAGCGGATGTCCTTCTGCAGCTGCGCGTGGATATGCTCGTCTCGAAGGAACTGGTTGAAAATGCCGAACTTGCACCGAAGGAACTGAAAATGTCCAGGGATCGGTTCGCTCCACCGCTGGCCGAGTGCGAATTCAGGATACCTTAGCTGAATGTCCAAAGGAAAGCTCCTCATGAAACGCCCCCTATGCGACGTTCTAACAAGGGAAGGATTCCAGATCGCAGAGGCATTTTGAAATGAGACGTACACCACTGGATGCAGCTTTGAGCGCTAATTCTAAATGTATGTTCCATATGTGCACCTTCCGGAGATACGGAGATTTTGCACCTTGCAGGAAGGTCCGACACGATCAGTCGAAACTCCTAGCACAAACTGGCAACGGAAAACATCACTGGGAAGGAGACCAGATTCGTATCGAGATGAAAAATTTTCTCCTAACTTATTCAAAGCAATTATCTAGGGTGATCAAGATTACAATACAGTTTTTTTTTAAATTTCTGGCAACTACGATACATTACGGTATGCATGCGGGAGGATAAAGGTTGTGGGATGGGAATCATCAATTTCGCCCAAGCCTCGCCTAAGGGGAAGGGATTATGAGGCGGTGATCATGGAAAGGGAATCTATTTTGTTTTTGTGCTCCATTCTTTTCTTTTGTGCTCAACTGATTTTGTACCACATTTTGGCTTAATAAATGCTCTATGTTCAATGCTCTATTTCTGGTATTACGACGGCACACGGTACTCCATATGCATTTTACTACTGCATCGCTGATCCAGTAGGCGAACTAAAAACACTGGAGAAAGGATGTTGTGGATGAACCAGTACCGCAAACAATCACGCTGGATGAAGTTTAGGCAATACTTTCCCCGATATCTGGAATTGTGAGGTTCCTGTAGTGTCAATAGATCTGATCTACTCCCTAGCGATGTTTTCCGCTACGATTTATATGTAGAGTTTCGGCTGATCATGTCGGATCCTTTTTATAAAGGGCAAAGACGACGAATCCTTGGTGAGTTGAACTTCAGGCCCCTCCTCCTCACTATGCCGCTCGCCTCCCACTGCGCCACTACCACTGGACCATCCGGCGGTTTGCGGCCGATTTAAGCTCCACGTCTGTTACAGCCCGACTCCATGCATACGCAGAGGGTGAGCAGGGCAAAGGGAAAGTGGTCCGTAACTGACTAAATGACTAAACTACATGACCGTTGCAGATGCGGAACACGCATTTCGAAGCAGCGTTCGGGGCTGCATCCAAAGACAAGCACCTCACTTCAAAATGCCACTGCGACGTGATATCCTCGTTTGCAATGTTACCGACGTTTAGAACAGGAAACGTTTTCAGCACCTGAAGCTGCGTGAAACGTTCGACCTCGTTCAAGCCCATTTGGCAAGTCTGCTTTCTAGCGACTCCACTGATACGGAGAGAAATCCCTCAACTCCCCTCAACCACTTAAAACTCCAATGCAAGCGCTACCTGATAAGTGACGTTGACGCTTGTGTTGAGCACACCGAGACCGTGGGTTCGCATCGAGTCCGCCATGTGTTCGGCGGTAAGTACTCGCAGAGTTCGATTTGGTGACATTTTTTCGATGAACACCTGAACGAGACTGTAAGGTTCTGATTTTTCTTCTAGAAGCGCTAGCTGATGTAAACTCTTCAGTGTGTAAGTGTTTTGAGCATTGTACATGTTTTATACTAGTCCTGAAGTCTTCAGCCGCGTTGAAATATTTTTTTCATTTTTTGTTCAACACACAACTGAATTCACTCAACAATAAGATCACAACCGATAGTAGCTAAAAGCTCCCACCTAATGGACAAGTCAGCGATTCCCTTCTCCCAAAACTGTGAAGAGTCAAACAGCGGAGTCGAAGAAATCGCTGGCTGCCCTCTCAAGATCTTCAATTTTGGTGAATTTTTTCTTCGATAGGAATGTCCTAAGGGGGCAAGATAAGTAATTAAGAGAGGACAATGTCAGGGGAATAAGGTGAGTAGGCAGCCGTGTCCTAGCCCAGCTCCTCCAATTTTTCACCGGCTGTATGGGGCTGAGCGTTATCGTGGTGAAGATGAAGAAAAACTCTTCTCGGCCGTTTTTCTCGAATAGCATTCGCGAGTTTCTGACGATGACTGCGTAAATGCTGTTGGTGGCGGTGTGTCCCTGTGGTAGCAACTCGTAAAAACATCCCTTTCGAATCACAGAAGCAGCGAAAGAGACACTTCCTGGGGTGAAGGCCCATTTTGGTTTGCGTGGGCGAGTCTTCTGCTCGTGGAAGCCGCACAGCACGATGCGCCTTAGAATCGTAGAGGACTCAGCTCTCATCCCCCAGTAATCTGGTCTTCCAGGAACTGCTTTCGGTGCGGAAGCACAGATAGAGACTTACGAATGGATACCGGGTGAACCGCATGCTATCGGTCAAGAGATGAGGGAACCATAGGGTCGGTCCCTTTCTGTAGTCGATGGACAGGAGGCGACTGAAGACTGTATGGGCAGGTCTGAGTCTCGTCGCAATACAACGGGTGCAGACTCCCGGATCCTCTGATAGTGTCAGACACAGCTGAGTCTTCCACTGCGTGAGAGCTGCCTGACCGAGGTTCACCTTCGAAATTCGTGACCATCTGAAACGAACGAGCCAGCCCTTGACAGTGCTGATGGAAGTGGTGTAGTCTCCAGAAATGCTTTGGTGCTTCGAACTGTTGCCATCGCTTCAATGCTACGACGCCTGTGACTTTAGAAGACGATCGCTCAAAGGTGTTCTTGGAATTGGCATTGTAATTAAAGTTATGGAAGCAACGTCCAAACCTATCACAGATAAGTCTCGATAGTGATCTTCAACAACATTATGGCCATCGATGAAGAATAGAAAGTCCTGGAAACTTCACAAAATCGGGTCAAGACTTCTTCACCAACCTAGTGAACACGCTGAAATCCCAGGAGCGCTACAAAGTATATCCTCACATAGCCTTCCTGCAGCAACCCTCCAGATACCAAAAAGTACCTGTTGGTTGAGGCAATAGTTGAAATTGGCGACGAACTGTCCGAGAGAGCGCATCACCTTCACCACATCCAGACTCTGACCTGTTGTACAGTTCGGCAGCATTCCGTCGATGAGGCTCAGTCCGTACCTTAAGCGCGGGAAGGCATAAACAAAACCCTCCAATGCAAGCCTGGTATCTAAATGATGGAGGCTGCTGCAGCAACCTTCCACCTATCTATGC
Source organism: Heligmosomoides polygyrus bakeri (assembly GCA_947359475.1). NCBI lineage: Eukaryota > Metazoa > Nematoda > Chromadorea > Rhabditida > Heligmosomidae > Heligmosomoides > Heligmosomoides polygyrus. The sequence continues at coordinate 79,254,561 of OX375866.1, forward strand.
ATGCAGAAGGCTGCTCTGTGCAAAATTCGCTGAACTCACCGCTGCTCAGCCAACATGGCCATTCTGCTGTAGGCGTGACGGTCATGCAGTGTCACCGATGTTAAGTCGTAGAAGGTCTTTTGGAGGTAGCACGAGACAAATTCTGGAGTGGGTTATATGAACAGTCAGGAAGTTGTCGTCAGCCATGAAAGGGTGAAAACGATACTGCGAATGTGAGGAGTAAAAATGCGAAATACAGCATCATTCAAAAAGAGTACGCGATGTTTGAGGGGCTATTAAAAAAATAAGGATTACACGAAAACGCAGAGAAATCGAAATTCTCTGGCAGAGTAAAAGGTAGCAAGGCTCTCGTCGAATGCTTTAAATTTTAGACTCGACTGATTGCATACGGACTGTATCAGTTACTTGCTACAATTTGACCGCAAACCAATCCTGTGGTTTCCCCGAAGTCGTGAACAGAGTCGCGAACGCGCTACAATTTGTGCCGGGATGGGTGCATTAAAATGTGTCTGCATTGATCTGTGGACAATATCTTTGTTCCAAATAAGGTCACTGGTAAGGTTTAAAGTATTATACGAGAGCGTTGCGCAATTCTAACCGTTGACAAGTCAAAAGGTCTCTATTTTTCTGCTATCTCATAACATCATTTTTTACTTTCACAGGTAGAGGTTGAGAAACAGTCAAACAAATATTGCTGAGATAGCCTCTACATCGCAACTGTGTATTGTTGACTTGCATTATGGTGATTAGCTACCATAAGCAAAAATACCAGCAAAAACTAGAGTTTGAAACATGATCGAATGAACCCGCTGAATCCAACTCCTACGAAGATCTAGTCGACATAATTTCTTGGTAGATTCTATGATACCTCTCCGCTCTCTGATTCAAATGGTCTGTTTATCGGAAGTGCAAAACAGCATACCCTTGGCGTCTACGATTGCACCGTGAAGCCGAATTTCAGGATCGTGCAGGATAACCTTGTAGAATTCTAGCTGCTTGTCGGAAGGCTTGTCTCTGAAGAACTAGGACGCTTTGAGTGCTCACCGGGATTTAGCGTTCTCAGTGAACATGGACGGGAGAAGATGCACCAGACCAGTCGGTCGCTTCTTAAAGGCACACCAGCATCTCCACGACCTGTGCCTTGATTGGCTAACGCGCGTACGGTCAGTGCTTTGGTGCCTGTGATTAGCTAGCGCTTTCGCGCTATCCCATCTGGCTACATTTATGACTGGTACCGAATTCTCTACCTCAAGAGGTGGCTTACCTTTCGTCAACAACAAGGTGCTGGTGTGACAAGATCCTCAGGTCATTCTCGATCGCAGCACAAAGCGGAAAGAGAAATCCCTACAATAGACAGCGCTCGGCTCACCCGTCTACCCACACCCGTAGCCAGCAGTACCTTCTTCATAAGCTCGACCATTTCGTCGCGGAAACGCTGCACTTGCCCGCTTCTGCTCGACTTCTTTACGAAGCGAATACAATCGGACACCGCCATGACGAAGTGCTGGAACCGCGGCATGCTCAAGGAAAAGGGAAGCGGGGGTGGAATGAAGTGCTACCGTAATGCTGTCTCTTGTCGGCAGTCGGCTCAGTGCAGTGTCCCAGTAGATCGCCATCAGATCTCGGTGGAAGTGAAGAAACGAGCAGTCTGCTACCCTGAAAGGAAAAAATAACCAATTGCTAAATGAACAAACAAACAAATGGAAGAACTAGGCGATTTCGCTCAAACTGTTCCAGAGGGCTGTAAGTAAATCGCAGCTGACGTAAAATCGCAACTGTTTCCACTCTGCCTCGTTCTATTATTTCAGAAAATCTTTCAATCCTATACTAAAGGGTTGAGGTGTTGCGGTGCTTTTATGACTTCAAGACCTACCTACATACACTAATAAAAGATGTGGAAAATCCCTCAGTCGCCGCATTATAGCTCCTTAGGAGCGTTATATAGCCGTAGGGGAACTAAACACAACCCCCACCTCGCAATGATGGTGTCGATCTTGCAGAAGGTATCGAGCCGAGATAGCAGAGCGTCCAGCTGTGTTGCGTCTGATCTTCGCATCGCCTCCTCAACAAAAAGAAATTGTTGCGGTGCAAACCGGCAACAGTAATTCACGTCGGTTCCTCACTCTGTACTGGGCAATCTCCAGAGCGACTCCACAGACGCATAGTCGACATCTGGATTCTGAAAGCAAGACGGACTGCAACCGCCACTCGAACCTCTACACCGGCAACGTTGAGGATGAGAAAATGGGCAAAGTGTAAACGATGCACCCTAGGTATGTATTTCGTTGGAATTTTGATTAAGGGCGCTTCTGGACTATATATCGCCTTCTAACACTAGAAGTGGTCAAAGTGAGATACAACTAGCAAGAGGAGTATCTCAATTTGACTGGTTACAAGTTAGGTAAGTTACAATTAGTGCAAAATCGGCGTTTTTCACACACCAGACAAGCTCTGAGTTCCTAAAGCCCTCAAAGTAAATCGTTTTACCAAATTCGCTGAAGCAATACGAAAGGCTGGTTGAACGGTATCTCCAGGAAGTTTCATAGTAGCCTACAACATTATTCGTGTTTGTGCTTGCAGGCTTAAGTTATCACCATTATTTGTATTATCATCCTTTACTTTGTCATGTTATATTTGTTTGTTTTAACCCTACGTGACTGGTCAGGTGCAAAACAAATAAATGTGGATTATGCGAGGGTGCTTTGAATGCGAGCAATAGAACATCTTGCCGTGTCTGACCGATGTCAAGCATTGATTCCTTTTTTCTAGACATGTCTGTATGAATCTATCGATTTCGGAGGATTAGTGGACTCGGCAGTCCTGACTGCTATATGAATCTACAGTCGATGAGTTTCACGCTGGAATACGACCGTCCGTAACCCACATCCACAAAATGTTTCGAAAACGAGAAACTGGCAACAAGGTCAACAGGCAAACAACGGCTGCGATTTTAGATGGACAAAGAACAACATACAATTGTCGGTAGCAAAGTTTTGTTGCAGACGTTATCAGGCGTCATGGAAGGTTATTAAAAACTTGTCTGTGACCGTTGAACTCGGAGAATAACTAACCCATATATTAGGTTGCCCCATAAGTCCTTGCAGTTTTTTTCAACGATTCACTGCAGATTCCGCCGGCAGTCTCTTGCATAGCGCTGCATAGCTTTCGGAAGAGAATGATTTGCTCTATCAGAAAATGTATTGCATTTCTTTTTTCATCCTGAATTTTGTCAATTTTTTAGTCATTAAAGTGAAAGTGAAAAAGAGAAAAAGTAGCCATTTGCGCACTTGTTCTCTCCGCTTAGGTTTGTAATTTTTTGCGCCGGAAGACAATATTCTGTACTACAAGAATATGTGTTAGTGCTATTTGCTCATTTGTCCTTTATTGATTTTTAGGTCATCCAATTGGGACGTCCGAAGGAGGATGGTTATTTTTGCCGACAGCTCCTGCTTTGTGGTTGCAATTTTTGGGTTGGTGTTATACGTCGTTCGAAAAGAATGTCTTGCTCTATAAGAATATGTGTTTATTGATTTCTATTGAATGTCAACAAAATGCCAAAAAGAGAAAAATCGTCTCCACCAACAACTCCTTCTCCTCCTTCAGTTGTTGATATTCGACAGAAATCAGCGTGAGCCAATAAACGCGACACAAATTCTTACTGAACAAGACATCCTCTTCCAAACGACATATAACACCAAGCAAAAAAGTCTAACCACAGAACCGGAGTTTTGGTAAAAATTCGGACAGAAAAGTCGGAATTCCCAATTTGATAGCCAAAAATCAATAAAGGACAAGTGAGAAAATAGGGCCAACACATATTCTTGTAGTACATAACATTGCCTTCCAAGTGCTATAAAAAACTGCGCAAAAATTACAAACCTAAGCGGAGAGAGCAAGAGCGCAAACGGCTACATTTCACTTTTTCACTTTTTCACTTTTAACGACCTAAAAATTGACAAAATTCATGATGAAAAATGAAATGCAATACATGCTCTGATAGAGAAAATCATTCTCTTTCGAAAGTATGCAGCGCTATGCAAGAGACCGCCAGCGAAATCTGCAGTGAATCGTTGAAAAAAAACTACAAGGACTTATGAGACAACCTAGTAGTAACTGACCCCTCCACCCATATGCCTCCTGGCGCTCATCAGCATTGCATTATTCATCCTTCAACTACTGGTACCCGGTATGCCGTATAAGGAGGAGTCGAAAGCAGTAGCATCTAACACCCACCACTTCCGAGAAGACACTGAATGGCGATCTGAAACGCTGCAGCTCGATGCTCATCTCCGGACTCCCGAGCTGAGACACGAGCGCGGTCGATGATCGCCAGAGAATGGCATCGCCACTGCAGGCAGGCCATCTGACAGCACTCGAGCAGCATGCGGCGACTGTCGCTGAACGTCTTCGAAATCGCCTGAACCGCTCTGTATGACCTTGAACGACAGTTCAAGACTCTAATCCTTGCTTACAAGTTATAGTTCCCGGAAAAATTTGAAAATGAAATCGAAGATAGAAATATTATAATTTCATTTCCTTTTGGATGACCGAATATCGTTGTGCCTTCAAAATTTTTTCGAATAATCGAATGGTGTCGAATGCTCAGACATTCGTATATTCGAATTCGAATACATTCGAAAAACGCGATTTTTTGAACATTTGAATCCGAGTACTCAAACTCGAATGAAAACCAATCGAACGCCTATGAAAATAGGTCATTTGAGCAGAACTATACGACCGAATTTCACAATAGCATCTTTATAAGAGTAAAAACTTTAAGTGCTATGTAGAATAATATCTGCTTTTCTCTCTAGAAACATACTTAATCTACAAAATTTAGGCCAATTAATCTACTAACAGTCTGCGTAATCCGGGGTATACAAGCATTAGTCGAAAAAATTTCAGTCCCTTGAGAAGGTTGGACCTAAATATCAGCAAAATTAACAAGTTTTCGCTCTATACTCGACCTCATGATATAATTTTCTAGAACCCACATCAGTTCAGCACTAGCCCTGCAAGTCGCGCCCTTCCCCCACTCTGCACATATTCCAGTGGTTCCCACCTTGATGTTCTCGATCACGTTGAACATCATGTACGCTTTCGCCTTCGACATTCGAACCGGTCCCAAGTGCGAGTTGAGCACGATCCTTAGCAGACTGCACATGACGTCAGCGATTCGAGCGCCCTGTTTCAGTGACAGAATTAGGAGAAGTCCCACAGCTTCAGGAGCACGATGGTAGAAGATGTGTCACGCACCCTCAACATGAGCTCCGCAACAACCAGACTAGCAGCTGCATCTCGAGGCTCCTGTCGTCGAACTTCCGCTCTCATCTTTAAAAAAAAATCGAAGATGCATAAACTGTCAAAAAAATCAGAAAAGAAGAAAGCCCTAAAGCCAACTGAGAAGTGAGAGGATAAGGGTATCAGATGTTTAAAACACAAAGGAACCTTTTCTTGCCATTCCTCCGCAGATGCTATGTAGGATATGGCCTCCTCCAGCATTCCATCGCTTTGTTCAACCATCATAGTCTCTCTTAAAGGGACAGCGTTAGGAACAAAAGAGCAGTTGACAGTTGCCGGGTCACATTAGGTTCGCGAAAATCAATGCAGATTCAAGAGCTCTTCAGAGATAGGTGGATAAAATTTTAGCCAGGCGTTGGAACGTTTTTTGAACTTCACGCTTGGTTCTTAAAAAACGCTGAAACATATCACTTTGTCATTAATTAGAGAACACCCCTTAAAGCAGCCCACAGCTTTAATAATATCACGTTGGTCGGGAAGTTTTGCGCCATTTGATATTTTCTTGTTTCTTTTTTATTCAACATACAAGGGAGCTCACTCAACAGTACTATTGACTAATTCAGATATTCAGGATACAAGGGAGCTCACTCAACAGTACTATTGACTAATTCAGATATTCAGGATACAAGGGAGCTCACTCAACAGTACTATTGACTAATTTCCACTATATTCCGTCATACTTTTATATTATGGTCGTGTTATGAAATGAGACTCTGAATATCTAGAAAACAGAATTCATACTTTAGCACACTTGTTTAACCCTGGAGCGGCTGGTAGAGAGGCTATATGTCGTTACAGGATGTTTTGTTGCGATCAAAACTCTTGCGCCAGGCGGGACTCGAACCCGTATCTTCTGCTTTCCGGGCAGCGATGTTCGCCTCACACCACCGGCGCTGTTTGACCGCACGTAACAGCCGCGATACCCTCCAGGTCTGCCAGCACCCATCATCCCCGTATCACGGGTGGGTGCTGGCAGACCTGGATACCGCGGATGTTACGTGCGCTCAAACAGCGCTGGTGGTGTAAGGCGAACATCGCTGACCGTAAAGCAGAAGATGCGGGTTCGAGTCCCGCCTGGCGCAGGACTTTTGATCGCAACAAAACATCCTGTAACGACATACAGAATTCATACTCTAACGCATTAATAGTGATATCCTGTTCGCGGTTTTATCAGTGTTGTTATTAATGTAGCACAGGACGGTTTTAATGGTTAGTGCGTTTTTGTGCCCGCGCAGGTTTGATGCATTCAAAATAAGTAGATAATCACTACGTCTGCCATCTACATAATGCGCAGCTCAGCGATTCTCTTCTCCAAAAATTGGAGAGATTGGGAGTCAAAAAAGTTGCTGGCCGTCTCCCAACATCTTCTTCGCTGGTTAATTTTCCTTTTGCGAGGAATACCTTAAAGGGACAACATAACTGACAGCGATAGGGGCTATATTAGGGAAATAGTGTAGATGAAGAACCGTGTCCGAGTCTAGCTCCTCCAAATTTTCAGGTCTCTTTACCTACACACAGCCCAGCGTTGTCGTGGACAGAGGCACTTCTCGGGCGTTTTTCTCGAACACCGCTCACCAGCTTCTAATGTTAGTTGGAGCAAATGCTGCTGACTGTGTTGTGCTTGCGGAAGCAGCTCGAAATACAACATTCCTCGCAAATCCCAGAAGCAGCAAAGTAGACACTTCTTGACGTGATGGCTCATCGTCTTCGACAGCGTCGAGAACGACGGAGTCTTCCACTGTGTGGGGCGTCCTGACCGAGGTTTGCCTTCGAAGTCCGTGTCTCCTCCTTTGATGCGAGCGAACCAGCGCTAGACGGTGCCGATGGAAGTAGTGCCCTCTCCCACTGTCCTGTAAATGTTTCGACCGGTTGCTATCGCGTCACCACGACTCCGCTCACAGAAGAAGATGAAGAAGATAGCTTGAGTGCTCCTGTAGAATTGATATCGTGATTTAAGTTGAGGGAGGCAACGTGGTTGTAAGTATGTACCTATCACGGAGAAGTTTTAGAACTACCGTATGGCCATGGCTGCCGATCAAGAATAGAAAATTTCAGAACTTTCACAAAATCGGGTCAAGACTTTCCTAAGTATTTTAATCCTACCACGGAAGTCTGATATCAAGCTGGAAGGGATGAAAGGGAAGCTGTGACCTGGTGGAAAATCGAACCTGAAGTTTATGGCACTAGATGTGTAAGAATCGGCTTCTTCTATACTTGCATCGCAACGAAGGAAATTCTTAACTCAAATGTATAAGCCATTCTTCAGTCCTTTATTCTATTCTCCCACTTCCTTTACTTTACCTAGAAGACCACCCTGTGACCTCCAACCACTGCTAGGATGAAAGTGGAGCAACGACAGAGCTCTTTCTACTTTCCCTTTCATGAAAACTGTACCTCAAGTGTCGAATGAGCTGAACACTCTTCTTGTCCACCATATTCACAATCGCCGGAACTTCTCTCATAAGAAACTCGCACGGAATCCACAGGATGTCTCCAACCAAATGAAAAGCAGCAATCTAAAGCAAAGGTTCTAGAGATGCTTTATTCACAGTTTCAAACTATTATTCTGATGCAATTCTTTTTAGAGGATAGTAAGGGGTAAAATGATAGAGGCCAGCGTTAATCAATTCCTTCTGGGATGTGTCAAGCACTCTGCTTCTATGCGATGTCGTGGAGGCAAAATCTAAATGCGAATTTGGCCTATATGTTGCCTTCCTGTCGCCAGCTGATGAACAAATCACTCCATCCTTCCCAGAGAAGTGTGATACTAGTTCACTGACCCTGGAGGGATGGAAGGCTTAGTTGGTCTGGGCAGGGAATCCGAACCGAGAAACCGAAATCGAGTGGACACGACAGCCGGCATCTCCTCTGACTCCGCTACCTAGAGCATAATAAGACCGTTACAATCCAGAAGCGAACGATATGACGCTCTTAGTGTCCCACGAGCGATGAGGATCCACTGGAGCACTCTGGCACGCGAGAGGGACGAATGGAGACGCTGATGCCCGCCCGAGTCATTCGATGACCAATGGTACGAAGGTGATACAATCCAGAAGAGAAGTCTTGGAACCCCCATTCACAATGAATTATAAGGCATCATCGCCCACAAAAGAGTTGTGGCTCACTACGGCTTCAATGTACGCAGTAGAGAATTATCTGCAAGGTTAATAGGAGGTCCACGGTGGTGAAAAGAGTTACGAGATCACGACTACATGAGAACAGGCTGCTTCCACTTGAGACGCTTCACTGTACAGTTGCCCTGCCCTGCTTCAGCATGCTCACTTAACTGTTTTTATTGGACGAACTGTATTTCATATAAATGTCATACTGTTTATTACAAAACTACAAATAATGATAACGCTAGATCGAACTTGAAAGCGGGTCAATGTGTGAACCGTTAACAATCGCTATGTCACCATGTCACAGCCAGAATTATCAGCAATCAAGAAAAGGATACCTTTTTGTGACTTTTCCAGATGAGTTTTCCCAACTTGATGTCATCCGCCGCGAAATGAAGTTGAAAGAAGGCGAACAGCGTCACTATCACCATTAGACGGTACTTGTCCGGCATGTCGCAGTCTGAACCAGGTCAGTAGTTAATTTATTTATTTATTTATTTATTTAATGCATGGAATTTTTTTTATTTTTATTTATTTATTTCAAGGCATAGAACATAGTCTAGCGTAAGCGAACATAGCAATACAAAGAGAACAAACGAGCAAACTCCTGTCTAAAAATAGGAATAGTAATGACAACTACGCAACCATCAACAGAGAAATCACTATATCATAATCTTGGAGTTCAACCAGCAATAGGACGTTTACAGGCTTGCACAGACAGCTCCTCCAGGTCAGCATACTTCCCAGTCAACAATCCATGCAACAAAGCACACACCTAATAGCAGAACCTAGCGAAGGCAGGAATGACCTTGAAAAGCAACACGGTGAAGAACAGAAAAGGTTACGAACACAAAGACGATAAACTTTCAAGACACGCCCTGAAGATACCGGTCAACAAGTCTTTTGTACTCATACAGTGAGTTTGGTATTGGGTGCTTTTTTACAACTTCAAAAATTCCGTGCATGTGAAGAATGCTGATCTTATAAACAGCTTCGCAATCGAAAAAAGAACAGCCATGATCGGACTGAATTTTCGGTCCTTCGTCAGCACTACTTCGTCTAACTTCCTAATTTGATGTGTAGGAGGTCTACACAGTCGAACCAAAAAAAGGCGAAATTTCTTGACAAGAGATCGACTACAAGCATCACGACAGCGACATTGAAAACCAGCAATAGCGCTCAAGGAATCAACAGCGCCAAGATGATAAAGTGCGGCTCATGTTGCTAAGGGACATCGCGGGGGTGCGGGGACGCGCCTTCGCTACTACTGTAACACGGCAGCCAATCATGTGCCCCGCCTGTGCGGCAAGCCGGTGCCTGATTGACTGCCGCTGTTAGGGTAAGAGCAACGGAGGCTTGAGCACCTCGCTGCGCGTTCCCGAATGCTGCGGTTTGCTCTTGCTCATCGAATGATGTACTACTTAGTTTAACCGATACAAAGTATTATCCGGGATAATACCAACCACAGAAGCCTGACTCTCAGTTAACAAAATTCTACGCTACAAAATACAAAATAGTAGGTTGAGTCAGAAGCTCCGTCGCATCTTGGATTGAAAGTTCAATGAGTAGTAAAAAATTAAGGCATTATTCGGCAGGCTAGAGTCCGACTGATTTCAAGAGTCGATAGCATCTTTGTCACCGTTCTTCAATTACTTGACGTTGCGATCTTTGACTTCAGAAGCTAAAATCTTGTGAGAAAGATCTTCGACGTGCTCTGTATTTTTGAATGTTCGTGCTTGCGAGAAGTGCTCCATCGATTGAAAAAGCACTGGTTATGTAAAGCAAAACCCGTACTACAGAACGGATGAGGAAAGAGTTGGATGTCACGTTTCCAACCAGGTTCTGCATGCTCTCGCTCCAGTCTAGCCCAGGGAAGCTCATCCTCAGCGGCTTGCTGCCTTAGAGTAGGTTCAAAGTGGGGTACTAGTTCAATTTTAGGACAAACACAAAACACAGCTGTTTTCATTTTGCTTAAGCCTAGAGCGGCTGTTATAGAAGATAGAAGCTATTAGGAGGATGTTTAGTTGCGATCGAAATTCTTGCGCCAGGCGGGACTCGAACCCGCATCTTCTGCTTTCCGGGCAGCGACGTTCGCCTTACACCACCGGCGCTGTTTGACCGAACAGAACATCCGCGATATCGCGATACAAAACACAGCGCTTCCTTTTTTGAAAACTTTTTCCTCTTGAGCGCTGCTACTGCAACCTTTGTGTGACCCAGCGAATGGTTTTCGCGGATCAGGGTATTGAGAAAAACATCCACCTCTCAGCACTGGTCGCTATACTTCAGGGATACTTCATCATTGGAGTTTTCTAGAAGCCTCTGACTCGTATCCACTTAATGATGGCCTTGAGCAGCAGTCAAAACCGCTAGTACGTCGAGACGGCTTTTATTGACTTTGCTAAACCTAATAAGTAGAGGTCTCTGAAGGCGTCGACTTACTGAACACCGTGAACAGCAGGGGTCTTGCTACAGCGTTCTGGTGATAGTTATAGGAGGCCGAAATGTGGCAGTGGCTTTCACCTGGAGTTTCAGCATCTAAACAAGATGTCCTAACGAAACGCGGCTGCTTTTCGAGGCTGATTCTAATAACGTGCAGCTCAAGAGTCAATCTCTCTTGAAAAGCATGTCTTCAAGAACCACAAGATGGTGCGCAGGATCCAGTATAGTGCTATATAGCATTACCAGCTTTTAAAATGCATTCTGTTCAAAAATTTCCGCGAAAGAGTTGGGTCAAATGCAGAATCTTTCTGCCCCCGGTAAATGAGCAACGTATTTCACCTGCTGCTCTCTCCCACTGATTGTACATCTCGATGATAGAAGCACGCATGCGTGCGGCGAACTGCTTGTCCTCATCCAGAGCACCGTAGCTCTGCTCGTAGCAGTTCTGAACCATCGGCACTTGAGCACTATTCAAAAGTCCGCCCTGAACACCGAACTCACTCGAAGCCCATTGCCGGCCATGATCTGTGCATCGATGGTGGCAATCGTCGTGATCAGCTTGTGGATGTCCTCAGTCTCCGCTCCGAACTGAGCGGGATTATGTTGAGCCGTACTCATTGCACTGCAACCAGGGGTGTCGTAAATAAATGTCGAAATTTTGTGAATCGTAGACCGTAAATCATAAAAGTTGCCTGACATGTAGTGCGGTACAACTGAGTTTTTATAGGTTTTTCCGCTAATGTCGATACAAGGTGATCCGGGATTTACCTATCGTGTTATTTTCAGCACAAGTTAGGCAGTTTCCTTGCCATTTTTTCACTTTCTCTTTTTCATCCGGTCAGACGAGGCCTCTCAAATCAAACTTCACACGTCTTGAGACATTCCAAAAAGTTGTTGATTAAAAAACTTCACCTTAACATATGCATGGTATTTCAAACAAACGCTTTCATTCAAACGTAGAGCATTCCCGCCCGGTCAGAGGGAGATGCGGGTTCGAGTCCCGCCTGGCGCTAGAAGTTTTGATCGCAACAAGACATCGTTGTGACAGCTTACAACCTCGATACCAGCCAAATGAGGCTTAAAGAAACTGATTTGAATCGTTTCTAACAAGACCATCAGCTTAACTGGTCCCATGCTGATATCAGCGGCCAGCTCGTCCCGAATACGGGTGGATGCTGATCGGTCCCACGAGGTGTGGATGTTGCGTTCGATCAAACGGCGCCGGTGGTGTAATGGCGTATAGCATTCCCGCCCGGTCAGAGGGGGATGCGGGTTCGAGTCCCGTCTGGCGCTAGAAGTTTTGATCGCAACAAGACATCGTTGTGACAGCTTTCATTGTTTGAATGAAAATCTAGGACTTAACTATCAATAGTAAAAAGTCACTACCAGAACAAAAAAAAATTTAAAAACTTTTTACCGCTCATTAACTCAAAGAAACCAGCACATGTGCATGCAGTTCAACAAACATCGCGTACTGAGCGCAATACATGGCGCAACTCCAATCGATGGTGCTCCAAAAGGTCTTAGATTTTCTATTAAATTGCCGAAAAACACCTGCAGCAAAATTTTCGATGAAATTTGAATATTTGTATGTTGTTTCTATTTTTTTGTTTCTTCTTTCTCTTTTCTTACTGAGGGTGTTTTTATTCACCATCATTGGCTTTTTGTATTCAATGTCATAGAGAATTTCCCCTTTTTGACTGCCTAGTGCTGCACGCCGTCAAGCGGCGTAGTAAATAAATAAATAAATAAATAAATAAATAAATAAATAAAATATTTAACAGTATCTGTTACGGTCTGGCTGAGTGCCACAGGCTTATAGCGCGAACATTCCATAACACTCGCCTTGAGTGGCCCACAATCTCCGTGACTCGGAGCGATCGCCGCTACAAAGCAATCTTCCCTTCTCCGTTTTCGTATTATGAACCTTCTGGAGAACGCAGTCACGGGAGATGAGAGCTGGGTCTTCTACGACAACCACACCCGAATGGCCCAGTAGTTCCCCAGCGAAAACCAATCCCGAAGAAATCGAAGTTCGACCTCCACCAAAACAAGGTAATTGCTGTACAGTTGGTGAGACATCCAAGGAATGCTCTACCAAGAGCTTCTTGGAGCCAACACCACTGCGACTGCGAACATTTACGCTGTTCAACTGCAAAAATTGAGTGAGGCCATGCAGCGGAAACGACACTGACGTTTACCTTCTTCACGACAATGCTCGGTGACATGTTGCAAAGATGTCTCAACAAAAGCTTCAGGAAAGTTAAGCTGGACTCGCACGGCACGGTGTCGTCTGTCACGGTGCCACATCAGAGAAAAAATTTAAAAACTGCTCTAAAACGACGTCTGAATGAGATATTAGAGAAAGGAGAGTGCGCGCATCTTTCTTAGCCGTTCTGCATCACGTTATTTGGACGTCAGTCGCTCACGTAGATCGACAAAATTTATGAAAATTTGTGATTTACGACCCAAAATGTCTTAAATCGTAAATTGTAATTACGCATATCCCTGACTGCAACGAGACTCTTCTAGGATAAGGCCAAGCAAAGCCGCCTGGAAGTGAACCCCAATCTGAACTGCACCGCGCCTTTTCTTCTAAAAGATGTTAGACGGCCAACTCTGCGGCTCACACATCTGCCCACTGAGCCACATACACTCACATAGGAGGAAATTGGTTCACAAAACGAGACCAACCAAGAATAGCTGCTCCAGTCATTTCTTATCGCTGGTCGACTTTCAATGATTTTGTCTACTTGTAGAAATATTGCCAACAGTTCGCCCAGTCCAAACCACGTCCGAAGCAGTTTCCGCTCTGACGCCGCTGGCAGATCTTCCGTTCTGTAAATAAACACCTAGAAATATATGCGGATCCAATGATTGGTCATTTTTCGAATAATCTACTTATGCATGAATAAGGTTGTGGCCAAGTCTGTTTTTGCCAGCAGCCACGAAACTGGCTGGACAACAAAGCAACCTTTTGCTTCGTTCAAGCTAAAGAAGAACTCGATTTTTAACAGATACACCTTCGATATGAGCAATCTCTTTCAGGATTTAAGATCGCGAGTAAGTGGGCTTGGGATATGAGACACCTGGATCTCAAAAAGGTTCACACAAAGCTGCTAAGCCATCTCGAACACTTCGAAGGCATCGCTGTGCGTGGAAGTTGCTGCTCTGCTCTGTCATATAAGCCTTCAATGCCGTGCAATCAAGGTCAGGATGAATAGTGTCGTGAAAGATTCTGCAGGAAACTTCGGCGCCACATGAAATCCACAGATGCATCATAAGGTCCGATTGCAGCGTTTTACTTACTTAGCACTTAGTTCCTCCCGTGCTGTTGGCGGTACCCACTGCATGGCTGATCTTGACAGGCGGTGTGCCTGCATTCGCAGTGTATCCAGTAGAGTCGGAGTGGCGCAACGGTTTCGCAGAGATTGCTCAAGTGGCAGCGTCGTAATATTATACTTCACCCTCGTTCGAAAAACGGTCCGCGTAACGTATCCTCATTATTTGTCGCAGACATTTGCAATGAAACGCGTTGACCCGTCTGATAATGCTGGCTAACGTCTTCCATGTCTCGCTGCATACACTGCAGTGGGGACGACCATCGAAGAATACAAACGTAGCTTGACGTTATTCGAAATAGAAGACGACGTCCACAGTGGCTTGAGCCTTCGGAATACTGCTGTCCCTTCGCAATCCTGCATCGGACGCCAGCCTCGGCATCTCCGTTACTGGTGATCGTGCTTCCCAAGCAGGTGAAGTTATCCTCTACTTCCAAGCGATCCGCGCTCCTAGGTAGATGCCGTCTCTCCGGCTCGTATTTCCTGCGTGCATGACCCTTGATTTTTCAGGACTAATTCGGAGACCGATTTCACTAGCTACCTGGCTAAGGCGTTCTGTACTTCTTTTGAGGTCCTCAGCGAAACTGGAAATGACGTCAGCAAAGTCCAGATCCATAAGGCGTCCGCTAGACCAAGGGATACCTCCTTGTAGTTCGACTGCCGTTCTTCTGCACCGTTTCAACTAAGGTATAAAATTGATTTTATAGCACATTGGTCACGTGGTAGCACAGTAAGAGAAGCGACCGGGTGTGGGTATGAACCAAGGTTCTTTGTTCAGACCCAGGCCAAGCCAAATAAGCCCTTCATTGCTCCGGGTTCCGTGAATTGGTACCAGATTTATCCGAGAAGGACAGAACACCGTGTTTTTTTACAATGACTGGCCACCGCTAGTGATTGTGTAGAAGTAAAACGCGTGGCGCATTCCAAGAGGGATTTACTAACGCCTTTCTTTATCCTTTGTCCTTTTAAATGAGCAGTGAGCAAGGGAAGGAACACGGATACGGATAACTTGGAGACAGGTTTGGCTAGTGGTCCTCATCCTGGGGTTTTTGGACGCGTACGGGCCGGCTCCCTGCCAGAGCCATAAATCGCATCGAAATATTCTTTCCGCCCTACGACACGCGTGATAGGCATATGCAAACACCTTCTGATAGAACTGGCAAAAACGAGGGTATTCACGAGAGTTCTGAAGAATTAGTGTGAAGAAGACGAAGAACGTCTCTGTTTTCACCTGTTCGACTTCACTGCTTCCTCGGAGACCTGGGCATACGAAGGCAGATGGATCAGCGTTGCGCTGCGAAGGATCTAGGGGACGATGGTTGGACTCATGAGCACACGATTCACGCAAATTGGAGAAGCTCTCCGAGCATCGTCGATGTTTGAGAAGACGCTTCTAAGACGCTGTCGCATGGACAAGGTCGTCGAAAACTAGGTGGGCCGTTGGCGCAATTTGTTCCACAGACGCCCACTGGACGACAGCCGTCACCAGCTGGATTTCGTGGTGTGTAGTGACACGTTTTCACACTTCCACACTCCCGTGGTGTGAAGACACACCAGACGGCCGTCAACAAGATGAGTGGACGTCTTCGTGCTGTACGAGAGGCTTTACGCTTTTCGTGCCCCTCGAAGGAGGAGAACATACCGATGACCACTGCTGCTTGAGCTGTTTGGGAGGCGCGTTTTGGATACCTTCACTAAAGAAACAAAAGCGGATTTTTCTGAGAGCAGCTAAACTGTCAAAGATTCAAAAATTAACAGACTGAAGTTAAAATGGTTTCGAATCGATAGAAAGTTCCAAACTAACTTCAGCCCATGAAATCCTCGTATCTGGAAAAGAAGATTGCGGAATACAAGGCTTGTCCTAGCCAGGAAACGCGACAGATCCTGCAGAAGCGGCAGGAACTCGCACATGTCGCGGATAGGACGGCACTGGTCGACACTGTCGGATTCTGAGCAAAAGGCAACTATGGCACAATGGGATCCAGGGATAGTAAAAGGGTACTCACCATGGCTCTCGTAAAGGAGAAGCGAGGGGAAGAATTTCTCCGTGGCTTCTACCCGAATCTCGGCGATCTCGTTGAGGATTTCCCCCAGCACAGTGGTGCAGCCATCTACGACGGGACAGGCACTTTGGGCCAGGCTGTCTACCTGCCGCGCTGCGCATAAGTCCAGACTCTGAAAGGAGCAGACATTAGAGTATTTAAGAGCACCGGAGCATAGACAGGATACCTCAAGAGAGTGGCGCCGAGGAATGCAACTAAATGCTTTGGAGAAGGGCGTACACAGTGTGATCCACATAGAACACTTCTCCAATGCAGAAATGGATATAAAGAAAGAAAGGAAACGAATCTTAACATTCACCGATGCTCTTGGGCCCTACAACACGTTGTTTTACTACTTTTTCACTGTTTGCTGCAGAAGTCAAGCAGTAGAAATGAAAAATACATAGAAACCTGAGAGTGGGAAGAGGCTTGTAGGAGAAAAGCAATAAGAACTCGATCCGGAACCAATGGCGCACTCTGAAGTTTAATAGTTCAGCGCTTACTCTACCGATCGAGATGGACTGTACTTCGCAAGATCTCGCCTCCTTGTTTCTCTCCCTTAGTCGAAAAATACTGGGTGACTCAAAAAATGTATACACTGTATGAAAGGTGATAACTTTGCTCACAGTAAAGGTATTAAAGATGGAAAGGACTCATAAGAAAGCTTACGAATATTGAAGTTTTCTGATATGCGAGTGGCATGGCTTGCGCCATGCACTCCGAATGCTTGTTATAATTTTTCCACGAAGTGGCCGTATCGACTGATTTATGCCTATCTTAAGTTTTGTTACTTAAAAACACTATGGTTTCTGTTATACTCCCGCGGGAGCATCCGCGGAACGTCCGCGGACCAATGGTGCACGGCGGAGGCAGGCGTGGCGATTGGCCAGGTGAGGAGTCTCGGCGCGATTCCCGCCCTTCCGCGGATGCTCCCGCGGGAGTATAACTCAGGCCTATGGCTGCGAAGAATGCATGGTATCCTGAAATGCAAGCACTATTTGAAAGGTTCTAACATTGCTGGTAGTGAAACTTTTGAAGATGATTGAGACTCGAATGAAAGCACAGGGTAACGAGATTTCTGTAGCGTGCAAATAGTCAAGATTGCTCCATGCGCTCGCCTGAAACCTTGAATTTCAGACTCGATTGATTGTGCATGGGCCGAAGTACATATTGGTCAATATTGTTTCTACTTGGCCACATTAACTTGTGCTCTGCTTCTTTTAACGTTTTCCGTCTCCCGGTAGCTGTCATTAATCCGATTAACTTCACCATCCAGCTTGAATGTTGCTTCACCACTCCACAGAATCCGTCTTGGACATTAGGGCTCCTGCTCAAATTTAAATTGTGCGATCAATAAACTCACATGTCAAGTGCCGTTCACGTGACTGTCAGGTTCTCAACGTTAAAAGAAGTACACAGGTTAACCTGGCCAAGTAGTAACAAGAATGTAAAAAGAATTAAGCCTATGCACAATCAACCGAGTGTAAAATGCAAAGTCTCAGAAGAGCGCATGGCGCAATCCCTACCTCTCATATGTCGGGAAATTTCAATGTTCTTAAGCTTTCAGCTTTCTTGAGCCCTTAACCTCTTCAGTACCTTCACTGTGAGCGAATGATCTCAATAGAAAGAAGTTGCGCCTAATGTACTGAGGAGGCTATACCAAATTATCCACTAGATCAGCAGAATCTTTTCGATCTCCCTAGCTCCTATAGCTCCAGGGCCAGATTCATCAACGACTTACAGCAATTTAACAGAGAAAAGACAAACGAAATCCCTGATAGAGCGGCTTGTCGAGCGATATGGTGAAACATTTCGCCGCGCTATCAGGGATTTTGACTGTATTTTCCCTGTCAAATTGCTGTAAGTCGTCGATGAATCCGGCCTCAGAGCTGCCGGCTTCTCAATGCTTCCGCTCCATTGCTGCTTTACAGCTCGAGGATTTTAGGTTCACTATCTAAGCATGTTCGGTAGATGTAGCCGTTGTCAGAGCATGAACACTTCAAGGATGTGATAAAACTCTAAACTCACTGACAGTTTTGTAGGTTTAAGGAGCATTTTTGTTTCACTCTGCAGAACACATCCCATTCCCGCACAGCATTCAGTTAACATCGATTATAATAAAATAGCCCCTTCCTAATGGCACCAAATCAGTGAAGAGCACCTGCCGTGGAAATAATCCCTCCGCTCGTCAGCCAAATCATGAAGAACTTATTCACAAAGTATTTCCTCTTCAGTCCTCGGAAGGCTCATCGCCTGTCCTATTCTTGCAGCGGTTTTTCCCAAGTACTTTTTTTACACGGTCCTTGACATCTATAACCAAATTACCACGTGGCTGTTCTCCAGGTCAAGAAACTTTTGGAATAGAATTGGTCCAAATACGCCTCGGATCGACGATTTTTCAATGTTTTGGTGCGTTTTTAACTGGTAAGCTGTAACATCGTGAATGTCATTTCCTACTTGGTAAAAATCTAACTGAGAATTAAGGAGCTTTGTTGAAAGACATTTACTCTCCGGTTGCATGAAAGTTTTTGATTCCAAATGGAATAGTATCTCTAGACAAGAAGTTTGGAACCGATCATCTTTTACGTTGCAGTACGTAACAATAGCAAAATGCACTATTGTATCTGGAGCTAACAGCTATGTAAAAATGAAAGCTTGAGGTCTGAGAAGTCGACAGAGCTGCAGCAAAGCGACCCAGTCTTCGGAAGACGAAAAGGTGGAAAACTGCCAAAGGTGTGCATGGTGAGGACAGAACACACTTCCTCGCATGGAACCTATTTCCTCCTGACGAGTCACATCTACTTCCGTGCTGCACCTGTTGAGAATGAGGAAAAGCCGACCGCCACACGTAATGACGTGGGAGTGATTTGTTCTGTGATATGCGAACGATTCCGACAACACCCCGGTCATTCAGACGTTCGGTGATGCTCATATTCGTTGAGGGCGGTCCTGAAGAGTGAGCAGTTTCCAGAACTCTCAGACGAAGTCAGGTACGTGGTTCTGCTCGAACGGGGTGATCCAGAACGAAGTCCTGGAACAGGATGAGTGCAGGTGGGACGCTTTCTCTAGCCTTCGTATATGGTAGTTGCAGCCCAGTCGCAGGGCAGTTGGCCGGAGCGATACAACACCGCTCCTGCCTTTTGGGTTTTCGGCAGAGTAGGCGCAAAAAACTGTCGTTTTCGCCGTTTTTCCGCAACTCTCTTCAAACGGACCTATTCAGAAAATAGAAGCTACCACCCGAATCCAACGTGCGCGACCTATCCAATGATGCATGTCTCATACAGTGGTTTTAGGAAAACCAGCGCTATCGACCATGGTGGGTGCAGAGATTTGGCGAAAAATTATGTGGCTAATTAGATAACTAAATAAGGAATCTAAAAACACCAATCTTTTCACAGGAATCATGCTATCTAACGGAATAAATTCAAAGTCTAATATAACAACATAACAGGTGCCACTGAAGGGTAGGGAGCTATCTCCCCACACGAGCCGAACAACGTCTGTCATACAGGCATTTCATCTTTTCAGCATTTCACCTAGAATCCACTATTGTGTGGCATAAAGACTTCCCGGCGGTTGGTTGAGCTGGAAGGCAGAATGACTGTTGTAGGAAAGACTAAGAGGCTCACCTGACGGGAGGAGCAGATCCGGAAGTGAATGAGCAACACCTCGTCGCAGATAATGATTATCATTTGTTGTACTTCACTCATCAGCAATACCACGACCAAGGCTCTACGCTACGCTTGGGAGCCACGGCATGCGATGGTGGACCCCTGTTGAATGTTCTAGCGCTCATTTCCGGGGGAAGGATGAGCGTTGCTAGAATCCTTAGTTAGTTACCTAATTAGCTATATAGTTTTTTCGCCAATTTCTGAACCTACCATAGTCGGATAACGACGAAAACCAAAACTAAATCTTTCTAACAAGACCACAGAATACCATAGAATGACACCTACATCATTGGATACATTGGATTCGGATGGTAACATTTATTTTCTGAATAGGTCACTTTGAGGGGAGTTGTGGTGAAAACGGCGGTTTTTTCGTTTCTTGCGCCCAAAACCCAGAAGACAGGAGCGGAATTGTACATAAATAGAAGATCATTAGATCCCCTGACATGATTTTGCAGAACAACTGTATAAAAACCATCTCGTTCAACTTCCTGTCTTGTACCCACTCAACACCTCAACAACCGCTGTATTTCTACGACCAGCAGATCTATCCTAGTGGAGGGGGGACACCGCTCGCATCCAAGACAACACAAGCAGCTTTCCATGGTGGGAAAGCCTAAACGCCGCCGCTCATAGTCTAGTTTAGGCGTTGTGTAACAGATCACTTCCAATTTTGCCTTCAGTGCCGAACACGGCACTCGGCGATCTGAACTCAAGCCCGCCAAGTGCCACGTTCGACTAAGCACAATAGCGCAAGAGTGGTGACTCTGGGATTGGCAGCCCCCAAAGGGCTTACGTAACCTCCACCCACGTAGCCACCGTGAGTTCAGCTCAGAGAGTAGATTGAACAGTCAGGGTTCAGTCCGCGTCCACCCCTAGGATGGATGGCTTACTGTTTCATTCTCTACGCAATACGCGATACACCCTTATGACGCAACTCTCCTGACTATGCCTTCATATTCCAATGGAACAATGGAGCTGGGGTTCCCCACCTCCTAGCGGCGGCGTCACCTCACCCCGAAAAGTACCAGCCAATCGAATGCGATTTTAGACAAAATTGAGCTTGAAACAGTGCAAAAAGCCAGCAACAGTGTAGTAGTAGAACATTTCTAAACGTTGCTGGACAAATTTTGTGTGTGCTGTAAAATATTTAAGGCGCAGTCTCTCTCATATAGGTACATTTCCGGTTTTCGGTTTCAGGTGGTACTCTCGATGAGAGCTACCAAACCTAATTCGCACCCACAAGGAGGCCAAGGAGATCAGCGCTATGTGCCGGTAACCCTTTAAAGATCTTTTCCAAAATGCAGGAGGATGCTTGAAGGATGCTGAAGATCATTCCAACCGTGAGGACTACTGTAAAAGGAAGCAGTTTACAACTGAAGAGACTTGCAGAGTGCAGAACTCATCAAGTGATAGTGGCTTCCGCCACTTCCGGCTATAACATCGCCCACATCTTTCTGACCTCCTTGACAGTGTCTTCTTGAAGGGTAGCACGAGAAGAATATTCCGCCCGATTGCTCCGAGATTCCACTTTTTTAATTACGTGTCTTGCCGCTTTAAAAAGCGAAACCCTGTACGAAGGGGTCGACAGCACGATCCAGTGTAGAACTTTGCGACAATGGAGAGTTCTGCTAGGCGATATGTGCGATCTGTCTACAGAGAGTTACCCAGGTTCACTGTAAGAAGCTTCTGAAACCGCGAGTTTCCCTAGATGGTTCTGATCGACACGATGAACACAAACAATATTTCGACCTGCTCATTCCTCACCTATTCGTTTACCTCGACGTGAAGCTCCTTATGCGATCTTCACGGCCCGATTCTGGTGTTGACTTCGCCGACGAACACCTTGTAGAAGGTGTGATCTTCCTTATAGAACTTCTTCAGCTCCACGTAGAAGGCTTCGACCTTTTTGTCGTCGTAGTCGGATGCTGGGGCATACGCAACGAACACAGTCAAAGCTGGCACGGAGCCACATCGCTTCAGTCGCAGACGTCCGATTCGGCTTGTCTGAAACTCGTACGAATCGATGTTCATGGTGAAGTGCGTGTTGACGAGGACACCAACGCCGCCTACTCCCCTGCTGTCGCATGTTCCGAGGAGCAGTTCTTCTCCGGAGTCGAAGGCGGCGTGTAGGGGGTGGTGTCTTCTCTTCTCGGTCAGTCCGATGACGTTGTACTTGATCTTCCTGGCTTGCATAATCAGTTCCTCGACGGATGCTTCCGATGCAAGCGTGCGGGCGTTGTAAGTACAGATCGTCATCCTAGTCCTTCTCAATTTGCGCAGCCTGGTTAGGCCCTGAGATTTTAGCGGCCTCTCCGTACTCGTCCTTTCCATCGCTGCAGAACTGGAGGCTCTTTGGGGTCATGGGACTGAGGCCCTTTAGTGGTAATGTTTTTAACTGGAAACAGAACACGGGTATAGCTACAAGCTGTCGGGTTCTGTCGTCAGGGCGACCGGCATGTGATCCTGAAGTAAGTACCCCGACATTCCTCTAACACGAGAGCATGATAAATCTCTAAGGCCTATGTCATACCATCGCGCACCCCGAGCGAAGTTTAATGATAGGCTCCTATATCGACTCATCGCTTCGCGCGATCAAAATGGGAACTTATCATTAGGCTTCGCTAGGGGTGAGCGGTGGTATGACATAGGCCTAAAGAGGGAGGCCCATGGATCATCCAATAAAAAGGATAAAGGACGACGTTACTCAATCCCTTTTGAGATGCGCCACCCGCTCTACTTCTACGAGATGTCGTGGAGGCGATTTGAATGCGCATTTCATCACACAATGAATTGCGGTGGGCAGCCGATGAACAAGTCAGCGCTTTATCCTTCCCAGATAAGTCTGGTACCATTTCACTGACCCCAGCGGGAAGGAATGCTTAGATGGCCTGGACGCGGAATCCTAACCAAGAACCTGAGACCGGGTGCACACGACAGCAGGCACCTCCGACTGCGTTGATCCGAATCACCTAATACTTGGAAGGAATACATGTCAAAAAAAAGCACGTATACGGCAAATAGATTTTGAAACAAAGCTACGGTTGAGGTAGCGGTGCTCTTCATAGATTCTTCTCATGCCAATAATAAGGATAAGATGAAGTATGACGTCAATCACTCTTGTGAGAAGTGCCACATTTTCTATCTTTAAGGGATGTCGTGGAGGCAATTTGCATGAGCATTTCGCCTATACAGTGACCTGCTGTTTCTAGCCGACGGACAAGTCAGTGTTTTATCCTTCCCAGACGAGTCTAATACCAATTGGCAACGACGCGACAGGATGGAAAGCCTGGTTAGCCTAGGCGGAAAATCCGAAGCAGGAACCCGGAACCGGGTGAACGCGTCGGCCTCCGCTTCCCCCGAGTGCGCTTCAAGCATCTTCCATGCTGGGAGATTATTTAATAATTCGAACGGGCCTCTTTTTACCAGACATGAACAAGATGAATAATTTTGCAGACAGAGCAACATCACTCGCGACGGGCCCCTCTGGTCCGCGTGCAAGCTCCGGTATACCCACCCGCACCGGAGCATCCGCCTTTCGTCAGTGCACATCTGAAAGCAGCACCCGACCCACGACGCAATCATTACTACAGGACGGACAGAGGCGACGAGAACTCCGCCTCCGCAGGATCATCCACTGTCACACTGAGAAAACAGGTTGCCCCTTGTTAACTGTCTATTCTAACGATAAAAAGCGTAGATTTCTCTTCGGTGTAGTAGTTAACTGCTTCAAATCCTCTAAGCAAGCAGAATAATAGCAAAGGCTGAATAGAATGGAAGCCAGAGATACCAGGTACGTGAAAATGAACGCTCGACAGGTGCCAAACTGGTCGCACAAGACGCGAGACGAGATCTTGTGCGAGTTGTTCCTCGAGAAGAACATCGATCTACGCAGCTCCCGAAAGCTTGGATGTGGCAGATACAGCAAGGTTATAACGGGCCACTTCGTCTCAAACGGAACTGCGGTAAGCGGCTTCACACGTGGTAAAATTGCTACGATAATGCCTTTGAGCAAGCCAATGCTAAAAGACATTAGGTGAGAGGACATTAGGTGCGGCAACAATTGTTAACGTTTTCCTGTTAGAAGAGATCAGAAATGCTTTCAGGTGTGGGAAACGCAAGGCAAGAAGATGTAGGGCCTCAGACTGATAAGACATGAACTTGAAATCAGAATAAGGATAAATGATAAAGGCAGTGCCAACCAATCCCATAGTGGGATGCGCCACACATTCTACGGGATGCCATGGAGGGAATGTGTATTTGGCCTTCACAATGAGTTGCGATAGCAACGCGATGAACAAGTCAGTGTTTTATCCTTCCCAGACAAGTCTTGGGCCATTAACTGACCCCAGCGGGAAGGAGGGCATGGATGGCCTGGACGCGGAATTCGAACCAAGAACCTGGGTATGGGTGCAGCGATACGTGTACGGGGTGGCAGTCGGCACCTCCTCCCCACGCGCTCAAAAATATTCAAAATATAACATTTATTGCAGGCACACTAAGCTCATGGAAAGACAAGTTTTAGTTTTGCTTCTTGTTTTTAGTTTTGTTTTTTCAAAACTAAGCAATCCTCTCAAATATTTGAAGCCAGTGCAGCAAACGTCAAGCAAGCCGTTTCTGGTTAAGTGGCTCCGGGGAAAGAGTTGATTAAGCAGTACGTATTCCATAAAGAGACCGGAAATCCGTTTTGGACTCAAGAGCTGGACCGATTTCTGGGGTCGGAAACTGATACACTTCCTAGAGAACTTATTCCTGCCGCCAGGCACCTGTAATCTCACAAATTCACGCTTCATTCACTAAAACTGGTCCTCATATTCCGCGGAAGATGAATTCTCCAGCAGCAGTAGCTGGTAGCTATGTTGGGAAAAGATAGGATTTTAGCATATTCCCTTCTTTATAGGGTGCTGGAGGCGTGTGGAGCGCTGTCAGATGAGAGCTGTCGCGTGCGCCTGATACACGATCTTAGTTTGGATTTCCTATCCAGGCAAAGCAAGCCTTCCATTCTTCTCGGTTCGGTGAATTGGTATCAGACTTGTGTGGGAAGGGCAAAGCGCTGACTTGTTCATCGGTGGCCAGCAAGTAGCTATGGCCAAATACGCATTCAAATCGTCTCCACGACATCCCGTAGAAGTGTATGCATGGCGCATCCCAAAACGGACTGAGTAACGCCGTCGTTCATCATCGTTGTATAAGGTCTTGTCATATCCCCTGTGTGTTTGACTGAAGTGCTCTTCACAGTTTATGATTAGAGAACACTGGCACAAGATGGTGTCAGTTTTTGTCAAAACGGTCCCTTTTCGCCGATGACGTTAACTATCGAGTCTCGAAAAAGGAGGCATTAGAAGCTCCAGTAAGACTTCCAAAATACGGTAATGTTCGGCGCTGTTTCCTTGTGGTACAAGTTCCACGAGAATGAGCTCTTAGAAAAGGTCAACGCTGTTCTCGGAGAGAGCACGACCACATATCAATGTGTCCCCGTGACCCCAGCGACGGCAACACTAAAACGAGGCTCAGCCCTTGCCTGCCTCTCCTTCCGTACTTCCAACACATCAGGAAATCTCAGAATATGAATATCAGCAGAACTCTGAAGCGGATCTCTCCGCAGGAATGCTGTATTAGGAGTTTCTGCAGTTTGAAGATTGGTCCGTCTATTGCGAGCACTCCGACACACAGATTGAGGCGATTCGCGAAGGGAGGCCCAAAACACATCGGATCCACCTCCTGCATGTTCACAGTTTACCACACCCGACAGAGCTGGGTGAAATTCTAGACATTGGTCACTCTGCTTCTCCTTCATAACATTCACATAATTTCGCAGACTTTTAAAATGGAAGCGCATAACTGCAGATGGACACCCACCCACCTTCCTGCGGCTATCGTAAACCCTCCAGTGAAAAAGTAGCCATTTGCGCACTTGTTCTCTCCGCTTAGGTTTATAATTTTTTGCGCAGTTTTTTATAGCATTTGGAAGACAATGTTCTGTACTACAAGAATATGTGTTGGTCCTATTTTCTCACTTGCCCTTTATTGATTTTTAGGCCATCAAATTGGGCATTCTGACTTTTCCGTCCGAATTTTTACCAAAACTCCGGTTCTGTTGTTGGACTTTTTTGCTTGGTGTTATATGTCGCTTGGAAGAGGATGTCTTGCTCAGTAAGAATTTGTGTCGCGTTTATTGGCTCACGCTGATTTCGGTCGAATATCAACAACTGATGAAGGAGAAGGAGTTGTTGGTGAAGACGATTTTTCTCTTTTTTGCATTTTGTTGATATTCAACAGAAATCAATGAACACGACACATATTCTCATAGAGCAAGACATTCTCTTTCGAATGACATATAACGCCAACCCAAAATGTCCAACCACAGAGCAGGAGCTGTCGGCAAAATAACCATCCTCCTTCGGACGTCCCAATTTGATGACCTAAAAATCAATAAAGGACAAATGAGCAAATAGCGCTAACACATATTCTTGTAGTACAGAACATTATCTTCCAAGTGCTATAAAAAACTGCGCAAAAAATTACAAACCTAAGCGGAGAGAACAAGTGCGCAAATGGCTACTTTTTCACTTTTCACTTCAACGACCTAAAAGTTGACAAAATTCAGGATGTGAAAAGAAATGCAATACATGTTCTGATAGAGCAAATCATTCTCTTTCGAAAGCTATGCAGCGCTATGCAAAAGACCGCCGGCGAAATCTGCAGTGAATCGTTGAAAAAAACGGCGAAGACTTATGGGACAACCTAATATTTCGCTTTCCCATTTTCACTTTCACTGATTTTCAGGGCATGAAAACGTACGGTCCAGAAGAGGAATTATTTTACGAACAGGTCCTACTCTTTAGTTAATTTTTTCGCTCCATTTTGATAACCTAAAAATTAAAAAAAAATTCAGAATGACCAAAGGACCGGAGATGAAATATATATTCTGACGGAACGAAACATTCTCTTTCAAGAGACATATCACACTGCGCGAAAAAAGTGAGCAAAGAGAAGGAGCTGTTGGTAGAGGTCATCTCTCTCTTTCTTGACAAGATTGACAAAAATCAGCATAAACGAATAAACGCAACATATGCTTCGATAGAGCGAAACATTCTCTTTGAAACGACATATAACATTTTCCAAAAATTAACCAAATAACAGGAGTTGTTGGTTAAAATAATTTGTGTCTTCTGGAACCCATTTTAATGCCCTGAAAATAAACGAAAATCAAGATGAACGGAAAAACCAACAAATGATCTTGTAGAGCAAATCATATTCTTTCGAATGCTGTACAAAGTTGTGCAAAAAGAAACTCAAACGTAAGCAGATCAAAATCGAAGTGTAAAAAGGGAAGCATACTTTCTGATAGACCAAATCACTCTCTTCCGAATAGTATATAACACTATGCAAAAAAAATCAGCGAAATTCAGAATAAATCGATTAACAAACAGCGAGGACTTACCGTTAGTTTCCAACCTAAAATATCACGAGATACGGCCTTATATCTCCAAAGGACATCTGGAAACAGGGTTGTGGGCCACTTTCCCCTCGTCTTGCTTGGACTCTGCTAATGAATTACGTATATAGGCCGCAAACGCCAGGCTCAGACGTGCAGTGATGGCGCAGTGGACACCGAAAAGGTGTGGTGGGGGATGAGGGGTTGGTGGTTCAAGCACCTAGTGAGATGCGCCTGTCGCACTTCGCAAAAAAAAAAAAAACCGAACATGACTAATCGAAGCTCTCTATGTGAAATCGCAACGAAAAACTTTGTCCGGAAGGAGGCCAAATTAGTCAGCACTGTTTATACATATTTCCACAATTGAGAGGTTGACAAAAATGTTCGCATAAATTTCCAGAGGGGCGTTACTTGAGGTGCTAATCACGAATAAGAGTTTTCTATCACAACTGGGGCCGATTAGGGTACATTATGTTAGTTACGGGTGAGGAAGCGTTATCGGATCAGGATCACTGATTTCTCCCAAACTTCGCGCAGGTGGGATATTCAAGGCACTGATGACGGATATCGTATCGGTGTTTGGTATGGTGTGAAGTACTGTAGCTATGTGAAATAGCACGTATACATGTCCGATGATCAGGAAGGTCGAGCGTGTTGACTCAACAGGTCTGATTTCTCCGTTCCATGAATCGCGACCAGCCCCTCAAATCACCTCTAACAAGTCTCCCACAAGTCTGCATTGTCCCCACCCGATCGCTGTCGCCCCTGCTGTGAATGATTCACTTGGATGTACCCTTTGGCTTCTTCGAGAAATCCTAGGAATATATCACTTTGCTATGATCTGACCATAATTGATTTCCAAAGCTTTTTCAGGTAGATATCTGAGCACTACAACGCCGTTCAAGGTGTCTCTTCTGCCTTATCAGCCCGTACTGAAGTGCTACGATTTTTCGCCATTTTTGACTTCAGGCCAGGATTTCAAAAAACAATGTCGTATTTTTTATCAGTACTTCAAATAATTCCTTTCGACAAGTCTTGGATGAAATATTTTTTGACCACTGGATTCTGAGAGTACAAACGCGCCAATAAATCGGATCTCCTTTTTTGGCGAAGTTTCCTGTTCCGACTTCAAATGGAGATCTTTGTATGGCCATTTCGGGTCCTTTTTCACGAAATGCAAGAAAGCTGCGACGCCAGGGAGTCGAATCACAAGGGGATCGAGCGTTCTACCCCCTCGTTCCCCTGGCCCGCCCCCCCCCCCCCCAACCCCTGGACTTGCTCGAGAGTCCAGTGTCTGCCTTACGAAATAGTGGAGACGCTGATATTTGCTACGCCTCTGTTGGAAGGGCGGGGGAGGGATAGAACGCCACTCCGCCAAATCACAACCCCTTTGCTCCTACCACACCATGGCTCAATCCACTGCGCCACTACCATCCAGCCGCTTTTGCGTGGCAAAGTAAAAATGGCCAGTTACTCTGCTCTCCGATGCGCGGCCTGGTATCCTTCCTTTGTAAAATCAAAATGCAAAATCTGACCCATTACGGCGCCTGGAGAACACCGTGGCTCCTCATCAAGTCGCGAGAGACTCTAAGGCAATTTCAGGCATCACGGCTGACATTTCCCATATTGCCACTTCCGTTATAGTGGTGACTAACGAGGGAGGTCAGTGAACTCGGTCCGGAGATTCTGAACGAGACCTAGATGTACTTCAGCGTGTTTCTTCTTTAAGCTGTTTACCAAGATTGTTAAACAGGCTTTACTTCGGCTGACGTTTCGGCGTCTTCGCCTTCTTCGGAGCCTGGAAAAGTCGAGAACATTAGTGAAACTATTCCCCCAAACGCCATTTCATCATACAGAATAGCATTCTCAAGGCAGCTAGAGTAAAGAACCGGTGTCACAGGTAGAGCGTATCAACTAACCTTCCAGGTTGGTGCCGACGAGCACCACCAATCACCCGCAGGTGGAGATAGACGTGGGTGAATGAGTTTAGCCCTGGATGCCACCCGACTTAAGTACCCTGGAGGTCAGATCTAATACACTAATACATCAGTACACTCGATATGCCAAGATTTATCGAAAGTCGAACTTGGGCGGAGACCTATATGGTCTTGCAGGGCATCGGACGAGGATCACAGAACTGTGTTTCGTTTTTGCTAAATGCCTCTGGGTGGTCCAAAAATGGCAAAAAAATAGTATACTTCAGAGCGGGCTGATAAGGCAAAAGTGACACCTGGAATGCCCCTCTCGTGCTATGAGTTTAATTTACAAAAGGTTTGGAGCTCAAATCCAAGTTAGATTATAGCAATATAATAAACTCCTACGTTTCCTAGACGAAGCTGCAGTGCACATTCAAGTGATTCATTCGCATCAATGGTGGCAGCGACGCGATGGCCGAGTGGATAGCGAGGCGGACTTACGAGAGAGGGTTGAGGGTTCAATTCCAGGGGTGTCTGTGCAATTTGCTCTGTGGAGTGCTCCCTTTTTTGCTAACAAATAGTACATCTTGGCTATGGTAGGTTACCGTGTCACTGGCTAGTGGTGAATAAAGGTGACGAAGTCATGACTACCAAATTCGCCCATACTTCGCCTATGGGAATTATTTAAGCTGCTGACGACGAATCTGTCACTCTTTTTCTAAATTATGACTTTCATTTTGCTTGCACTACTTTCCATCAAAGGTTGAAGTCGAAGGTTGGAAAATAAGTTTGACCACAATGGAGAAGAAACCGATCCTGCTAACGTAGATAGCCTTACACACCCATATTTACCGTAACCTGCTGTAATATACCGAAATTTTAAAATCAGGTATCATATCCGTGGTTAGCACCCCAAATAGCTCCCGTAGGCGGTGTTTGGGCGAAATTTTTTCTTTCGTCCTCTCCTCGACCTCTGGAGTCGTGAAAGGCAGCAGTGCCGGTTATTCCGTGTACACCCCTTTACTTACACATACCCATCGTAACCTTCTGCCATTCATCGTTTCAACGAAAATGGTTGCCAGATTGGTGATCTGCATCCCAGATAACCCCATAGATGAATCTGGGACGAAAAATCTTTTTCGATCTCCAGAGTTGAGGGAGTGAGTGCAAGTGGTCATAACTGCAATGCCCCGACCCGTCTACTGTAAGAGTAGTCAGGAAAAATGCAGAGCTAGATAAATACCATGAGAGGAATAAAATATGCTGTAATTGGTAACAGTGAACCGAAATAGTGAAAGCTGCGTAGAATAGAAAGCGGTCTGTAAAGAAATCCGAAGAACGATGAACGTGTCTTGATGATGGGGCAAACTACTTGTCGATCGTGTTCAGAAATAAGATGTCAGCGAGCAACACTTCCAAAACGAATTGAGAACATTCGAAAGAGGTCATGTGGGGTAGCATCTAACGAGAGCTTCTTCAGCGAGACAAGCGTGGTTTGATGGACGCTCGACATCACCCCACATGACAAAACTAGCTTCTTTACATCTGACAACAGGTTGAAAGCGCGGTTAGGAAGCGAAGAAGATGTCCTACCAAAGCCAAAATGTACTCTTTATTAGCCAAGAACGGAGCACTCCACAAAGCAAATCGCATAGGCACCCCTGGAATCGAACCCTCGACCCCCTCCCGTAAGTCCGACGCGCTATCCACTCGGTCACCCAGTCGCTGCAACCATTGATGCGAATGAATCACTTGAATGTGCACTGCAGCTTCGTCTAGGAAACGTAGGAATTTATTATATTGCTATAATCTAACTTGAATTTGAGCTCCAAACCTTTTGTAATATAAACATAGCAAAATGTAAAATTCGTAGAAGTGAAGAAAGGTGTAAAACAATAGACTTTTTAAAACTATAATTAATTAAGAGAATGGTATGTCACAAAACATAAACATATAAAAAGGTTCGTTTCGCCACTACCTTCAGACGAACCTTTGTGTTATACTCCTCCCGTGGCTCTTCAGTGAAGAAGAGGAGTATATTTTAAGATTTCTTTAAAATCTGTCTATAAAAGAAAGAGATAGGAGAGCGAAAATGGAAGAGAGAACAAATGAAAAAAGATGAGAAAGAGTGAAGAAGGAAAGATAAAGAACTAGAGACATTTGAGAGAAGTAGAATTAGAAAGTGAAAATAAATAAGGAGTAAAAAGTTAAGTTAAGTTCTGAGCACGACAGTGGCATTCCAGATGTCACTTTTGCCTTATCAACCCGCCCCGAATGATACCTTTTTTTACCATTTTTGGACCACCCAGCAAAAGCAAAAACGAAACACAGTTCTGTGATCCTCGTCCGATGCCCTACAAGTCCATATAGGTCTCGTTCAGAATCTCCGGACCGAGTTCACTGAACTTCCTCGTAAGAAACAGAGCAACAGAAGTCATACCAAAAGATGTGAAGATGCGCGATAGGCCATAATGTAACATAGATGATGGCTAAGGGTAACATCATGAGGCGTAATTTAATCGGCGTGGGACATCATGAGGCGTAATTTATGAAATCCCTCATGAGTTCACATGTTGCAAGCCAGGTTTGTGAAATTAAGGCCACTATAATTGGCTATTTCTGTTCGGTAGTTACAATTCCTCTAGCGCTCCCTATGTGGCTCATTCTCTTTTCTGCCTTATGCTACCCACATCTACCACTAACAATAAGCCTATGCGACAACATGCCACCACGTGAGTATTATATCACACGCTACATTTGAGAGCGTATTACAGCACAGTCACTGTTACGGGTATGATCCATCCTATTATACATGAGCGCATATGTCTGTGGCCGGTAATTGCCAGCTGGTGCCAGTCCGGTGGTACCATGCCAAGTGTAGTCGTAGTACATAATCTCGTGTTAAGCAGATGCGACTGCTTTTTTGGTGGTGCAATTGAGCCTGTCAAGATCCTAGGAAATCGGTAGATACCTACAAGGAAGCGTGAGAATGAACGTCGATTTATACTCGCTCAAAGGACTTCTTCATTTTTAAGATGATTTAAAAGTGAGACCCCACCCTCTACAGGTTGCCATAAAAATGATTAACACGCAGAAGGTCACGGAAGAATTCCGAAGCAAATTCCTGCCTAGAGAAATCGAGTGCTGGAAGCGACTAAATCATCCGCATTTGGTCCGCATCCTCGGCCATTACGAGGCTATGCAGCACGTTTTTCTCACTATGGAGTTTGCCAGTGGAGGAGACATGGTGAGTCCGCTCATCTCCTTTTAAACGCTTGCCTCCCTCTGATTCTGGCAGAACCGAACTGCAGTTGAGAATGCTTTAAAATTTATTTCCCATTTCAGCTTCAACACGTGCAGAGAAAAGGACCAGTGAAAGAACGCCAAGCGATGATCTGGATGTCCCAAGTGATTTCGGCCGTGTATTACATGCACACGGTAGGAGCAGCGAACCGTTGTCATAAGCATTCCGGACAGCACCGAGTCGTGAAACACCTTCGTTCAGCGAGGAATTGTGCACCGTGATCTTAAGTTGGAGAACATCGTCATCTTCCCCGAGGAGGGCATTATCAAAATCAGTGACTTCGGCTTCGCACGCAGCGTTAGTGCTGTTCAGTGGAGGTTCCTCCACTTTTCAGAAAGCGATGCACAAAGAATTTAGTTTTCAGGTGATACGAGGAGACGCGCTCTCTGAAACGTACTGCGGATCGAAGTCGTACTCTGCACCGGAGATACTAAAGGGAGAGCCGTACGATCCATATAAGTCCGACGTCTGGTAGGTCTTCACGAGCATTGGAAAGAAAGTGCAGAATCACAACCCCTCCAACACAGCAACTGTTCGAGGAAGTCGTGAGCATGAGATATGCTGAAGTCTAAATCAAGGACTTTGCAAATAAGTCTCACTCATGAAGCACAGTGCCCCATAAAGCTGCTTTCCACACCGCTTCCTAAACCCTGCGCGTCGTTCAAATACGGCCATATTTGAAATTAGGTACAGCTCCGTTAGACTGCATTTTGACAAAAAGCGTAAGTGATTCTAGTACGAGTCGTTAGCGGTAGGAAGGAATAGATAGAACAATTAAGGATAAAGGATAAAGGACGGCGTTATTCAATCCCTTTTGGGATGCGCCACGCATTCTACTTCTACGGGATATCGTGGAGGCGATTTGAATGCGTATTTGGCCAAACAATGACTTGCGGTGACCAGCCGATGAACAAGTCAGCGCTTCATCCTTCCCAGACAATTCTGGTACCAATTCACCAACCCCGGAGGGATGGAAGGTTTGGTTGGCCTTGGCGGGAAGTCCGAACCAGGAACCTGGCACCGGGTGCAGGCAACAGTCGACGCCTCCTCCGACTGCGCTACACGCGCCCATAGAACAATTAGTTGCACTTATCACTCCTGGAAACATCCGCATGGCTCACTATACGTCTTGATGCTGTGGACTCTTTCACATATTCTGCCGTAGAAACAATACGCCTGAGTACTTCCAGTATACATATTCCAGTAGACCTCCGTTGCAAACTGTCCTCTATCGAAATCGTACAACAAACAGTCTCCCAAATGGACCCGACCAGGTCATGGTTCAGCACTTTTTGCTGCTTTGGGAATCTTCGTCTTATATCTCACATCACTGTAAAATGGGACTGCGTTGGCTCGTATGTTAACTGCATGTATAATTAGCGTAGACCGCTTCGCTTTAGCTTATAAGCGATAACAACAACAGTGCGAGTTCGCGCCACGGAGAAATTGTACCTCAAACTTGGGTAATTAAACCAAGGTGTTAAGACTATTGCTCGAAAAAAGGTGGTGTAGAGCAAAGAGCTGTACCGAAAAGACTTTGGTGGTAAGCCCCGAATTAAGGAAGAACGAACGGCGCTTATGCTAAAAAGAAAACGAATAAAACTTAAAAATATAACATTTTCAAAATGTATCAACTTGTTCGACGCCGCGTGTGAAAAAGCAGTGACCCGCGAGACCTCTGATAACAGCCCGAGATAGCATACACAACCTGAAAGGCAGAGTACGGAGGATAATAAGCAACTAAAGACCTCATCTCGAATAGGAGCGATACCGCGGGTTCCAGAAAAAAAACAAGCTATGATTTGCAAACGCAAACACACCGAACTCACACTACACCCTATTATCTAGTTTTGCAAATGAACTATTCTCAACGAGACAATAAGGACAGCAAGTGCGAGAGGTACGAATAAGCGAAAAGCAGATGGAGCCCTAGCCTTAACTACATGAAGGATGTGTCCAACTACCTGAACAATATAGCGGCAATAAGCGTAATGGCGAAAACAAACCCTTTCAAGAGATTGCTCAGCATCAGACTAAGAAAAATGGGTCGATTTGGTGGGACTGACGATAAGACGAGTTCGTGAAATAATCCAAATTCTCCCGGTGAAGGTTAAACCTTTGTTACCTACCAAATAAGCATATAGCAACTATGAGCAAATCAAAACCTTCAACAACAGGTCAGTTGGAGTCATCGCGTTCGTGATAGTGACCGACTGCATGCCCTATTGCGAGAAGCGCCCGAACCCGCAAATTGTGGAAGCCCAAAGGTAAGCCCACCCGCCCCATCAACATCACAGCATTCACTTCCAATATTTTCAGGCTGCGGGCGTACGAGTATCCGTCCAAACTGCATCTCTCGCCTGAATGTCGCTTCTCAATCGACACTATGATGACATTCTCGTGGCGCGATCGGCCCAACATCTCGCACTGTAGCTGCTTGCCGTGGTTTCAATCACTGATGTCGAACAATGCTCACGGGATGAAGCTGCCCCTTGCCCGGCTTAAGTAGGGAGGGATGAAGACAGATGACGAACGTTACTGACTCGACTCCATTCCGTGATAGCGGTTGATTCGCAGTTTTACTATTTTGAAGAGAGATTACGTAAAAATGTTCTATTTGGTTGCCTTCGGTGGAAAGAATAAAAATGCAGGGCACATTCCTACTCTACGGAGATTTCCTTCTGATTACCTCTTCAAGATATTTGTGCTGTTCTTGCGAGCACACCGGCAGCGACTCAATGAGGTCCCGGAATCGACCCAATTCGAGCTGCGCTGCACGACCTAAAAAATTTCGTTGATGATTCCAAACGTGGAAAAGCTGAGTGTATCCGTCCAAAGGCCCTAATCTTCCATATAACCAGATCGAAACTGCAACCAGAAAGAATTTCAAAGTACTGTACGAGCCATACTCTGGGCATGACCCTGATGGTATGACTATCGATGTGCAGTCCGTTCTCAACCGCTCTTTATTTGCCCCTGAACTACCTCTAAAAAGCTCCCACGCTTTATCCGGAGCCTCAACGAAAACTGGGTCTGAAGCAGTAATCTCGGGCGAGCTTGCGGGCAACTTGGTCAGCTTGGGTAAATCAGTCGTTCTCCAGCGGCTAGATTCATCAAGCAATGTGTATAGGTAGAGATATCGTAAGGAAATCATACTCACTACCAGCAGTGGGTATGATTCTCCTTCATGAAAGGAATCAAGGGTAGGGTAGAACTAAGCCTCTCGTGAGAACAGCTGGGGTTAGATCCATCAACCGCTTACCCCCTCTAACGGTGAAAATACCACCAAATACCCTGATACGAATTTATTAGCATCAGGTTTTGGCAGTATTTCCACCGTTAGAGGGCGGTAAGCGGTTGATGAATCTGGATTGATCTCACTGGAGCGGTATCCTCGCGAGTATGCGCATATACCCACGAGGATCGTCTAGTATTCTATACCCACTGATACACCCACGATGGGGCGAGTAAGCTTTATCATGAATGCCTCATCGCGGGTACGTCTACCCCTTTACCCTGCATACCCGTGTATATAAACGTTGATGAATCCGGCACCAGGAGCCGAATTCATCCACAAGATCGTCAAATACCATGCAGCTAGCAATATGTGCGAACGGTTGGGTTAGGCATATGATGAATGCCACATCGTAGGTATGTTACTTTCCTCCACCCGCATACCCCTGGTTTATATCTTGAGGAATCCAGTCCCCGGCTGTGAAGCGAGCTTGTATGGAGGCAATTATGTGCTACCACTTGAAACGAAGCGTTGCTTCACAAGCGGTATATGAATCATAAGTGGCTTCCTACACACTGATATACAAGACTTCACGATGTCCATCAAGTCCTCACTTTCTCCAAAATTTGAATATATGGAACTAGGGCGGTCTCATAGAGACTTACGTTGGGCATCCTATTCGTATCAGCGATTTTTCAAAGTGAAGGCAACACATGTCGGCTCACCACCTCTGCGAGGGAAAGAGGGGAGGGAGGTTGGATTACGACAGCCGTCAGCGACAAGTCGCGTTAGGCCTATATCATACCACCGCTCACCCCGAGCGAAGCCTAATGATAAGCTCCATATCGATCGCGCAAAGCGCTGATTCGATATGGGAGCCTATCATTAGGCTTCGCTGGGGGTGAGCGATGGTATGACATAGGCTTTAGCGAGTTCACACTACTGCTCCGGCGCCGAACGGAGTGGCGCTCTTTTTCAGGCACAGCGAAGAAAAGGGAACGCGACAGCTTCTTCGAAAATTTCTTAAGGGAGACAGATCGGGTAGATTAGACTACCGGATACGTTCAGGGGGTTTAGAGGACGTTACATGTGGATAGGTCACTGGAAACTGCTCGCTTTTGCGATCCGAGGTGAACACGGACACTCGAATGTAGGCGATAGGCCCTTGTGACAGGCCGGTCTACGAACAGCCCATGTCACACACATCATATGTTTGATGCTTCATGTATCGCGAGATAAAGTTGCCACGCCCGTGGAGCGGACGAGCACTCGCAAAGCACGGCGAGGGTGGAAAGTATGCGAGGGTCCCTGATGAGAGGACGGCACCGCCGGCAGAGGTTCGGTGTCACCCCGATATTTGAGATGCGCGAGGCTCGTCTGCGATGGTATGGTCACGTCCTTCGCGCAAAAGATGACACCGTCCGAAAGACTGGTCTTAACCGCGGTATGCACGATAGGCGGCCATGAGGGCAACCAAACAGCAGTGGCTTGATACGCTGCATCAGAACTTAAAGATGGCTAGGTTGCACCCTGATCAGGCACTTGATCGAAAAAAAAGGCGCCAACATTCCAGGAAAATGGACCCCACAACTAAGCGGGGGAAACTGAAGAAGAAAGAGACACGAGGATAAGGTGGAGGACCTCATGCTCCTAATCATCGGCTCGGTTTGTAGACATCTCTACTAGATTC
This sequence comes from Heligmosomoides polygyrus bakeri, assembly GCA_947359475.1. Classification (NCBI taxonomy): domain Eukaryota; kingdom Metazoa; phylum Nematoda; class Chromadorea; order Rhabditida; family Heligmosomidae; genus Heligmosomoides; species Heligmosomoides polygyrus. Next base: position 79,292,060 of record OX375866.1, read on the forward strand.
CTCTCTTCAGGACGGCTTCATGCACACGTTGAATGACATGAAGGATCGACTTCCCCCAGGTCATTGCTATACTTCTGTCGCTTCGGTGAAACGAGTTTGCAGGACAATGACCACAGATGTCAGCTGGAGACGTAACAGCCCTCGATGTCATGCAGCGTGAGCGGCAACATGACAACTCTTCCTGCACAGTGCACAAGCACAGCAAAGCCACGAACGGTGGTGTAAGCCTCGAGCTCCGCGGCGAGAGCCCGTTTAGGATAGGTGGTTGTCTGTCGCGGAGTTATCAAGGCAAAACCACCCATAAGTCGATATAGGCCGTGATTGTAGCAGTCGATACAAAACCACAGCGCTCAACACTCGCATGCTATGAACATGCCTTGCGTCCGCAGTACGATTCGTAGCGATTACATTTCGTGAATACCCGATCTTGCAAAGATACCGGGCTTAGGCGCTACTTAAAGTATCGGTAATGCACAAAAGCGTACTTCTCCTTGTTTGCTCCATATGGACTCCAACCCGTCCGCATCCGAGCTTGACGAGGCCCTGCGAAAACTGGTCATTTTGTATGCCGTGGGTCTACATATTTACTATAACATGGATGAACCTGTGGACAACAAACAATCACCATAATTCAATTTTTACTAGCAACAAATAGTAACATAACAAAATAACAACAATCTGGTAAACATCATTCAACTCTGAATTGCGCGGAACAACAAATTCAACAGAGTCCATTTCGTAATATAACAATCTAACTATAATACAAAACTCTTCGCACCATCTCAACGCACGTTTTCACTCGTCCATCTCCTCGCTTTCCTCCGTAGTAGGACTGCCGATCCTAGCCCTGCCCACCTGCAACAATGGCAACCGCTCGCCTTACAGTGAGAAAGGAGGTGTGTGTGTGTGTGTGTGTGTGTGTGTGTGTGTGTGTGTGTGTGTGTGTGTGTGTGTGTGTGTGTGTGTGTGTGTGTGTGTGTGTGTGTGTGTAGCTCAACAAACCCTAGGATTGTACGTCCACTTGGGGAAAACCCTTTTATACAGCGACATCATAATTGAATCGGCCGCATTTAACTGCTGGTCGAACCGGCACTTCATGTGACCGTGTGTACCTAAATACAGGCATTTTCAGCGAAACTGCTTGGAGGAAAAATACCCGAAAGCATACCTAGAGCCTCTTTTATGTGGCCGCGTCGACCACTTGGAGTGTACAACTCTACCGGCTTGAACCACTCAATATCCTCTGAAAAAGTACAGTGAAGAGGCAGACGGAATAAATATCTCGTTTCCAATGGCAAAAACGACTTCCAATGAGGTTCCTCCAAAAGTAGAAGGCTAGGGCGGAGTATTTCCAGGCTTTTCCTTTTTAAGGACAAAAAAATTGTAAACAGTATGGCTATGATGCACCTTCGTGATCAACGCATCTTAAAACCACTCATATACACTGTATTAGAACAACTAATCATTGTTACTTTATGAAATAACAAAAATCCTACCTCGATTGAAGAACATATAGCGACAAACGACGGAGCGCTTATTAATCTTGAACGGGTGACCTGATAACACTATTCGCTTCAAGATAATTCTATCCGGATTAATGTCCAAAAGAGACCCAGTGGCGACAAGCTCCTGAAGAAACGAAGCCACAATGAAAATTGACGAGAGAATGAAAATCAAGGTCATCGAAGACGGGTGCGCACGATTGCGCACGATTTTGGGGGCGGGGTCTCCAGCACTGGGGACGAGCAGTCGCGGCGATGCTCACGTGATTCCAGCGCGTTTGCTGATTGAGTCAGGAGGATCGAGGCTTGTCTCACGCATGTTTAAGGATCATAATCGAATTTGGCATTGTTTTAATACCAGGCTTTTCAGAAAACGGCTGAGCTCTTCAGTTTTTCAGTCATTTGTTATCATTCATTCGCCGTTTTGAGAGAGCACACATGTGAACGAGGGGCCTGTCGACTAGAGTAGCATGGTTGTATACGTTGGCGGTGAAAGAATGTGTCAGACGGCGAGGAGAGCATGGTTGGCGCGGAGAGCGCGATACAACGCGACAACTTGTCCCAAATGGCGGCCACTGCCGTTGTTCCCGCCCCCAAAATCGTGCGCATTTGCATCCACCCATCGAAGACAAACATAAACACTTCCAACCTGCTTTCCCGCCTTTCCCTCCCGAAATACCAACACGGATGCTGGCGGGAATGTGATCGGAGCGAAAACTGTGGCCACACAGCTAGCATTTGTTGGCAGAAAGCGTTCCATCTTAAAACCAAAAGTACTGAATCTTAAAACCAGACAATAGAAGCAGCTTAGCATAGCAGAAGATTATGACAACAACCTTGAACTTGTCACCATTTGAATGCTGGCTGAACAGAGGAGATGCTTCAAATTTTCGGAATCCAACAGTAAAGATCAGCTTCTGAAAGACTGTACAATGAAATTTGATAGTAAAGCGAACTGTGAATTAAAACGCCAAAATACAACGACAGGCATGCACTCGACCTGCTTGCTCATGACTGGAACTCGGCATGAGGGATGCTTCTTTATAACGAAATTCAACACAGACATCCGTTGCTCGTGCGGCAGAAGCTGGTAGAAAACCAAAGGAGCCGATTGATCCCACTCTTCTGAAAAGTCTATGCAATCCACACCAAACCAAAAACCGAGTTCATTAACAATGTTCCCTCAACACTGGAAAAACCGAAGGGTGGCTCAGGCTGGGTACTGTCTTCACAAAACGTAGACCATAAGAAAAGTCGAACAGCTTGAAAGCGGTCGCAAATCACGTAGATTTGTAGAATACGAAAAGGGTATCACTGCTCCCTAGTTCCAGGAAACGTCCACAACACAGAGCACATAGTGAGAAAGAACCTATGACATGAAAATCTAAAAAAGAACCAAGCTGTATAAGGCTTCTTAGCTAGGAGGCTGTGTCTTCTATCGTTCTGTGGAGGTTTACTGCCAATGAGCACCATTCATCACAGCAGTGAGTACCATGACAGCAAAGCAAAGTTGACCCTCAAGAGATCGTTTGAATAAGATCCACACTTCCAAAGGATTTGTAGCCCGAATACATATCCGGATCACCCCCACAACACCGCGTTGAGCTAGAATGCGTGCCGTGTCCCAAACAGGGATTGACCAACGTCATTCTTTATTCCTATCTAGAGGGCACAAAGCGCTAAATGCGCTACTCGAGCAGGCTGGGCACGTACAAGGGTGGACGCAGTGAAACAACAGCCATGCCAAGGACTTGGACGACCGCGAAAGCGACATATGAATGTTCGCTACCCTTGTATCCGCACCCTGAGATGCTCAGGCAGATTTCCCGAATATTAAAGGACAAAATCATTAAGGTCAACGCTAGACAATCCCTGTTTAGAACGCGTCGTGCATTTCCAGTAGATATCTTCGATGTTACTTGAATGCGTATTTGGCCTTTACAATGAATTTGGTGGGCATTCGATGGATAGCCCTATGATTTATCTTTCTCAGATAAATCAGAAGAGTAATTTACTTACGGACAAATGTAACTGGTACTCGACGGATTTCCATTGTCACAAACTGCCCAGGAGCAACGCACTCTTCTGAATCGTATAGGAAGATTTTGCTGAGCACAGTTTTCCTAGTCTTCCTATAGTTTTGAAACTGGAAAATCCGTGCATAGTCTGACGGTAAGTTCTCCTTGGCATCCCACGGAGATGTTCTGAAACATAAACCCATATGGGGACAGCTATGGAATACAAAGCAGAAAGAAACGAGAACTGCACCTCAAACTTTTCAGACCACGATACTTCTGGAATCGTATTCGAGCCAGGTCATTGAGTGGAGTGTCGACTTCATCGGGAAACTGCGCGTTTTCTCGCTCTCGACGGTATTTCTCCACCTGGTATTAACTAACATAACTCACCGTGAAGAAGTTCATAACAACCAAATCACAGCATAAATACCTCCTCAAAGTCATCAGCCTCATCATCTTCGTCGTCACCAGCTTTAGACATCATGTCGTCTGGTTCTTCGACATTCTGACATTCCTCGTCACTCTCGGCGCCCATTTCCACTTCCATGCCTTCGCAGTTTTCTTCCTCCTCCTAAAAACATCTCGCTCATTCGCGATGCGCAATCTGGCACGATATGATATGCTAAGCCCGGCCGTTCAATTATATTTACACTTATGAGCTCTAGCACAACTGAACGAAACGCCAGGAAGATCATCCAGACCGCCTCTGGCGAGCTTTCCCTCTGATGATCCTACTTTGTTTAGTCCGAATTCAATACCGACGTCAATAAAACAGTTCAGATTCCTCCCTACTTTTATTTCTTCTCACAAAAAATGAAAAATCAAATTCTCTGAAATCAAACTGGTGTTTGCTCCAAACCCTGGCTCCTGACAAAGAAGTCTCAAGCTCAATTTTTCGAAGGAAATTAGTTGTAGGTCTGTCTTCAGTCTCTACAGTATACTCTCAACCAGCTTTCAGTCGCAGATGTTGTCCTGCCATTTTTTACCTCCAGAAATAACTAAGGCTCCATAGATATGTCATTAATGCTAGACTACTAAGCAGAATAACTATAAATCGATCCAAGCGACTTCTAGCACACGCTTTCTTGTTTTACGATTCTTTACTACGAAGCTGCACACTTCACTAACGTCATCATTACTTTCGCTCTCATCAGAGTCCTCGTCGTCATCGACAATCCATGCAGCTTGATATGAAGAAGTTCCTTTCGGTACTTTACGGACCTTTGCCTCTTTCTTCACTAAAGCACGAAGAAGTAGATACGAGGAAGGAGCCGAATTCAGAACGACAGCGATCGCAGAACCTACGGTATGTATCCTCAGCGTTGTCGAATTCATCTGGCCATGTTTGCTCGGCATCCATAGGATCCGGAACGATCTCGGATTGTAGCGGCTCACAACGAGATTCGTCAGCGACGGCTAGCACCTTCACCGCAGCATCGCCATTATTTATGCTCTCATTCTGAAGAACTATATGCTCAGAGGTCCTATTCAACAAAATGTACCTATTATCTACAGAGGCTAACATACGCGTTTCAATGGATGAGGGTCACTATGGGCCAAGATGCGGCCTATTTGAAAATCTCCCCATCCCTGAATGTGCACCAGATGGTTGACATTCCATGCAGGACCACGAAGATAGCCACTCGCCAGGATAGAGCACACACCTGCCTAAAACTGACGATCCACTTGTAAAAATGCTGAATCGAATAACACTAAACATACGTCGTCATCTGCTACTTCCAGCTTTTCCACTAGAACGTGTGGTCTCCGCTTCTGCAACAGCATTTTGGTCTTCTTCATGTCTATGAAGTGACGTAGGAGAAGAACTTGTTCAGCCTCTGTATCGCAGCAAAAGAGCTTGTTTGTCGTTAAATTTCTGAAACAAAAGCAAGAGTTGTTAACAATGTACATGGTTCAAAGCGAACGTGGTAGACCTACTCCTCAGTAATCAGAGACAGAGCGTGTTTCCTAGCATCTTCACGCTTTTTTCCAAGAGGAATTTGACTGAGATTCGGAACGACGTTGACGACGGTAGGAAGACCTGGAAGGAACGTTCTCAATGGCTGAAATAAGCAGGATCACGACTGAAGATGATTACTTCTCGCTGCTCAGTATACAAGCTCTTATTCTACCTACGGCTATTTACAATCCTATTCGTAAAGAAAAATCTTTCGGGAAAAAGTGTATTCAACAGCACTATAATAGACGACGCGGTGTAGTTCAGGTCAGGGGACCATCTCCTAGCTGTTTTTCAACGAAGGCGACACAAGACCACCGGCAGGAATAGTCACATGAAAGATAGCATCAAAAACAACACAGTGACATAGACTAAGGCGAAAAAATTAAAAGAAGGATACTTTAGACCCGCAACACCAAAGCTGAGACATATGATTTAATAGCGGCTTGATATAGGTACAGAAACACTGAAATAATCGCGAAGAAAACCAGGCTGCAATTGCTTACCTCCCGCAGATTACGATAAGAAATCCTTCAGAATGTTTCCACCTTTCTAGTGGATGAGTATATTTCTTAAGGGCTGAAATAAGACACCGAACGCTTACCGTGAGCCTTGATAATGGTGAACAGCAGTCGACACTCCTCACTTAAATCGTCTTCCGTGGGCCATAGGAAGCACACGACGTCCGATACCTAAAGCAACACCTCGACACTGTCTCGAAGAGGACTGCTCTCAAGAATGCTCACTTTAATGCAATCCAACACATCATCAATATTTGCGGGATTTGGTGTGAGGAAGCCAACGCGGGACTTGAAACGCGGAACGCTGCAAAAGTCTCCGTTCAGCGATAGGAAAGACAAGTCAATAAGTAAGCAGTAGTACTTACGCTAGATACGCGACATTGTGTCCCGTAGTTCGTACGGCAGTGCCATCACATGCAGAAATACCGCCCACTAATCGTTGAGAGCTGTAACCAGCTTCACAGGATAAGACGGTCTGAAAAGATTTAAGCCATCAAAACAAGAGGCGAGCACTTGTGAATTCCCTTTGCAAAAAATCTCAATCCCCTAAGAGCTCCTAAAAGTGGGCCGGAAACTTCGAAATCCGCTAAACACTTTATCTGCCGTTCTGTACGCTCATAAAAAGGATACCTAAGATGATGCTAACCACTGCAGCATTCTTCTTCAAAACTAAACCTGACTTATCTCGGTTTTATTCTCAAATATGCGATACCATTTTCACGTCGAATTGGACACCTCAAATCAAATTATACATTCTTTAAAGCTAGCCTAAGTCTTTTGAAATCAAGGCGAGCTCTTCCAAATCAAAATACGCTTCTTCTACATTAAGCTTGAGATTCTCGAAAAAGGTTAGAATAACTTTTTGTTCAAGGAAAACGTTAGTACAACTTTCAATAAAGGTTTTATTCACGTACCCAATAAGTAAGCACATTGTTTGAAGTTTTATAAAAATCCCACTTTTGAAGAAAAGTAATGGTTTTAAGCTTGTTTTAAAGAGCATGAAGGCGGTCACTTTTAGGGCCAAAATGAGATTGCACCATGCCTTCGTCCATGACGTGACGACTGCCATTCGATGAAGAGCAGAATTTCTGTTTGCATGGAGTTTGACACCTGTTAACCATATAACAAAACAACTGTAAAGAACACACACATCCTGACTTGATGGTTCATGTAAGTGGCATCCCCCATATATAAATTTACACTATCAATCAAATAAAACTCGTAGCGAATTTTTGTAGTGCATGGCGCGATCTGATCGTTCACGCGCTGCGTGCTTCTTTGATGTGCTTTTAGAAAACTTTTAATTTATTGTTTTTCTCTAAAAAATAAAAATTCTATAAAATTATTACACTTATTAGGAGAGGCAAACTAAAAAATTTCAAAGAAAATTGTAAGAAATTTTTCCTAAACAAAGAGTTATTCTAACCATCTTATCTTTAGGTCTGTAGTTTAATCCGACAGGTCAGTTCGATTTGGGAGAGATCGCTTTGATTTCAAAAGCCTAAAGCTAGCTTGGAATGATGTCCAGTGTGGTGCGCAGTGTCCAATTTGATTTTAAAGGTGTCTAGTTGATTTTTGATATCCAGTTCGACGTGAAAATGGTATATTTGAGAACGAAAACGTGAGGTTTTTTTGAAAGAGAATGTGTCTCTCTCTGACGCCGAGGAGAGCACAGAACTGCGAAAGGGAAGAAACGGAGGGACATGGCAGGAAATGGCTAAATTTGACACTGGCACATTGGACGGACACTTTAGACGGACAAGAAGCCAAGCTGCTCCTGTACTTTCTAAAATCCAGACGGCGAAGAGAGGACGAAAGTCCTCAAACATCACCAAAGGTGGTTATTTGGAGTACTGATCACAAATCCTTTTGTTAAATTTCGGCCAATTACGGTAAGTGCGAGGGAGTAAAGCTGTAACCGTCATCGGAACCTACAGTAGTCGGCCGAAATTTCTAAAACGGAGGAGAGATTCGTGATCATCATCCGTTTTGGTCCAAGTTTGGGCCATTTTTTCGACCTCTCCTCGACCTCTGGAGTCGTGAAAGTACAATAGTACCGTTCAGCCGACATATAGATAGACGTTTGTTCGAGTCCGTTGCCAGTAGAAATCAGCAATCGCGCACTTGATTTGGAGAACAGGAAAAAAGCACAATCCGACAAAAATAACGTACAATCAGAGTGGGAGCAGAACAGACTCCGTCAAAGCCCCGTCGTCGTTCAATGACGGCATTCCTTTTATTCGCTCGCAACTGAGCAGCTTGCTGGTGGCGCTCACCTTTCGACAGCAGCCGTTTTCTTGATCGAATTGACGAGGAAACTGACGACAGCCGACCTGAAAACCATCGCTGTTGAGGGACTGACCGGTCAGCACTGAATGAATTCCATGAATACCTCTATTCTCCTGATCGATTTGTCCTTTCGACCTCTTTCCCTTGAAGGTTTTATGTGCTTTTGCTGGCCTTTTAAAGAGGCCGGGCTGATGACCCGTACTCATCTGGAACTTTGAAATTATGCGGTCACAGATGACAGCAATTCGTAGGTGCTGCAATGAAACACGAAATATCAACGTCTTCAGATGAGAAAAGCGCGTCAAATGAGCAGAGGAGAAAATGCTCTCTGACCAAATCGCTTCACTTACTTCACTCATCTGCAGAGTTTGACTGCGTTCTTCATGTTTCTCGAGCGTTTTCTTCATATTTCAAGTTTGCCGAAGGTATTTCACATCTTATGTTAGTTTACTATTTGTATCGCGCAAAACACAACGTTAGAGGTATTGTGAAAAAAATACGCACAATACGCGGTAGAAACACGAGTAAGGAGAGAAAATGGTCTACAAGCAAACAATAGTAAGAGTTTAGGGAAAGGAAAAATGATGATGTGGAAAGGGTCAATGAAACTGAAGAATCAGAGAAAGCCGAGGTGCAAACAGCCTCGAGGGAGGGCCCACCATGTACTCAGCGGATATCGCATTGGCAGGAGAAATAATACCTTCTTAAGAGACTGAAGCAACTAAGGAAATAAATAGGGGCCAGTTCTCAAAAGAGGAATCAAGCCAAACGAGCTTATTTTTGCAATGTCCGTCATGTACAGAGCGGTATGATTGAGAGGGTTTAAAGGACCGGGTGCGCGCCAATCGAACACCAGGCTACGGTGGAAGCAAATTCTGTTTGATCTCTAACCGGAGTCCCTTCCCTTGCCCAAATCTGTGCTCTCCTCTGCTGACGCGGAGGAGAGCACAGAACAGATTCTCTGTTGTTAAATTTGCTTTCAAATTTTGGGCAAGGAAAGGGACTCCGGGGTGTGGCCCAGTTATCCGACCCTTCCATAGTCACGTTGCGCCCCAATCTGTACTGTGGATAGGATGGATTAGAACCATGAGAAACGGCAAATTATAGCGCGCCCGGTGAGAACAAGGAAAGTTTGTCTGGTCAGATGACTCCTGTCAGTAGCGAGCTCGGAACATTTTGGCTAACCAAACTCGGCTTGGAAGATGATTGTGGTTATTGGCTGCTATTACTAGGTCGACGCTTTCACACAAGAAGCATATCCCCAGCCGACTTCCAAAGTACGGCGACCACACCTGCAGCGATGGGGGACCGCGCAATGATCAGAGGTTGGAACAGCGCCGTCCTACATCACCGACCACCGTTCTGGAGTTCGGAACGGGTGGCGCCAACTCTAAGCTACCCGGCAGTGGGGACGGCAACATCCCCGCCGTCTCGACTGCAAATCCTCGGTCCTCCGGAATGCATGTGCCTCGACCCGCTCGCAGAAAACGCGAGCGAATTCCGGCGAACTGCGGCGGACGAGGGCACGGCCAGTGCTAGGAGATCGCTGCGGGACCGCCGGCGGCGAATCCGCTTGTAGCTCGGTCCGCCGGCCGGGTTACGGTCGTCTGCGCTCCCAGGAGGTCCTCGTAGTTTTTGGCGAACTGTTTGTCTGTTTACGTCGGCGAAGTGTGGATGGGGTTCCTGCTAGCTGCGCGCCTGCACCTCCTCAGCAGCTCACCGTCGTGTCCAGCCGCGGGGATTAGCTCTGTTTCTCACGAGGACTCGATAGAAGGACCTCATTCCGTCGTGGACCGTTTACAGGCCTTGCTATAGGATTCGTTCAGGGTACTTCTTGGGACGAGGACCAGGTTCTTCATTCCTGACTCGGGTTTCATGGCTGACAACGCTTCTCCTGCCGCAGCACTGCCTTCCGCACCTGCTTCCCAGCCGTCGTTCCGTCGCGGATTTGTCAAACAAGTGAGTGATCATTGCCCTTTAACATGCTGTCATATCTAGTTTTCGATACTTGTACTGTATGGAAGAACGAACTCAGCAGACGTTGAAGGGTACAATAGCGAGTTTTTGTATAACTCGCTACAGTATCATTCACAGCTCGTGTTTAAAGCGACAAAAACAGCGACGAGTTTCCCGAGGCGGGGTTGGACGAGTTCTTGCACCGTATGCTGACGATCGCTGCAGGACCGGCTGCCGCTGCGACGCGGTCACGAGAAGCCAAAGGCTGCGGGACATTATGTAGGAGTGGTCGCCGCGGATGCGGCGAATAGCGCGGCGAGCGCGGCAGAAAACGTCGCAATTGGATGACTTCAACGGCCAGTGATATCTAGACCTGCATCAAGACTTGCACATCAAGTATTAGAAAGTGTGTACAAAGTCAGTTTCACTGCGATAGTGCGTCATATTTTCAGCTTTTCCTGGAGAAGCAGCATATAAAATTGAGCATTAGAACGTTGTTTAGTTTTATAACTCGAGCTCAATTTCTGAACAAGAGCATGTTTTCCCGCAGTTCCTGCAAACAGCAGAAGGGGATATCAACAACTCAAACCTGGTGCCCACAGTAGGTCATGAGCCACAACTCGCACGACCGCAGCGGAGGTCATCGCGCACGCGGCGGTCGCCGTCGCGGGCGCGGTGACCGTCCGTACATAAAGACCGCCCCTCGAAGCCAAAGCCTCGTCGACTTAGCTGTTCCGTGACTCGATTGAGGGTGGAGACGCACGTTTTCAGCTAGCAGAATTAGAATCTAGCGACTGTACATTGCATCCGAATAGTAGAAATACTCGCTTGAACACCCGTTCGTTTTGCAAAGATGAACTTAAAAGTGAGAGGGAACAAAAGCTGACCTCATGAGCAATAAGTAACGCTATCTTTGTCAGTGGAAGTTAGGATAGTCCACTATTCACCCCTATCTGAGAATTAGTTACCATAGGTAGGTAGGCTTCGCTTCAGTCTTTATTAAACTGAAAGCTTCAGGCGTCATCCAGAGCACGACCATGTGGGTCAAAACCTCAAAGATTATTTGAGAGCATCGGCTCCACTGCAATGCACTCCTTCATGCGGCTGGTTTTTGAACCTCACGTAGCGATCCGAAACGTCTCGAATGTTCCGCAAGCGATTCGGCAGAGATTAGGGTCTGTACATACTTCGCGACAGCAGCGACAAGAGCGGCGAGTGCGGCGGCAGCGTCCGGAAAGTATGAGCAGGCGACAAGACCGATAATAGCGACGGGAGCGACAGCGCGAGCGCTCGAGTGTGAACAGATTTCGGCGGTGATCGTTCGGTCTTAATTGATTTGTATGTTTTGCACGGGCGACGAGGGTACTTGTGAAGCAAAGGGCCCGTGGTGCCGTGGGGTTGCCGGGAAACATGTTAACGCGGCAAACCCACGGCACCACGGGGCCGGTACTTATGAAGCACCCGTCCTTGGGTGCCGTGGGTTGCCACGTTTCCGTTGCCGTTGCCGCGTTAACATGTTTCCCGGCTGCCCCACGGCACCACGGGCCCTCTGCTTCAAAAGTACCGCGACGAGTCCCAGTCGTCGTGAAGTATGGACAGATCCTTACTCTCTTCAAGGTGAAGCAAGTTGTTGCGATCAGCTTCGAGGACATACGTTCAAAACCACAATCACGACCTCTGGTCGTCGCTTTCTGCCCGTTCGCTAACTGCGGCGAAGGTATTTTTTACAAAGACAGCACACCCATCTAATCTGCGAGAGCATGACGTAATTTTTTTCCGGGTGGGCCACCTTTTACTAGTACCGTTATCTTTGCGAACAGTGGCTCTCTCTCCTTACCTGCCACCCAGGTCGCATTTTGCCGTCCAACCTGCCGACGCCATGACATTTTGCCGCTTCGGGACAGCTGTTTGTTCCGACCACAATGCTGTCGAGCGTCACCGAATAGTTCATGCTCACATCAGTAGTGATCTTAACTCGACTTCGTTGCGTTGCCGTTCGGAATCACTGGTCTAGTTACGGTTGGGCTTTGAGGGGACGGATTCCTGAACGATTAAACGCACGGGTATATACGGTATCAGGTGTAAACATACCCACAATGAAGCATTCATCTCTATCCCTCATCCTATCTCTACCCCTTGTACCCCGCATACCAGCGAGCATAATTGTTGATGGATCTGGCCCTAGGACGTGGACGCGTTGTGAGTTCGAATAGTGATTGAAACAGTGTGGGGAACAGCGTTAATTCAAAACATTGTCCTATTCAGGTTCTGTCCGGAGATGCTGTAGTTCTGCAAGGCCAACCCACTAATGGTCCTCCTCCAGAGACTACCGTCTACCTGAGTAATGTAGTTGCTCCGCGTCTTGGGAAACGCCCCACCGAGACCACTCCGGCAACTGTTGACGAGGTAGGTGATCCGATCCCCGCTATGTTTTTCGTTTTCAAATTCATTTTCTTAAGCCGTTTGCATGGGATTCGCGCGAGTTCCTTCGTAAAAAGATCGTCGGGCAGATGGTCACATTTGTGAAGGAGTTCACCGCAACATCTGGACGTGATCATGGCAAAATCTTCCTGGGAGGAACGAGTCAGTGCTTTTATGTTTCATTTTCATGCTTATTTCGTTTATTTGAAGCAACGCTTTGGAACATTAGGGTTGAATAATACTTCAAAAGTAACCAACACGAGTAAACAGAGAACTTGGCTCGCCAAAATAAAGGTAATTTTCCTGTGTGAGATCTGTCATATTTATTCGCAAGGCGCTTTTTGAGAAGCATTAGCGCAGTCGGCAGTGTCGTGGGGTATCGCGAACAGCTAAGAACGAGGCTTTTGATTCGATCTTGCTCGTGCAGATCAAAACTTCTATTCTTCATACCAGACGTTCAGCGGCCTAGCGGCCGCCAAACCTCGAGAATAGAACAACCCCAATTTTTTAGGCCTTCTTACAGTTTAAAAAACTGGTTTTACTAAATAGATTAGTGCAGTGGGATATGGTAGGGCAGAATTTTCACTGCGCATATGAAGCCCATCCACCCTCCATCACATGCACGCGATTTATTCTCGGAAGCGTTCGTTCTCGAGAAACAGGTAATGCAAGTCTCAATCTGGTGCCTAATCAGCAAAATCATAATTAAAATTAATCGGAATTGGTCGACACCGCTTACTGTCCGACGATAATAATACTCCTCCCAATCCCGTGGTCACTCTCTCTACCCCCCCCCCCCCCCCCCCCTCCCGAAATACTTCCTTTCCTATGTGCTGGCAAAGAATCGGAGTGAGAGTCAAGCACGCACATGTGATACTGAGTACCGATTCACATGTCACTACGTCGCCACGACGTCTATGACACTCCTTCTGCACTCTGACACACGTGCCACGACTTCTGTAAGTCGTCTTCAGAAATCCGACACACACTGAACGATGTTGAGTAAAAATGCTGCCCCCCACCTTATTCACGCTCCCCCTCTAAAGGTCCCCCTTTGTTGGTCCTCTCCTATTGGTCGCCCTTACGCGGAATCCCTACGCAAGTTGGACGACGTCTTCAGCACGTCTTCTGAATGCCTACGCACGTTAGACGACGTCTTCAGCACGTCTTCTGAATCCAGACGCACCTGAACGACGTCTAAGGCACGCCTCCCGCATCCCTACGCTCTGCCCTCGATCCCCATTCATACCCTAACGCGTTGCCCTTGTACGTCTCGTAAACTTGGACGATCAGCTGCCAAGGATATAGTTCGCCAGCAGTCGCCCATGGTTAAGCTCAAAGAAAGCCCGGATGGCATACGCCGCATAGAAGTAGGCATCTTTTGGCTTCAGTCCCCCTCCCATGACGGACATGTGACATTAGACGATTATATATAGTAGGATATCGGTGGTAACAGACTTGTCTGGAAAAGATAGATCTCTGATTTGTCCTGCTAGCCACCGAAAGTCACTCTGGAGGTCAAGTGCCAAACACACTTTCAAATGGCCTCCAGCACATCTCTTAGAAGTAGGTGTGGCGTAACCCTCAGAGAGACTGACCAACGCCGACCTTTATTCTTATCCGCTAAGTCACGTCTTGCCTTTTCTGCGTTTCAGTGATCACTAGAAAACAAGATCAGAAGACATCTGGGCAACCTTATGAAAGCCACAAATGTCGAAGCTTCACAGATTGGTTGCTGTAGTGGAAGTTGGCATATTTAACCCTAAGCTTTGCTTTCTGCTTACAAAAGAATTAAAATCCGTTATTGGATAGTTAGAGTGAAGTTGTTTTGGACGTCTTCTGTGGTAGATATACTTTTTTGCTGAACTTGAAGGGAAATAGTGCACTCCTGCCAATTGGAGAACAGTTTTCCACTTTAGGGATTTCCCAGAGACTCACTCGCTTTTCTGTGATTTCTAAGCGTTCCATTTATAGTAAAGGCCCAACATTGCAGTTGAAGGCTTTTGATAAAAATTATCTTTTAATAGTTCTGGAAGAATGGAGGAGAACACAATGTTGTAGTTTTCTGCTAAAGCCGTTTTGAAGGTTCCGTGCAATAGCAAGTTGAGATTGCGGTGAGGAGATCTAAAGCTTTACAGTGGTAGTGCATGCTGCATAAGTTGGGGACTTTTGTTCCTGGGCTGTAAGGTATGGGAAGAGTGTGTTGTGTAGGCGGCTTATTCACCGCGCGGTTGGGTTGAAAAGTCTCGGTAACTGTTCATTTCGGTTTTTTTTTGTTTTCGTTTTTAGTTTTCAATGCTTCATCAAAGTACGCTGTTTTCATGCTGTAATGCGTCCTTATAGATCCAGACAATGCTGAAAATGTCACAGAAACTGCGGTGGCCGAAGGCTGGGTTGAAGTTCGACCGGGAAAGGTTGCAGAGTGAGTTTGTTTGTTTCTGTTTTCCAGTCTGCACTAATATTCTCATTCGAGTAAACCAAAATTTCAAGTGAATACGTCACGAGGCTTCTGGAGCTACAAGAACAGGCAAAAGCCTCCGGTAAAGGAAAGTGGGGAAGTTCGAGCGATGCTATTCGTGAAGTGAAGTGGGTCATCGATAACCCCCGACAACTTGTCGATCAGTATAAGCAGCAGCCTGTGGACGCTGTTGTGGAAATGGTGGGGTTTGCTTAAAGTTCCACTTGATGCTTATCGATTGGTTCGATCGCTGATTTATCTTGATGTTTTCTGGACAGTAATGCTATGTAGTTCTGAGCAGACGTATGTGTTTAAATGGTTTTTTCTTTCTTGAACTTGCTGTTAAGGTTCGAGATGGATCGACTCTTCGTGTGATGTTGTTGCCGAGCTTCGAGTACATCACCCTTCAACTCTCGGGAGTTCGCGCTCCTGCAACTCGTGCTGGAACAGATGGAAAAGCCGAGCTGTTCTCTGAAGAAGCGAAGTACTTTGTCGAGCAACGATTGCTGCAGCAAGACGTGAAGGTACGTCTCAGCGTGATCCTAGGTATGCAGGACGTGTGCGTGATGGGCCCGTTCAGGTCGTTCTGGAGTCGACTTCGAACCAGAATGTGGTTGGATCGGTCATTCACCCGAAGGGTAACATAGCTGAGTCGTTGTTGCGCGAAGGCTATGCGAAATGTGTCGACTGGAGTATCGGACTCTGCACTGGTGGAGCTGAGAAACTTCGCACCGCTGAGAAGTTCGTAAGACCTGCCTACTTTTCCTTTTTATGTGATCGTCTTCATGTGGATAATCATTTGCATAGATTTTACTGTATTAGAGCTCTTCTGGGCCGGATTCATCAACGACTTATAGCAATTTAACAGAGAAGATACAGCCAAAACCCTTGATAGCGCTGCGAAAAGTTTCACCATATCACTTGATAAGCAGGGATTATTTTTTGTATTTTCTGTATTTTGTCTGTTAAATTGCTGTAAGTCGTTGATGAATCCGGCCCCAGGCCTCGAAATTTTACCATATTTTTGGGTTGTTCATAACTGATTACTACCTTGGTATTGACTAGGACCGCACATCTTGTGTCGTGGTATCTCAGGAGCTGTTGTGGACAGTTTTGCACATTCATTCAAGCCTAGAATTCCTGTTATATAGCTTAGGCGCTATCGCAAAAATGTTTCATTGTGATCAAAACCTGTGTCGAGCCGATCTCGGACCAAGTCTTTGGTTACCTGACAGGATGTTCTGCCGTTACATCACCTGTCAAGGTTTTCTCGAACTTTAACAGGTGATGTAACGGAATAATATTGCGAATATTGCGTTCGGGTTCGAGTCGCGGCTGAAGAGTTTTGGTCGCAAGAAAACATCCGCGTAACATGTGTTGTGTACCTTTGTCTTTGAGTGGCGTTGATCGATGTCTACCATTCTTTAGGGCCCCTTTACGGTTCTACATTAGGGCAGAGAGAACGGAGGAGTTAAATAGGAGAGCACGAAGGCCGGCGGTCTTTCATCTCTTTCGCTATTTCGTCCTCGCTCTTTGAGGGTTTTCGTTTATCCTACCCAGTGGTCATATTGATTCTTTTTTTGCGGGCAAAAAATACTTCATAATAGTAGCACGATCCGAGCCCTTAAGAGACGTCGACAGTGAGGTGTTGAAAGAACAATGAGTGCTACATTTTAACAATTATTTATGTAGTCACCTTGGAGAGCCTCAAGAAGATTCGAGGTGTGCAATCCAGCTGTTTGCCTTCAGGTTATTAGCCTTCCCGCTATGGATGGGTGAATAGATGGGTGAATGGGTGGGAGTGAAGTCAGCACTTCATTGCATTATTATGGATTTTGAAGTGAAAATGAAAGTTCACTGTTTGACGTTAAGGCAATAAAAGAGACTCTCTTAACAGTTCGCTTGTTTGGTCCACCACCACAACGGCCAACGGGAACAATTGGTGTTCCGATATCGCATTCGTGTTGCCTACATGCTTTCAACATAGGCAACCTTAAAGTTTAATATATTTGTTTAGGCAAGCCAAGGACAAGAAACTGCGACTGTGGCGAACCTATCAACCATCTGCAGCGAGTGCCCTTTCCGCTGATAAAAAGGCTTTCACTGGAAAGGTGATTGAGGTTGTTATGTCCGACGCGCTAGTGATCCGGAAAGCGGACGGCTCAGAAATCAAGGTGCATCTAGCCTCCGTGCGATTGCCAAGGTTTGTCGTGAATGTGTTTCGTTACCTATATTTAGCGCTTATTGTTGCTGACTTGTTTGGTAGAACGAACGGTAGAATTGTTGAGAATGTGTGGTATCGAGCGGTCATGGTGCGATTTTACAGAGACTCGGACGAGAAGCCATCTGTGGGAAGACAGTTCCGACCGCTTTACGACATTCCATTCATGTTCCAAGCTAGGGAGTTCCTTAGGAAGAGGTGCGCCTTATTGCATTTAACATGTGTACAGAGGCTTTTATGGAAGTGTTCACAGATTAATTGGCAAGACCGTGTCCGTTGTGGTGGACTATATTCAGCCGAAGTCGGAGCAATTCCCCGAAAAGACCTGCTGCACAGTCAAGGTTGGAGAGCTGAACATCGCTGAGGCCCTGATTGCCAAGGGACTCAGCAAGGTTGTTCGACATCGCGCCGACGACGAGAATAGGTATGCGTCGATGAATCCCGGTTGTGATCAATTTAGCTTTATGAATTTTCATTTTTTATGTGCGCTAAATTCTTTGAAAGGAGATAGCTGAAGCTTCTAGGATCTGTCGCCACCAATGCTAATTTAGCGATATATCCCTTGGGGATTTTCCTTCAAAAAGTATAGTATTCAGATATGTTGCAATTTCAGCTTCAAGTCTGGTCAGTTTGGATCAGGGGTGTGCGTAAATGAAATACGAAATTTCGTAAATCGTAAATCGTAATTACGAAAAAATCGTCGTAAATCGTAAACCGTAAACCGTAAATCGTAAGAGGTGCCTGACTTATAGCGCATCCAATTTCCTTTATTTTCTTCTATTGTATTAAAGCTAATCGAAGCTATATATGTTTTGATGAGACTCGTTCAGATGATGCTGGACACTTTTCTAATTAAGATGGAAGCCATTAAAATCAACTAGCATCTTTCAAATCAACTTGGACATGTTTTAGGACAATCAGAATAAACTGTTTGTTCAAAAACGCTGTCTTAAAGGGCGCCTATACACGGAGCCAAAATAAAAAGCTTACACTGCATCATTCTACTAGCCATTGGCTTGCATATAAAACGATAAGTTTGTAGAAACAACCGCAGCAACCCCGAGTAAACCAACAAAAACCATTCCAACCATAACAAACAAAAAATTGATCGCTGACCAACTCGACGATAACAGTGTTTGCGCAAATAATCCAACAAGCATCCCCTACTGAGTGAGCTCATGGTACCTTTCTATAATATGACGCATCTAAAGTTCTAAGCCTTCTCACATTTTGAAGTGTACCCAACACCATTTTTGTAGCAGACGGAAAGAAATTGTGCGACGATTGGAAGAGTATGATCAAATTTTTGGACACTGATCACAGTCAGGTTTTCATCTTAGAATTATAATGGAAGGTATTTTGTGTGGGATTTTTTAAACATAGAGTAGAGAAGTAAGGTCTAGTTTGAATTGATAGTGGTTTAAGTGATTCGTACAAGGTGCATTTGAAGCATATAGGGGAAACCCATGGTAGAGGAGTCGGAGGAGGACGGCTATCTCGTGCTCCGGAATAGGAGTTCTTGATTCGTATCCTACCCTCAGCTATCAAGTCCTCCACACCTGCAAGGTTGTGAATTGGTACATGATTTCCCTGGAAAAGTTAAAACACTGATCTCTATGTCGACTGCCACCGCAATCAATTTTATAGTGTAAACTCATACTCAAATGACCTCTAGGATATCCCATAGAAGTAGAAAGAATGGATGGCGAATCTCAAACGGGGACTGATTAACGTTGTGATTCACCCTTTATCATTTTTGAAGGCAACCACAACTTCTGAAATGAAAGAACTTCGTTCGACGATACCAGCCAATTATATTCGGCACTTACTTCGCCCGCAAGTTTGCTTGCACTTGTTAGATTTCGGAAACTCCAAAAAGTTACATTACTAATTAACGACTGCTTGCATTCGCCAGTCCTGTTCTCCACTACCTTTGCAATAAACGCTATCGTATCATTTGCCCATTCTTCAGCACTCTGAACGGATTGCATAGGCGGAACGCAACAGCCCTAATCAATCCGCTGTAAACGAGACCAAAACTGTCAAACTTTTTCACTTTTATCATGAAAATGTCAGACGTTTTGCTTAAGTTGCACCTTAAATGTGAATACACTCCGCGTCATGACGTGCAGTGATATTCAGATTGAGACATGATTGCTTTACTCTTTCTAACAGTTTAGCTGTTATTCCACAGAATCCAATCAAGTTCAATATTTTTTGATGGCTTTGCATGAGTTCTACTCGTGTGCAATAGAAAGGGTCGTCTATGTGGTGAACAAGTCGTGAAAAAGATAAAAGTTGAATAGGCGGTGGTTGTAGCATAGAATATGGTTCAACAGTGATCATCTTCATTCCAGTGCAAGGAAAATTTGTCTTTCTGTGAACTGGAACGAAATACTCTCAGGCAATTATAATGTGATCAGAAAAAAGCCTAGCCCAGTTTTGCCAGGAATTAATTAGAGCGGCCCATATACAGAGCTGCGTTTTTTCTATCACAGCGCCACGGCAGAACATGAAAAAAGTAATTAGGAAATAGCAATGAGCTATGAGGGCAGTCTTTAAAAGTGGGTACATCGTCATAGCCCGAATTGTATCACGTTATGTGAACGTTTGTCACCCGTGGACCGAAGATCACATTTACGAAAATTTACGATTTACGACCCAAAATGTCGTAAATCGTAAATCGTAAAAAATTTGCCAAAAATCGCCGTAAATCGTAAAATGTCGCGTCTCCTGAATCCTTCTGACGCGTTCCGGCTGCCTGATCTCCCAGCCGTTCGGGCCTTGGTCGGTGTCTAGGGTAGTCCTTCGTAGAGCTTTATTAGTAAAGCCGCTACTCGCGGTCTGGACAAGCACAGAAATGAACCGTGACTGCTGGGGGACGCGCCTTTTATAGGCGCTGGGGTACGGTAATTACTTGAAACTAAGGGAATCGTTTCGGGACCTATACAGCAAATTACGAAATGAGATAACAATGTCACCGAAGCATAGAACCTAGCATACCGGATTCGTTACATGCCCCCCGTAGACGGAGAGTCGTCCCGACTCTAGGGTCTGCCAACTACGGTCTACCGGAACGATGTGGCTGGCGGCCCTCGCGATGATCGAGTCTTCTGGATTTGCAGTGGCGATCGCAACGGTCGGTGGAACGGTCTCTCGGCGTCGGCGATAGTCCAGGTGGCGACTCCATGTCCTCGTGGTGGCGACGGCGACTCGGTTCATAGCTGGTCTCTCGGTCGTGGCGGCGGCGATCGGCTGGCGGCTGCTTGGCGCTCGGTCCGGATGTCGGTTCCCTGTCCATAGGGCGGCGACGGCTGCTCGGCATCTCGAAAGTAATTCGACGATCATGGCGACGGTGTTCTGGGATCTCGACCACCCAGAAGTTCGGCAGGTGTTCCTGCTTGCGCCTCCTATTCTGTGCTGCCTTTTCCTTACGTCGGCGCTCCCTCTCATCACTCGAAGCGAAGCTAAACTCCCTCATTTTGATGAGATCATCGACGGTAAGGCGCAACTTCTCGAGGAACCACACTATTTGCCTGCCGATGAACGGTGCTTTCCCGTATCGGGGATGCGCTCCAAGCGTCAGCGCTGGATGCGTGTAGGTCACGTGGTCTAACGCGTCACTATAGTGATCTCGAACGATTGCGTCGAATCTTCGCTTCGGCCCGGTCACATACTTAACATACTCAGCGCATACTCTTCCCATAGCAGTCCAAGTCTCGGCGTTGTCGTCTTCATATGGACTTGGGAAAAATGCGAGGGCTCCACCACACTGCAGGTGGCGCTCCAAACAAATCAGCACCTGCCTCATCGGACGGCTCTCCGGCATCTCATCGGGCCAAACGATGATGATTGAAGTCGTGATTTTCATCGTCAGCATTTTCTTGGCCAGCGTGCTCCAGTCGGCATATACGTAGAGAGTCACATTTTCTGGGGAAATGACCTCAGCATTAGCGCGGGCGAAGGACGACGGCAGTGCAATGAAAATCTCCTGCTCAGCGCTCGATCTCGGTCCAGGAAGTCGCGTATGTTGCAACAACGCGATCGCGGTCGTCAGGTTGTTCCCGTAGTCGTATGGAACCGACCACGCGAAGACTGAGGAGTGATCAAATCGTTTGCCCTTCGCCTCTTCAACCGCAACGGCGTATCGGTGGCAGCGTCGGCGGTGAGCATCAATGGCAAGAGCTAGCCCGTACGCTGTTATGTACGGAGAGTTTTTCTTCCTGAGTTCCTCCTCCTTTCTTTCTTCTCCCCAGCAGGCCTGCTCGGAGATCGAGGCGACATTGGCCAGCTCGAACATATCTTGCACTTTCTTGGATCTCGCCATCGGGTGAGCCAAGCTTGGAAGTGCCACGTGTGCCATTTGGCCGAACAGGGCGCAATCACAGCGATAGCGGAGGTGGAGTGGATCGTCGACTCCCAGTATGATCCTGAAAACAGTGACTCTATTACACTGCACCTGCTCTTGACGTGCTTCATTTTTACGCGGGCGACCCCGTTTTCCCCGGCTTCTCACTGTCCTTATAGGGTCATTGGTCATGCCCATCGGTAACTTTCGCAATTTGTCGAAGGGTATTCTCAGTGGGTCTTTGTTTTGTCCAATCAGAGTGATCAGCGCGCTGTTCCCACTCACTTCGATGACTCGGTATGGGCCTTCCCACTGGTTGGTAAGTTTTGGGTTAAGCGGTTGCCGTTCACTGGGAACCCTCATATACACGCGATCACCAGGTTTCAAAGGGCTTTCGGCCACCTTGTTCCTCTTATCATACAGAGACTTCATTCTTTGTCGCATTTTCTCGTTCACTTCCAATGCATAGTTACGCGCCACCTCGGTTCCAACTGCAAGTTCCTGGACGTAGCTTTCCATGTCTGCCATATACTCGCTCACGCCCACTTCCGGAACTGATGCCCAAGGAACATAAGCGTCTATGCCATGCAGAACAAAGAATGGAGATTCTCCCGTGGCCTCGTGAACGGTGGTGTTATACGCAAAGACACAGTACGGTAGCATTTTATCCCACTCACTTGGGACCCGAACTTTCTTGCGTAACATGCTTATAAGAGTTCGGTTGAATCTCTCGGTAACACCGTTCTCGCGAGGATTGTATCCTTTGGTGAATACGTGCTCGATTCCCATGATAGCCCTCAACTCCTCCATCAGCTTGTTGTCGAACTCACCTCCCACGTCCGAAAGGATGGTCTTTGGCTGGCGGCAACCTTCTGAAACCCATCTTTCGAAGAATACTCGGGCCACCGTCTCAGCATTTTTCGAGGGTATCGCATATGCCCCTCCGAACTTGGAGAAATGATCGATTACGCTGAGGACGTAACGGTTCCCGCTCGACGTTTGGCCCAGTTCCAGTACATCGATTCCCACCACCTCATAAGGCCTCGTCGTCACGATAGGTTTTAGGGGTGGCACCGTCGGATGTTGTGCATTATGACACAAACACTCCCTACATTCCTTCGACCATTTATGCACGTCTCTGTTCAAGGTCTCCCAAAACAGACTCTTGGAGAGTTGTCGTATTATCTTCTTTGGCCCGAAATGGCCAGCTAGAAGACCTGCATGGGCCTCATCAAATACAGCTCTACGCTTCGAGGGCGGTACAACCTTTCGATGTCTATCGTTTTCCAACAGCAGGAGGGCTCCGCCATCCATTAGAAAATCGGCAACCTTGAACCTGCGAGTTACCTCCGGGAAGGTGACATCAACATTCAGCTCCCCTTCCTCCAGGTCGCTGATGACCTTTCCGTATATCGGATGCTCCCGTAACTCGGCTGTCCATTCCGATTCCTGAACTATTGCTCCTACTATGGCCTCATTCGGTGGAGATTCCTCTCTGCTGCTGACGTTGTCAAGGGTAGCCCCTCGACTTAGGGCATCAGCTACCTTGTTCGCAGCCCCCTTAAGGAACGTCACCTTCAAGTCATACCGTTGGAGTTCCAACGCCCATCGAAGTACTCGACCTGACACGTTCGTTCTTTTGAATAGAGCTGTCAACGGTTGATGGTCGGTAAAAACCTCCACCGGCAACCCGTACACAAACATGTGGAACTTCCGAAGAGCGAAGACGACGGCCAGTGCCTCCAGGTCGGTAATATGGTATCTCCTCTCGCACTTCGTCAGTCCCTTCGAGGCGAAGAATACCGGGTGCAGGAGGCCATCATCACCTTGTTGACTTAATACTGCGCCTAGGCCACAGCCGCTGGCGTCAGTATGAATTTTGAACGGTTTCTGTCCGTTCCTTGCACCTTCAATATCTGGTTGTGCCAGTACGGGTGCCTCAGAGATGATCCTCTTCAAGCTTTCGAACGCAGCCTTTCGCATCGGCGTCCACTCAAACTTGACTTTCTCCGAAGTCATCTCATGCAATGGACCGGAGACTTTCGAGAATCGCAAGACAAACTTGCGATAGTACGAGCACATCCCGAGGAAAGTGCGAAGTTCTGCTCGTGACTGAGGCAGGGGATACTGCAGAATGGCATCCACTTTGTTTGGATCCATATGCACGCCGTGAAAATCGATCACGTGTCCGAGGAATTCCACCTTGTCTTCAAGCAAGATACACTTCTTGGGATTTAGTTTTAGTCCTGCCTCCCGCAGTGCATTAAAGGCTTTTTCCATCAACTCTAGATGTCGCTCCACGGACGACGTTGCCACTAATATATCATCTAGGTAGCAGAATATCTCTTCCCCTAGAAGAGGACCCAAAACGACGTGCATCAGGCGTTGAAATACGGCTGGCGAAGAGGCTAATCCGAAAGGCAACACGCGGAATTGGTAGAGGCCCTCAGTGGTAGTGAACGCGGACTTTTCCTTAGCCTCCTGCGAGAGGCTAATCTGCCAATATCCCGATGCCAGGTCCAGAGTTGAAAACCACTTCTTGCCTCTCAAGCTCTGCAGCATCGTATCAATCGTTGGCAGTGGATAACTGTCGATCTTCGTAACCGCATTTACCTTGCGATAGTCTACGCATAGCCGTAGCGTTCCATCCTTTTTCTGCACCAGAACTATTGGTGATGCCCAGCTAGAACTACTAGGTTCGATCACCTTCCTGCTCTGTAAATCGCTCAGTATCCGCCGGAGTTCGACTCTTGTAGCTAGCGGTATCGGGCGTGCCTTCTGGCGGATTGGACTCGCATCACCCGTTTCTATCGTATGCTCCACTAGCGCTGTTTGGCTCAGTTCCTGTTCGCTGACTGCGAACACATCTGCATAACGCTTCACTAGGCACATCAGGTGTTCATTGAGAGCTTCGCTTTTCTTTCTGCTTTTCAGCAGCTCCCACAGCTTCCCCTCTCGGTCCTGTACCGAAGCTTCCGTACGTTCCAACATGCTTACGCTGTTAACGGGCTCCTGTTCGACCACTTGTGCCGGTTCGAAGGAACCGACCTTCTCCCCCGCGCGAAACAGCTTCGCTCCTGCGAAGGAATTGGTCACCTGTACGTTCACAATTGCTGCAGAATCGTCGCATACCAGGTCCGGTATGCTGTCGTTGTCTGACCACAATACACCTTCGCAGTCCTTGCTAATCAGTACAGGGACTGTTTTTGTCTCACCAGGGCGTATGTACACTCTTTTGGCCACTTTCGCGCTTCTCGCTGTCACTGTTTCGGCAACTTCCCGAGAGTCGCTCTTCCGCCCACTAGGTGCGCTTCCATCGCCCTTGATCTGGTCGAGTGACGGGTGCAGGCTTCTAGGCCCTGACGTTAGGGTAAAACCCAATATGTGGAGAGCATTAGTGCCGAGAACTAACGTTCCATCTCCACCTTCCTTGACGAATAGAGCTACTCGGCGTTCCGCTTCATCGTCAACTTGTAGCGTGAGCCTCACTGCACCTTTGAATGTCATTTTGTTTCCTGACGCGTCGTAAATAGGCATGGGTTTTCCGAGCGTGATTTCCTCCACGTCAGAGTCAGCATCAAATCCTGCAGTGCGAGCAGCACGCAACATTTCGAGAGGAATTATGCTTATCTGTGAACCTGTATCCAGGAGTGCTCGTCTGACCAACCCCAACAGTTTCACATTCCTCACTGGCACCTCTCCTATTAGATCTCCTTGTTGCACTGACGCCTTTTCCGCTCCACCCAACCATTTACTTAGGGCCGCACTAAACACTTTTGGCCCTTCAGACCGATCAGACTTCTTCTCTTCCCTGTTTCCTTTATTGACCCGTGCCTTCTTGCAGTCTCGTCTGAAGTGACCGCTTCCATTGCAGTTAAAGCATTTTGGCAGTTTGCTCCTTCCAGGGTTATCTGTTGTGTCCAGCCTTATGGCTTGTTGAGGTTTCCTCTGTTGAGGTCCCCTCACCGTTTGGACGGGGCCTGCCTTAACTGAGTCCATGCTCTTTTTCGAGGCCATCGCAAGTTCTCGGCTTCGCTCGCAGCGCTGCGCCAAACTCTTGACCATTTCATAGGCGGACTCTTTAGGCGCTACCTCCATTGTCGTGAACAGTTGAAGATACTCGGGCCAGTCCGTCAACTGAGCCACCAACTCTCCTGCTCGAGTACGCGAAAGTTCTCCCTCAGACGCATCCGGATACGCTAGCTGGGTTAGCTCCTCCAGCTCTACGCAGTAGCTTGCGACATCCCCTACTTTCCTGAGGGTCTTGAGTTTCATATACGCTTTCATCTGCGTGGCCGAGTCATTCTCCGTGAGTTTTGCTTTCAGGGCACTTGCTATAAGCTCGAAACCTCCCTCTTTTACCGATCGTGGCAGTGCGTTCGCAACTGCTAATGGGTACCCGTCCAGCTTAGAGAATAAAAGGTGAACCAGCATTTCATCGCCGAGCCCCAGCCCTTGGTATTTCATCCTGAACCTTGCTAAGAATTGGCCGTAGTTCCTCCCTTTTGGGTCACTAAACGTCTCGACCTCGGGCAGTGTCATGGCCGCAAACATTTTAGCAATGGAGCATTCAGGAGTGCTTGAGGAATTTGCATCCAAAAGCTCACCTTGACGTATGCTGGTCGTCGGGACTGCTGTCGAGGACGATACCCTCCGCTTCGGCGGCCGCTCGTTCTTCCTTGCTTGCTGCAATCCTCTATTGAGTAGCGGGTCAGGCTGAGGAAGCAAGAGCTCACCCTGCGCGGCTGCGACTGGATCAAAGGTCGCGTGATAAGCAACGTCGTCAAAGTCGTCAACATTGAGCTGTTCCACCTGGCAGTTATTACTGCCTTGTAACGTCTGGGTCGCGCTCTGAAGGGGAGATGTTAGCCCTCGCTTGCCTGCACTCACTTCCCTAGGAAGCTGAACTAGGCTTTTGACTCTCCCTACCACCTCTGTGGTGTCCACACCCAGCAATTGTGCGAGTTCGCGCATGCAGCTGTCATCATATTTCGCCTGCTCAAGCTGCTCTCTTAACTCCTCATGGAGCCCTGCTTGCAGCAAATCGTGGGCTTTACTAAGCTGCGTGCGAACGAACTCCAGTCGAGCCAGCTCTCCATGGATTGTCTTGCAGTTTGCCTGCACAAACTCTTCCATCACCTTGGAGAGGTGGTCGACACCCACTGTTGTAGTGTCTCCATCAAGCGGGTGTACCAAACTGCTAGGTATATCCTCTAGCACAGTCAGTTTGTCGGCAATCGTAACTGCGCTTAGTCTTACCTGCAGCGCTCCTTTCTGCACGATCTCTCTGACCGCTCCGACTAGGGTGTCGATTGACGCCTGTAGTGCGGCAATTCTGTCCGATTCCGTGGGCTCGTCCAAGAGCATACGCTCCATTTCCAGGTCATTCACGTTCTCAGAGGCCATCTCGGCTTATCTGAAACAGCACCGTAATATTTCTGTTGTTAGCTCAGTCTTGCCGCAATCGAGCGCTTCCGCAAGAACACAACAGAGGGTCACTGAGGAACACTGAACGAGCCTCCGGTGTGACCGAAAGGTTAACGGGCCTCAACGAGGGTAGTGCAGCACCTTCCTCGTTCCTGGAGACCGTACTCTGCCTCTATCAACGGCAGGATCTCGTCCTTCCGGTCGTTCCGGTCTGCGGACGGTTCTACTGCAGCTCCTTCGGTTCGGCCCCTATGTCGCGTCTCCTGAATCCTTCTGACGCGTTCCGGCTGCCTGATCTCCCAGCCGTTCGGGCCTTGGTCGGTGTCTAGGGTAGTCCTTCGTAGAGCTTTATTAGTAAAGCCGCTACTCGCGGTCTGGACAAGCACAGAAATGAACCGTGACTGCTGGGGGACGCGCCTTTTATAGGCGCTGGGGTACGGTAATTACTTGAAACTAAGGGAATCGTTTCGGGACCTATACAGCAAATTACGAAATGAGATAACAATGTCACCGAAGCATAGAACCTAGCATACCGGATTCGTTACAAAAATCGTAAATCGTAAATCGTAATTACGCACACCCCTGGTTTGGATGCTCTGACTTTTCTTTCGAACTTTAGAACGCGACTTTCTCTTACAATAGTCCCGCACTGTCTAGATAGAACCACACGTTAATTGTTCAAATTTGAACGGTCTTGACGTATTGCCTAACATTGTGTACGAAGGTAAAGGAGTACTGTAGTTAGAATCCCAGCTGCCGTTGATGTGAATAAATGATGGAGTAATATGGCAGGCAGGGGTAGAAACTTTTATTTCTCTGGACATTCTTCCTGCACAGCATCCCGAAACTAATCGGATCTAGCATTTATTCAGTTCTTTTCTTTAAGCCTCAAGTGGCTGGTAATGAGGTTGTAAGCTCCAATAACGATCAAAACTCTAGCGCCACATGAGCACATCAGCACTATTGCACTAATGCTGGTGTGTCCAACGAGGTGTGCATGTGGTAAAGCAGCGCCGGTGGTCTAATGGCGTAAAGCATTTTCGCACGCTCAGCAGGAAGTGTGTGTTCAAGTCTCGCCTGGCGCTAGAGCTTTGATCGCAACGAAGCGTTATGAGAGTAGCATTGTTTTCTTTTGCAGATCCTCTGAGTACGACGCTTTGCTAGCCGCGGAAGCTAACGCTGAGAAGGGCAAGAAGGGACTGTTTGCCGATAAGAGCGCTGATAAGAAAGACACTCTTCGCATCCAAGAGCTTCAAGGAGACCTTGCAAGGAGCAAACAGTTCTTGCCATATCTGCAAAGGAGCACGAGGTTTCAGCTTTGAAAATACCGGTCCTTCTATTTATTTGCTCGCCCTTCCAACCATCAAGCCATCCTTGCAGGGCTGAAGGTGTTGTTGAGTTCATCGCAAGTGGTTCGAGGCTTCGAATTTACATCCCCAAAGAGACCGTGGTCATAACGTTACTCCTCGGCGGAATCAATTGCCCGAAAGTGAGTTTCGAAGCGATTCATTGGGTGATCCTTTTCCCCTACAAGCCCTTGTTTCAGAGCGGTCGACCCGGTCCAGGTGGAGTGACGGGACCATCAGAACCATTTGCCGATGAAGCAGCTGCTTTCACCCGTCGCTTGGTGCTTCAGCACGAAGTCGAGATTGAAGTTGAAGGATTGGACAAGATGGGCAACTTCATCGGATACCTGTTCCTTGTTCCTGAGGGAGGTGGAAAACCTCAAAACCTTTCCGAGCTGCTACTCGATCAGGGTCTAGCAACTCTCCATTTCACTGCCGAGAGAAGTGGCCACTACAATCAGCTGGTTGCTGCGGAGCAACGAGCTAAAGATGCGAAGTAGGTGTTTGTCCACGGTATTTCCTTCAGGTTTTGTACTGTTAGGCATATATGGCAAGTGTTTAGGAGAAATTTGTGGCAGAACTACACGGAAGAGGTAGTCGTTCCCGATGAGGTGATTACGCAACAAAACGATTCGGTAGAGCGCAAGGTGCAGTACAAGAAGGTCGCCGTAACGGATGTCGCTAAGGTACGTGTCTGCTGAGATTTACTGGAAGAAGTTGTCCAAGCCCTCATCGTTTAAGGGCTCCTTGAATTTCGCTGCTCAACTCGTTGAAGATGGTGCTAAGCTGGAGAAAATGACCGCTGATTTGCGTGAATATCTCCGGCAACATCCACCAATGACAGGAGCATTCAGCGCTAGGGTAAGCTGCAATGTTCGTTTGGTTGTACAGACTGTGGCAGTGAGGAAAGTAGTGTAAATTTTTATCCGTCGGGATGTATTAGGTTAAAGGAACAGGGCAAACCGCCGCGCAATAGTGATTATGAGGTGCATATCGAAGGTATCGTCGTTTTGGGAGAGGGAGTACACATCTCCTTACCGTCTGCCTAGTTATGCCTCTTTCGGTCAAACCGTTTAGGAGCTGTTTTTATGCGCAGCTGCTAAGACTTAGAATACTTTCAAATCAGAAAACGATATAAGGCATACGTTTTACTATAAGGCATTCCAAAATCGCTTGCACTGTTTCAGTGTGCAGTGTTACCTTGTCAGTCACATTGAAATAGCATAATTTGTTTCAGATTGCAAGGAGTCAAGTGCGAGTGCTTGGTATGGAAGTCTCGCCATGCACTTTGCCAATGTATCGTGATATTTGTTTGATAACTGCTGTTAATACTATTTGCATTAGGCTTTGAGCTCATGCAGTACACGATTCTTTGCATCTGGCTTTGCCCAGCCTTTATTTTCAACGAAGATTTCAATAACTTGAAATTCTTCGGGTAACTTTGGAGTAGTGTTTCGATGTATGCCAAAAAGTACGTGTTGGCGTTGCTTTCCAATCAAGGAAATAGCTTCTCGTTGAAGTAGTTGAAGAGTTTTAGGGACTCTAGAGGTTCTCTAGTTACTCAAATCACCTATGAGCCATTTTGGTACACATGTGCCGCATTATTGTTGTCCGTGGCAGAATTTTCAGCATCAGTACCGTGACTGAAGTCGATTACGTGGGTGATGACGTGGTCGTCACGCAATATTCTCTCCTCATTCGAATAGAAATTGGAGAACAAACCCCATTCGATACAAACCCCCTTGTTCGAAATAGCATGCCCAATCAGCTTTTAGACTGATTTTAGAACAACAGTGAGATTTGTTTTATGGTTGGTTATGTGGACGAGAGAGGGAGAAACAAGTACTACAACAATAATCAAATCACTTTTTGATTTAGTTTTATGTTTGGGTGAAAATTTTAAGAGGAGGTTTTAGTCGATGATTGTAGCTCAGTCATCCGTTGAGGTTATGCGTGAAAAAATCGTTTAGTTCTCAACTGCAAAATTTAATGTAAGTAGCAGTTAGACTACCTGTTAAGTGGAGATTACGGTACATTTGGTCAACACGCGGCGTGGTTTCTGTCTAACAAATTGTAAGGTCTTCGTTTCTCCCCCGTTTTAAAGAAAACTACAAAATTTCACTACAGCCAAAAGAGCAAGAATTTCATAATTTCATGCTGGTCAATGTGTCAAACGTTTAAACATCGTAACTACATGGTATACTGTGTTCACCTTCGCATAGCCAAAAGAAAAACATACTCCTAGGTATTCTGTTACTTACCTCGTTTGTTATAAAGCTTCTTAGAGAGTCGAAATTAGTGTATAGGTAGTGATGTGTTCGAGGCCTAGAATGTCTGTACTCAAACCGTATGCTAGAATAAGAAGTTCATCCCTTTTTACTTGCCACATTCTCGACAGAATAGCTTTGCAGCTTCGAATTAGAGTTGCTATCATGCTATATGTGGCGCACCTTGCGTAAACGAAGAACGAAGTCAGTGTTCTTCCAATGTTCAAACTAGGCATAACTGTGGGAAGGCTGAGCACTTATTTTCTCGAGGAGCTGGAGATATGAAGTAGCAGATGTTCTTTTCAGCGTGGCGATCTGTGTGCTGCACCGTTCTCTGTAGATGGTTTGTGGTATCGTGCCAAGGTCGAGGGCCTTCGATCAGGCCAAGCGGAAATACTGTTCATTGACTACGGAAATGTGAGTGTCTAATAGCTGTGAACATTCTTTGTTGAGTCGCGCGATCCGACGCCGTATTCAAATAGCAAGCGAATTGCACTCAAGGCATGTCAAACAGTCCATTCTGTAGGAAATGAGGCGTTATTTCGCTGGGAGAGTTGGGTAGATATTTCTTCGCACTTCACTCAGCTTATACTCAATTACGTGAGTGTGGAAGTAATCTGTGTATGCTTCCGTGTCTATAGTTTGAGCTGTGTAAACGATAACAGTGACAGAGTGAGCCGAGAGTTTGTCTTGCGGTTGGAGGCTGTGAATTTCTCGAGACGATTTTGCTGTGTTTTAGAGGGAAACTATGCCAGCTACAGCGCTAACCCAGCTGCCACCAGGCTTCAACACATTGCCGGCCGGAGCGAAAGAGTATGGACTTGCTCTGGTAGCGATTCCCAACGATAAGGTCAGTTCCGTTTATTTTTCTCCTTAACATCAGGACATATTTATTCCAAGTCGTTTCTACCGTATAGGAATACGCACTGCAATGCGAGGATGCTCTGCAGCAGCTGCTGTTTTCTGTGCCAACTGCCGAGATCAATGTTGAGTACAAGGTCGGCTCTACTGAGTACTGCCAGGTGCGTCATTACCGAACTAGCTTTGCATGCGTGTGGGTTCATGCAGTGTTTCGTGTGGGTTCATGCAGTGTTTTGTGCTTCAGGTTCTCATTGAATGCGCTGGAAAGAAAATCGACGTAGGCAAGACTCTCGTTGAAGATGGATTTGCGCTGGTGGAGAAGAGAAAGGAGAAGAGACTTCAGTCGATGGTAATTTATTCGCTGTTTGGGACGTAGGAGGGCTGCTGAAGCTGTGGGCAGCTTCTTTGGTGTTGGACGTTGTTTATAGCTACTCACTGAAAAAGTCAAGGTATCTCAGGTGTAGGACGTGATACATTTTGAAGGTTTAGGGAGCTCGGCGACTGTACATTCTCTTCATCCGTGTTTCTAAACTGCCTGAGTTTGAAATCCCGAAAATGTTCGATGCCTTTGAATTTCCTGGTTAGGTGGCAGCCGGAGGATCTGTCCTAGGTGGGGAGGAGCTAACCGTGAAGTGTCAATTGCGTACGTCATCGCTTGCCACACAATCGCATCCCTTGAGTTAAATGAAAGTACTCGAATCATGGGGCTGTACCTGAAGCTGTCGTAGAAGTTCAAGGAAGGGGATGGAAACTTATGCTCCCTCCGATTAGGACAGGTCTCAGCCTGGTTTGTGCGAAGTGGCTAAAATTACGCAGGTACTGGTGCTTTACAGGTGCTACTGCCCTGTTAAGCGGTTGGTAGCGCAGCCGGAGGAGGCGCCGATTGTCGCGTGTACCTCCAATTCAAGGTTTTTGGTTCGGTTCCAGTCCAGACCAGCCAAAGTTTCTGTTGCTGAATAGCCATGAGAGTTGTCTGAAAGGGGTAAAACACTGACTTGCTCTTCCGCTGGCCACCACAAATCGTTCTATAGGCCAAATGCACATCCACATTACCTTCACGATAACCCATGGAGGTAGTCGATGGCACATCCCAAACAACGATTGATCAACGCTTTCATTTATCCTCTACCTTTATCTACCAGTGACTTCTGTGTGGTCTTTCGCCATCGAATAGGTGCTATGCCAGGCGGGAAGAGTGAAGGAAAGTGACAAAATTTTGGGTTCTCACGCATTCAAAATGTCTGCACCAAGTAGGAAGGCAGCGAAAATTTATGGCTTCGAACTGCATTGCAGAGTCTACCAGAAAGGGTGTCCTTTCGTTTAGACTGTGCCTAAGTTGCAGTTCTTACCACCACGTAACTTTCCAAACAAGTGCTCATTACAGCTGAGTGAGTACGAGAGTGCCGAGCAGAAGGCGCGTCGCGAACGCAAGAACATTTGGGAGTTCGGAGACTTCACCGGAAATGACCTTTAATTCGTTGACAGATTTCTATTGTTATATCCCTGTTAGGTGGCCGCAATCCGATATGCCCTATACATGTGTGCGTGTGCATCACTCTTTCCGAATGTTTTCTCAGTCTTCGCTTGTGATATCGTTCTTGTTTTCAACGATCGCCCAGAAATGCGTGGTGATATAACTGATTTGTACAATAAGAGCTGCGTTGTTCCTTCAGTCTGTTATAAGGGTGAATCATGGTGTTAAGGGCCGTTTCTTCCGTTGGTGGTTCTTCCGGGGTCCATGCGCAAACTCGTTTTCGCTCACACACTAGCGTAAATTTATTAGATAGAGTTAATTGAGAGAGATGAGATGAGACTTTGTACTTGTTTTCTGTTTTTATTGTATGTGCTGTTTGAGCCTTTCCGAATATAATTTATTGACACTCTTGTTGGGCTTATCGTGTGGAGGTGTTTCCGACAAGGTGAACGTAACTGCTAAAGCACAGTGGAGTGTTTCGTGTAGTTTTGCCCCTCCACGTTGAGGAAGGGAAGTGTCTCTGCAGCAAGCGAGCACGGTCAATCGAACAGGCGTCTCTCTACAGCTAGTTACCCGTGTGTTGGTGGACAAGTCAACGTGACCAACGACCCAGTGCGAGAGATTGACGTTAGGAAACGGGCGACTTTGGAGCTTTTAGGAGCGTCACAAAAGCGAGGAAAATGAGGGACGTTCGGCTCAATGCCTGACTATTCCTACTCGATCCCTTTCCCTGTATTATATCCATCTTGAAAATCTGGGCGCACGAACGCATAGTCAGGGTCACGCAGTGGGGAGTCGGGGGAACGATGCATGGAGTGACATGGTTCGCCCAAGTGGAGAATAGTTCTGAGCTTCATCGACGTTGAACGGTCGAATATGCTGTCGGACTGGCTAGATTGTCAATGTTTAGGTGGGCCGAGCACAAAACTCTTCCCGCTGACATCCGTTGGACGGAAGTCTCTACGGCATCCGCGGGATGTCAAAAGAATTCAAGGCATCCATCAGCGCGTTGGTCAGACTTTTCGTAGAAGCTCAAGACGTGCTTCGTCCTGCTCGAGTGAGAGGGATCCACCGAGACACTTGCTAATGGATGAGACCGGGCTGGTGGCAACCAACGACGACCCAATGGATAAGGAAGCCTACTTGGAAGCTCATAGGATGCAGTTCAAATGGCCCGAGTGGGAAACGAAGACAGCAAAATGTTTGCCCACCGTTTCCAAGGATATTCTGGGTATTTGACTATATGTATTGACCATGCAACCATTTTGAGCACAGTGTTGCGGAGGGAAGAATGGATGCGTCACAACCCGATTAAACAAACAAACAAACGTAGTAATAAACATCGAAAGGAGCGAAGTAGACTGCACTGGATCTTTAGTCCGACTCTGACACTAGGCCGTTAGCTATGTCGACTTGTCCACCAACACAGGTAGGTTGCATAGAGAGAGAGTTCGTTCGATTGAACATGCTCGTTCGCTTCAGAAACACTTCCCTTCCTCGATGAGGAAAGCGTAGTTTGCTCGCCGATTTCAATTGGCAAGAACCAGTAAATTGAAACCATTCGCACTCTAGGGGCGTGCCAACCTGAGGCCAGACTCATCAATCGTTTACCGCCCTCTAACGGTGAAAATACCGCCAAACCTGTTGCTTGTGAATGTCACATCGGGGGTTCCTGCACGATCAACAACCAGGTAGGTACATCTGTACGCCGCAACAATATTTGTTAAACAGCGACGAAACTATTCGTCCAACTGGTGGAAGTTGTTTTCCGCTGTTGCACCAAGGGCACTAAAATGTGCTATCTCTGCTAAAAGCGGTGTCATATATCGGATGTTTGCTTGTTGCTTGTGGATGTCGGCGTGTGTGTCGTACAGCACTTATTACGTTGTCCCACATGGAATGTCGCGTACATTGTGGCCTGCTTTTCGCAGTTATTCGCATCGGTTGTAAGCTCACTTAGCGTTAATTTTTCGCGGTGTTTCATCTTCTACATTTCCTATTTTTCCTACATCATTCTCTCATCGGTTTCTAAAATTATAGCCTTCAGACTACAATGGACCAGGAAATGATTATGCGCATGTGCCTGCTCTACGACCTCAAATTGAGGAAATCCGCTGTGGAATCGCATCGTTCATTGCTAGCTGCATTCGACATTTTCAAAAGATAATGCGAGCGGAGGTTTCAATTTTTTGCCGCCGGCGACGAAAGTCTTGAAGACGAAGATCACGGAAAGCAGACGCCTATCCTGACTGCCGTGGAAGGTCTCTTGCAGTAGAGTTTGTTTGCTGCTAATCCTATTCCAAATTCTGCTCGAAGTTTGAAGCGAAATCGAGTTGACACGATCTCCACCAACCTCCTGCGTGATAATGCGAAGTCTTACGTCGCAAAAGTAGTTCAGCAGAAAATTGAGCAACTTGCTTAGATCGTTTTGCCTCATCCGCTGTACGGCCCTGGCATTGGTCCATCCGACTACCACATATTCCGCTCAATGCAGCACGCCTTGGGTGGGAAAATGCTCCCTGACCACGACGAAATCCGGATTTGGGTTACCAACCTCCTCGATTCGCGGCCAGCTCATTTCTTCAAAGACGCGATCCAATATTTGCATGTACGTTGGAGAAAGGTTGTTGATAATTGTGGAGAATATACTAGGTTGTAACGAATTAAATGGCACTGGCTCGCGCCATTTTTTGGCGCGTCTTTACGCGTTTGATCAAGAACAAACCGTAACATGTGGCATATCATTTAGAAGCGCAAACTTTGCTCTACCGGTGAGTACCAAATTTTCTATGTAAAAGTGGGAAAACTTAGAGTTTTATTGACTTTTTTGCAGATGGACAAAAGGGTAATCCGAGGCATTTATTGTATGAATTCAAGCTGGGCACTACAGCTAAGGAGGCGGACGAGAAGATCAACGCCGCATTTGGCCAAGGATGTTCCACAATTCGGACGGCGTATCGTTGGTATCAGAAGGTCCGGAATGGAGATGAGAGCTTGGAAGAACATGAAGGTCGCGGGAGGCATAGTGATGTTGATGAGGACAAGCTGAGAGATGTGGTAGAGGAGGATCCACACAAAGGTACCAGGGAGATAGCGAAGGTTCTTGGCGTCAGTCCCAACACAGCTGCCCGGCATCTGAAGGAAATTGGAAAGACCAAAAAGCTGGAAAGATGGGTGCCTCACGAGCTGTCTGAGAAGCAGAGAAACCGACGATATGAGATCTCGTCCGCACTGCTTCTACGGAACGAAACGGACCCATTCCTTGATCGCAGCGTAACCTGTGACGAGAAATGGATAATGTACGACAACAGGCAACGATCGGCACACTGGGTGGACAGCGATGAGAGCCCCAAGGTTTTTCCGAAGCCGGAATGGCACCAAAAGAAAGTAATGGTGACAGTATGGTGGTGTTCGCTGGGAATTATTCACCACAGCTTCCTCCCTACCGGTGAATCCATCACGGCAGAGAAGTACTGCACTGAAATTGAAGAAATGATGAAAAAGTTGAAGGATATCCGGCCGGCCTTGGTAAACCGAAGGCGAGTTCTCCTTCTGCACGACAATGCTCGCCCTCATGTAGCACGAATGACGTTGCAGAAATTGAATGAGCTGAGCATTGAAACTCTACCACATCCTCCGTTTTGTCCCGACCTCTCCCCAACAGACTACCATTTCTTCAAGCATCTTGGCGACTTCTTGGTAGGGAAAATATTCAAATACCAACAGGATGCCGAAAGTGCCTTCGAAGATTTCGTCGTTTCCAGAACTTCTGATTTTTATGCTACTGGGATAAAAAAGCTTGTGTCACGTTGGCAAGGATGTGTAGAATCAGAAGGTTTTTATTTCGATTAATAGACATGCCTACAAGCCGAAATATTAACTGTTTAAATTTACAGTGGTTCAGTGGCATTTATTTCGTTACAACCTAATATTACCGAATTAAGTTTGGTTTTAATTGTTTTGAATGTGTTTAACCTTTCAGTCTGAAGCGACATTCCGTGTAGGACTCCTAAATAGAAGTCATTGCTGTAAAGGGCGCCATCTGTGGCTAGAGGGGGTACTAACTCAAACAGCACAAAAGGAGAACAAAAGATTTGCAAAACATTTTATTCTGAAACAATTCACATACGATATGCTCCAGTATGCATAATTTCACCCGACGTCTTTCAATATCAACAAGAAGGGATAGAATAGAGCCGGACTCACAAGCTGCTCCCATCGTTCTGGATCCTCTACACTCGAATCTAAGCATGTGAATGGCAGTAAAATGGCCCAAGGGTTACTCACTACATTGGCTTTGTATAGCCTACTTAGAATTGTTAATTCGACAGAAAACCGACTTATATGCTTCTCCAAATGATATATTTTTAGGGGAAGATCAAGTCGTGCTGCAGGACCCATTTCAGTCTCTCCTTCCTAAAGTTGAAGTAGTATGTACTAGACATTGGATCCGACACTGATCAGCATAATTCGAAATTTGTCATTTTTTTGAAATCCGGTTAAAATAGTATTCGAACAATAACATTTTTGAGAAGCTCCGGATCTTGGAATGACTCAGATAAGAGTGGTCTTAACAGGAAAGATTTTCAGACGATCCAAATAACTTTTATCTTCGGATTTCATATCGGATATCGGAATCGGATAGGATATCAGTTTTCCTATCAAAAGTCAGTTATCTGAGTTTTCTTAAAATTCGTCTGCTGAAAATGACTCGCCCTAGGAGCTTTTCAAAGATGCCATTATTCGCAAAATCCTTTTAACCAGGGTTTGGAAAAAATGACGAATCCGAATTATCCGAATCGGCGCCGGCGTCTAGTATGTACGTTTTTATCTAAACCTTTTTGTTCGGATTACCCTCCCTTTCTACGCATCTTAGCGCAACTGATGCGTTTGAGCACGAAAGATTTCAAAATGTGCCTAAAATAGGTCCTTTGATATGTTTGAGAAAATGGATGAAGAACAGATTTCTTCCGAAGTACATCAAAACTTTTCATGTATTCATAAAGTTTTCTCTTCGCAGCGGAAGAAACGATTAGAATGAGTTAAGGAACGGAGAAGTTCGGAGGCCAGAACGTCAGGAAAGACTTGTCCGGCTTGATAGAATCGATCTAGATATTGGTAAGGTAAAGCGAGAAAACGATTGTACTTCTGCATTCTACCTGAAAGCATGAATTGAATTTCCTTATCGCCTTAGGGGTAATCTGCATGGGGAATAGGGAGGGAACTGATGCGTGAAATACGTTGGCTATAAAACATAGCTATCAGAAGTGTTGCACTAATCGGAAGTAGAAGCGCCAGAAGAAGAGAGCTGTTCTCGAGGGTAGCGTTGGCGATAAGGTAGAGTCGAAGTTGATGAGAGCTAGGAGAAGTTGAATCGAAGTCGACTCCGTGAAAATGGACCCATTTAGGAACGAAAATATTTCGAGAAAAGTTATTAGCATCAAGAGATTGCCATGTGGAATTAGGTTTGAGAAGGAACATTCGCAGTGTCAGATGCGATTATCTTCAGAAATATTGAGCATCTTGTTATGTAGACGCGTGAAGAACGTTTGCACAGCTGCCGGCCAAAAATTCAGAATCATGTCCATCACGGTTTGCGAACGAGAAGCCGAATGCATGGGTAGCACTTGCCAGGCTTCAGCGATGTCTAACTCAGCAAGAATCGCTATGTTTCAACTCGGCCTGAGCTTGTCATTACAACGGAGCTCAGTCTTGTACATCTGTATAGTTTGGTGAGCAAATCGATGAAGGAAATTCACAGACAAGGAAGGCGCTCAAGAGTCGTTGTCAGCGGGAAGCGTTTTCCTGTCCCTCAGGTAGTCGCTGATCTCCTGCCTGAGCTTCGTATTGCATTTGGCGTAGATGAGAATGCGAACCGCCGACGAGACCATGTAGCAGATGCTGACCGTGTCCGAAAGTGCTAAGAAAGCTGAACTCCTTTCCTGACAGGCAAAGCGACTAAGGACTAACATGGACTTACCAATGTAGAAGTTGCTGGACTGATTGGGATCGTCCGAGTCGTACAGCAGCGAGAAGACCTCGTCGGTCCGTTCGAGAAAGGTAAGGAATATGTGCACGCCGTTGCACACCAGATAGGACATCACAATCGCTAGCATAGTGTAGATGGCGTTCCTCAGTTGAGAGCTCTTGCTGCGTGAGCACCTGAAATACTAGGTTGAGAAGAAAGACAGATTCCAGTGAAGCTTGCTGTCCTTCATATCTTTCGTACAAGGAATAAAGGTAAATTGGGGGGGGGGGGGAGGGGGAAATAAACTTGTTTATGCTTTGGATTTAAAGTTTCGCTTTGTTTTTTTCTAAGCTAGTTTTCTAAGCTATGTAGCTTTAATACTTTTGAAATCAAAGCGAACTCTGCGAAACTGAAACGACCTCCAGGCAGGTTAAGCTACTGATTCATTAATACGGTAGGAATAACCATTGTTTAAGGAAAATTTGGTATAATTATCTTTGAAATTTTTTACATTACTTGCCCAACAAGTGTAATAATTTTATAAATATTTTATTTTTAGAGAAAAACTAACAAATCAAAAATTGCCTCAAAGTACAACAAAGAAGCAAGCGTACAGGGCACTAAGAGATCAGATCGCGTCATGCGCTCAAACAGTTCGCCGCAACCTTTGTTTGACTGATGGTGTAAATGCCACTTACAGAGTCATCAAAGTGATGATGTGAGGTGTGTTTTTCATAACTGTTTTTTTGACCTATCGTTTTCAGCTGTGAAACTTCACACAAACAGAAATTGTGCTATCAATCGTATAAAGTCCGCGGCGTCTTGGACGGGCATGACGCATTCTCTTTTTGGCACTAAAAATGGCCGCCTTGCTGCTCTTTAAAACAGGCTTGGAAGCATTATTTTTCTTCAAAAAATAGAAAAAAAAACTTATAAAATTTCAAACGATGTGTTCACTTATTGGGTAAATGAAATACAACTTCAGATAAAGTTGTACTAAAATTCTCCTTGAACAAAAAATTAATCTTTTTAGAGTCTCCAGCCCAATGGAGAAATTCATTTCGATTTGGAACATCAGAATTCTTACGCTAGTTTAGAGGAATGTCCAACTCGATTTGAAAAGTGTCCAATCCGATGCGAAAATGGTATATACGCAGTTGTGCTTAACATCTTCCATCTATTTATTTCGAGAAAAATGAAAAAAGTTCGAAATGAATAAAGGTCAAGAAGTTAAAGTTGGATAAATGTTATGTCTAGTCTTTCGCAAGTGCGATGTGGAGCAAATAGACGCAACACCACAACCATGGCTTTTCTTTTCTTACTGTAGTCGTCGTTCTGCCAAAATGTACATTTTGCTTCTAACCAAGTGGCGCGGAGAGTTCAGGGGTTCAGGTGTTCCGTCTACCGAACAAAGATTTTACTTATCTTCACCCTTTTAACACGAAAACCTAGAACGAGTGGAGAGACGTTCAGAGAATCGTAGAAGACGACCACTGCGCAGCCAAAGTTTGCGTGCCATCAAAGTTCTTCACAAGTCAATCTCAAACATGATGGAGTGGGCGACTGCCTGGGATAACCCTGTTAACCTTTCAAAAACCTCAATTGTGCATCTTGGTTGCACCCCGTTCATGGAGTACCGGGCCTGTGACATTTGGCTGAAAAGCAGCTACGAAGTAAGGGACCGTGGAAAATTTTCAACGCCTAAGTTTGACTTCAAATCTCATATTTGACATCATACGAAGAGCCTTTTCAACTCGATTTGCAGTTTGACGGAATGTTCAGTGCAACGGCGCTTCCATATTAACTAAACATTACAAGATTTATGTTATATCAATCCTAGAATATGGTTCGCAAATCTGGAATTCCTATACTTTAAAGCAGATACGCCAAATAGAGAAAGCTCAAACGGTCTCCACTAAGACCTTGATGTATACATAGTATATGCTTGCCAGATCCCGGCTTCCCTCAAATGTTGCCAAGCCACTCTGAGCGGCTACGTGTTTTTCATCTAAGAAGCTTGCATTATCGCTGAATATTTTATGACATGGTTTTCTGCTTCAAAATTATCAGGAGAGAAACAGATTTGAGAGCAAGCAAATACTAGGTATTCATACCCTCTCTTAAACGTATAAATAGTTTTTCTTTGCGGATCGTAAGACTACATAAAACGTGTCAGACCAAAATTTATAACACATTCTTTTTCCGAGCCGCTAAATGGCTACAAATGTTGCCCTCCAGCCTTCTTGAAGCTTCTACCAACGCAGCCTTCCACCGCAAACTGAGGGAAGTTTATTTGGTTTCAATTCTCAATCTACCAAGTATGTTCTGAGCACCTCGCTTCAGGTTCGGGCTGTACTTGGACTCAATTGCTTAGAGCTGTTCAGTGATAGCTGATATCTCTCAAGGTTGAGTTGCAGAAGTTAGTAAGGTACTCATGTCTGAGTCCATGTTGCCTTTCTTCTTGTTGCGTTATGAGAAATTCATTTAGCTTAAGTGATACTTAGATCGTATATGTAGTAATGGACCTTAAATGACGATGATTGCTCCTGCTCAGATGAAATAGCTCCTCTCTCCGCGTACCTTGTGTTGTTTTCTCGTTTTGTTTCACGGTATTGCATCCAGTCCCGGAGGCAGAGAGCATGAGCGCAATGCTGTCGGTGGCGTGAGGGCGGGTGGGGGTGCTGAGGTTGGTTGGCTTACCACCCATTCGTTTTATGTTCTACCTACTTTCTTCCAAAAATTAAATACCTTGCCGTGGTTCTACATTGAAGTCTGGAGCACAAGAATTTCGTTTACCTTTACTTACTCATTGCTACATCCTTCCAGTGCCTCACGCTGACTATCAGAAGCACCACCAGTACTGGCAGCTTGCCGTATGCTTCTATCGGGCACATATTCTGTCGCATAAACAACCAACTAGCATGTGATAGTCATCTCCGTTGGTACTAAGTAGCAGTATTGCACAGTCCTTCAGGTATCTTGGTGCAGACTGACTTCTTACAAACCATGGTCCTGTTAACATGAAACACTTTATATTTAAAGGGAACATTTTGCTTGCGGGTTGGTTGTCCTCATTTTCCTCTGGATCTCTCCCCTTGCCGCGCAGCCTTACTGATGGTGAGCCTTCTTTTTCTCAATGCCCCGCTTTGTTAAATCTGACTATTGAGCTTTTTTCTCTTGTGTTTCTTAGAATTGTTTGTGTTCTACTGGAATCATTGAAAGGGCACATCTATATGGGTGTATTTATAATAAATAAATAAATAAATAAATAAATAAATAAATAAATAAATAAATAGCTTGAGCATGCGATCATTTTTATAAATCTAGAGTGGCTTAGCTTTGAAACATTCGGTCATTAAAGAAAGCCCTGTCCCGATAGCAGTGCGCACTCCAGATACGCTATACAATTTCTTCTTTCTGCTCCTCTCTGCTTGCAGGTGAGTAATAGCCTCACTTACGGTTTTGTAGAACTGCCCTTGCAGTTTTCTGAAAACTACACACAGCGCATTAGTAGGCTACGAGCACGGCTATATATTGAATTTGCTCCAGCGCCATTGCGTATGATCGGTAAGCTAAAAGCGTTTTTCAATTGTTGCTCTGACAACCGTTAACAAGGTCGTCAAACGTAGTTGCACTACATGGGATACGTAGGTAATCAAAAGAGATTTTCCGG
Organism: Heligmosomoides polygyrus bakeri; assembly: GCA_947359475.1. Classification (NCBI taxonomy): domain Eukaryota; kingdom Metazoa; phylum Nematoda; class Chromadorea; order Rhabditida; family Heligmosomidae; genus Heligmosomoides; species Heligmosomoides polygyrus. Next base: position 79,334,767 of record OX375866.1, read on the forward strand.
CGCAATGCGTGTTAGGGGGCAGCACTGTTGTGATGACGACTTTTCCTAGTCCCTCTTCTTACTCTTTCAAATTCCAACGGAATCCTAGAGTTGGGATGTGCCGCGGCCTGGAAAGCGCAACATGCTGTCCTACCGTGAGCTGTACATTGACGAAATCGACGCTTAGGCCTATGGTATACTCCCGTCCGCTGTTGGGACGCGACGGCTCGCGATGCGCGTCGCGAGCCGTCGCCATCGCTGAGGCTGACATAGTTCACGCAGTTCTGCAGACGGAGATTTTGGCAGAATTTTAGCGAATCAGCCGATACAGTTCATTTTTTCGGATTTCTTGTTTTCTCGACCGTTTCGTTCGTGATTTCGCGTTTTTCCGTTTTATCGCTTTCTGATCCGTATGCAGTTGTAGGATTGTTGTTTTCGAAGGTATTTCGTTCGTTGCTAGGCGGGTTTCCGCCATGCCTGTGTCCACTCATGCGTTTATTTCGTTTCTGATTCCATCCACAGGCACGGAAACCGAGGTTTCTATGCTCGAGTCGACACGAGAGGGTTCTCGTGACGCGTCCAGCACGGAATCGTCCCAGTTGAGGCCCAATTTTTGGAAAGTGATGTTTTACTAGGGGGTTTCCGCCATGCCTGTGCCCACTCATGCGTTTATTTCGTTTCCGATTCCATCCACAGGCACGGAAACAGACGTTTCTGTGCTAGAGTCGACACGAGAGGGTTCTCGTGACGCGTCCAGCACGGAATCGTCCCAGTTGAAGCCCAATTTTTGGAAAGTAATGTTTTGCTTTTGTGCCGGACATTTCGATAGAACCTCCCTGTGACTTGGCACAGAAGTGTAGATTTCTGTGCCTGCGAGGAAGTTCAGAGGCGAAAATTGCGAGGATCGGCACAAAACTGAAAAAACGGCCTAGAAAAATATCTCAAAAAAACTAGCCGTTCAATTGGCACATTTCTATGCCGGCATGTCAATAGAACCTCCCTGACTTGTCCGGCACAGACATGTAGATTTCGGTGCCGGCGAGGAAGTTTAGAGGCGAAAAAAAAAGCGAGGATCGGCACAAGAGTGAGAAAAACGGCCCAAAAAAATATCTCCTCCAAGAACTAGCCGTTCACGCTGTCGAAAAAAACCCAAAATGAGTCTGGCCACGACGAAAACTCTACGAGGAGAACAACAGAGACATCACATGACTACCAAACATCACCAGACGTGTGTTGAAATTTCTGTGGTATGGTTACGAACCAAGGAAGTGTCGAAATAAGTGAGAAAAAGTGCATAGAATAGGGCACGACAAGCGCTCCTCCTCCGCGACCATCGCTGCCCGTCGCACGGGAGTATGTTTCACTCCCGCGATGCGTCGCAGAGGGGTGTTATACCTCAGCGCCACTGCAGCGAAGACTCGCCGTTGACAGTTGCCCCGCGCCTGTCGCTGGAGCGACGGGGAGTATACCATAGGCCTTAGGGAGGAGTTCCCTTCTTCCTAACTTGCCAATTTTCCTTTTCTGCAAATAGTACGCCGAAGTTCTTCAAATCGATGTATGTGTCAAAAATGCAGAATATTACTGCCCCAACAGCAAAATAGAAGTCCCTAATTTCAACAACTAAGAACGTAAATTATTTCCGTACGTTGCGTGTTCTCGAGCATTCACCTAACATATAGACGTCTGCCTGATTGCTGGAGTTAATACCATCAATGAAATTCTGGAATTTGTAGCAAACGAATATTCACGACAAATTTTGAATTTTCATCACAACAACTTTAGTTTCGACGACAATTTCGACTTTCAAAGATCACCAATAAAACTTTTAGCTTTGAAGTGAACCTAAAATTTGGGTAGCTGAGTCCTTTCGCTATGAAGCAACAAGTTATAGCTCAAGAGGCTTCAAGAACTTCCTGACAATTGCATGTATTTCTCGCAATGCATTGCAAGGTTGCTTTGTCACCACTATATTAACAATATTCGTACCACGATTGCGATTGATGGTGGATATGTGTGCGAATAGAGGATAGTGGTGTAATCTGCGACTCTTCTATTGTCACAATATGTTTGAGTCTGCTTTTCTGCTTTTATCAAAAAAGGGCGTTTTTACGTGAGCTATGGGAAAGAAGCAATAACGGCGGTGTGCGCGCAGTTTGCTCTGAAACCGAAGGACCTGAGTGGTATTGTACATACTGGCAATAGTTGTGTCAAGGTGGATCACAAGCCAATGGTTTAAAATAAACCTGCGAAAGGAAAAAATCGATTGTTGCCTAAGGTGTAGAAAGAAAATCTTCTCCGTAAAGAAACGAGCTCTTAGTAACAATCCTTAATAAGAAAAGTATTAACAGAGTTCATTAGCCAGACGCTCACAAGCGCTCAGCGCTAAAAGGATTCGTCGATGCTAGTCCTTCTATAACAACTTGCAGAGCGAGATATCTGCATTGTCTAAGCCAACAAACCTCTTCACGAGCGTTTCTCTCATGACCTCACTGGCAACCTCGAGGAGAACGAAGTTCTCGGGAAGAGTAGTTCCTTGCTGATTTTCGGTGAGGGTCTTGTTGAGGCCGAGACCGGATAAACGAGGCTTCATCATCGCATACGTCTGAACAACGATTAGCTCAATTTGAATCGGTAGGACGAAGAATTCAAGCAGCAATTCAAGTAACGAGAGAATTAATTATTACTACTGAGACAAGAAAGAGCGCTATAATCAGCGAACGCTACAAGGTTTTGTACTCGAAATTCGGATGAAATTAATAAAAATTTCGCATCTCCTGTTACCACCATTACCTCATTGATACTATAGAGCCAGCCTTCACTGGAACAAGTCAGCAGATCGTATTTATTTCCTGAATCCTTCTTAATACATGTCTTGTTATGAAGGTGTTCAGAGATGTTCTGCGGGAAATCCGAGCCTGCTCTAAAGGCTCGGATGAAGGAAGACCTTTATCAAGGAAGATACCTTGCGGGACATAAAAACCTATGTTATTTATTTTATAGATGCACCATAAGTGCGCTCAAAACAGGAACATGACACACAAATTTCACACAAACTCAACACTAGTGAAACAAATAAATACATGATATCAATATGCACCGTAACTGATAAGGTACAGTGTTTCGCAGCGATTCAGAATCTTAAATAAAGGATGGCTGTTGTAACGAACCAAACATTTAAACAGATTAAAAATGAAATGTCAATTTGAATGAATAGGAATTAGAACGCTTATAATCTCACTATGATATTGTTGCGGAGGTCGGCTTGGCGCTCGGTATAGCTATGGTGTGATTCCGATGTAATGGAGAATCACTTTCGAGCAGCTTACTCAAACAGAAGCACCTAGGAGTCCGGTCTTAAGTCCGGGGCCTTCATTATGCTTCCATTCGATGCTGCTTCCACAGGAGCTGAGGTTGTCAAACCAAACATGCATACGTAAATTGTCCCAATGTAGAGCAGCAGACGTAAGTTGTTGCAATGCAAAGCATGACTCTACACACTATATATGTGTATAAATTATATAAAGAAAATATAAAGTTTTGAGAAAAAATCCTTGGTGGGCTCCTCTGCATTTAAGCTCTGGATAGCCTCTAACTTACTCTCTAACCAACAACCTCTGGTATCGACGATCTGGGAACCTTTCAACGAGCAGCACTGCAACGAGCGAATGTAGTAACTCTGCATGTAACTGAACCCGACCGCCTAGACTTCTTGAATTTGCAGATATAAAAGAAGATGTTTAACTTGCCTCAGTTTTTTCTTAAGGACAGGGACACTCGTTGACTCCAAAATACTGCGTGGTAGCATTTGAAGCTAAGGAGCCCCCCCCCCCCCCTTTGTAAAACAAGAAGTTAAGTACCTGAGTCCGACACTCTCTGTTTGCAAAGAAAATTTACCTGTACGCCCACTATCTTCTTCTACAGCGTCTGTCCCGCTTCGTAGCGGGGTCCGCTATTCTGGTGTCATGACGCCACCTTTCTCGATCCTGCGCTTCATCAGGGTGGAAGCCAGCTACTTTCAAGTCCATATGTAACGCATCGGACCAGCGCCGCTTCGGACGCCCTATAGGCCGCTTTCCAATTACCTCGAAGTTAAGGCCTATCTTGCGGACCCTGTCTTCCTTTCACGCAGAACGTGGCCGTACCATCGTAAGCGAGCTTCGCGCATCTTGTCGGCTATCGGCGCGACACCGAACTTCTGCCGAATGACATCGTTTCGGATGCGGTCCATGCGCGTGACTCCGGCCGTCTAGCGCAGCATCTTCGTCTCCATGACGCTGAAGCGCGTTTAAACTTCCTTAGTCGCAGGCCAACACTCAGCGCCGTACACTGCTACCGGCCGGACGACTGTTCTGTAGATCTTCGACTTCAGGTGCTCTTACTGTCGGAGGTATCTTACTGTCGCAGAGCACGCCAGTCAACGAGCGCCACTTGGACCAAGCTGCACTCACGCGTGAGTTCACTTCATCATCAGATTGTCATCGAATGCTACTGCTGATCCCAGGTACTTAAAAATCGAAGTGCGTGGGAGCTCGATGCCATTAACCTTGATGCTGGACTCAGCTGGACAGTAAAGTCCGTCGTTAGATATTCGATCTTCTTCACGTTCAATCTGAGTCGAAACCGCTCCAAACGATCACACCAAGTTTGCACCTCTCGCTCGAGTTCATCTTTATCTTCGCTAGGGAGCATTACGTCATCAGCATAAAGCAAAGTCCAGGGGACTGGCTTCTGAAGATCCCGTGTAACGGCGTCCATCACGACAACAAAGAGGAGTGGGGAAAGCATAGAACCCTGGTGTACCTCGACAGAGATGGAAAACTCCATCGAGGTTCCACCTGCAGCTTGAACTCGACTCTTTGGACAAGAGTAGAGAATTCGCACCTTTGAGCTCTTCAGGAACTCCATGATGTCGCAAGGCGTACCATACCACTTCACGCGGTATGCGATCGAAGGCCTTCTTCAAGTCGAGAAAGGCGATATGCACTAGCTTCTGTTTCTCGCGATGCTTCTCTAACAGGCGGCATGTATGGCATCAATGATGCCACAGCCAGCCACGAAATCGCACTGATTGCTGGAAAGCTGGACGATGTCACGAATTCGCCCATCGACAATTCGCTCAAAGATCTTCATGCTGTGCGAAAGCAAGCAAATCGGACGGTAATTGTAGCAGTCTGCAGGACTGCCCTTCTTCTTCCAAATCGGAATCGTCGTGCTTTGGCGCCAACACTCAGGCACCTTCTTCTCCGCCACACCTGGTTAAAGAACTTCGCCAACCACTCAGCAGGGTACCACAGCTTTGACTTCCACAGATCAGCTGCCACGTAGTCGGACCCAGTCGCTTTGCCTGGCCACATCTTCCTCATAACCGCTTCTGTCTCCTCCACGGTGATCTTGTGAACGGGACCGTGAACAGAAGCCACAGAAGGGATGGCCGGGTGAGGAAATTCCATAGTGGAAACTTCCTCAAACTAATCACGCCATCGTTTCAGCGCCTTTTTGCACTCTGTCAGAAGATGGCCGCTTTCATCATTGATGCCAAAAAACTTTTCAATATCCTCGGTTTGGCGATGACGGCTCTTAGCAAGTCGGTACAAAAACCGCTCACCATCGCGCGACTCGAGCTTCTCGTTGACATCTCCATAATGAGTGGCTTTTGCAACAACCACGGCTTTCTTTGCAGCTTTCCTCGCTTCTTGGTACTTCCTCCAGTTACCGGCTGTCTTGTCGCTGAGAAACACGTGATAGAGCGACTTCTTCTCTCGAACTTTTGCTTTCACGTCGTCTGTCCACAGCATCACTCGACCTGCTTCTGCCTTGGAGGGGCGATCCTTAGGGTGCAGATCAGCGGACGGTGCTGTGGGGCGACCGCTTCATACGGCACTACCTTCGCATCTGTGACAAGACTTCGGTCGCGATCCTTCACAAGGACGAAATCTGTCTGAGCCTTGAAGCTCCCACTATAGTATGAGATGAGGTGGGGGTCGCGTTTACGAAATATGGTGTTCACTATGGTGAGGTTATGCGATTCCGCATATTCAAGGGCACGCTCACCATCAGCGTTACGCGACCCGTAAACGAATCCACCATGACAGCTGTACCCGTCCTTTGTCGCGCCGACGTGCCCATTAAGGTCACCAGCGACTATGACGACATCTTTGGACGGCACCTCTGCTGTCTTCTCATCAAGCAGGCTCCAAAACTCATCCTTGGCTTGATCGGAGCAGCCAGTCTGCGGAGCATACGCAGAGAAGAAGTGATAGAGTTGCTCCTTAGCGGCGACAACGATCTTCATCAATCGATCGTCAAAGCGGTCGACGCTTACAATCGAGTCACGAAATCGTTCGGAGACGATGACTCCAACTCCACTGGTGGTCCTGGGACTTCCACATAGAACGGTCTTGAAACCTCGTCCTATGTCCCTTGACTTGCGGCAGGACCACCTCATCTCCTGCACCGCACAGAAATCAACTCTTCTACGCTCCAGTGCTTCAACCAACTCGCACGAGCGGCCCGTCAACGTACCCACATTCAGCGTTGCCACGCGGGTCTTGCCTACGTTACGGGACATTCGGACTAGCTCAGTTGCCCCCGATGCCGTCCTCGCATCTGGGACCCTCGCATACTTTTCACACTCGCCGGGCTCTGCGAGTGCGCGTCGGCTTCCGCGGACGCCGTAGCACTATCTCGATACTCATGTAACGTCATCAACCATGTGATGTGACATGGGTCTTCATAGGCCGGCCTGTCACAAAGGCCTGTCGCCTGCGTCCGAGTGTCCGTGCTTAGCTTAGCTCGCAGAGCGAGCATTTTCCAGTGGCGCCACGTGGAGGAACGGACATCGCCACCACCTGTACGCCCACTATATGGCCTGAAAATCCAGTATTTCGAGGGCTGTATTCTAGGTTTTCCTTTGAGAACTTTGTAGCAAAAGCTAATGTCGTTGAGAATGCGCCTACAAAGAAGGCCGGTTAGGTTGAAATACTGCAGTCTTTCGCTATAACGAGGTATTCGGTGTGCAATTATTGGTGCACATCTCCTCAATAGATTTGTTGAAAATCTTTTGAACCCTTTCCAGTTTCAATTGCATCTTCCAAGAGGACGGACTCCAAATTTTCGAGCGTACACTAGGATCAGTAAAGTATTGTATATTCTTATTAGGGTGGGAGGGTTGTTGCACTGAATGCTTCCAAGAATAGAGAAGAGCGAAGAGAGGACTTTTCTAATGATTGTCTCTATGTGGGACTTACCATCTAGACAGGAGTTAAGACAAATCCCTAGATCGCACACTTCGGCTACACTTCTAAATGTCAAATCATGATACCTATACTCAGTCTTATTGAGCTTACCGAAATGTAGAACATATGACATCGAGATATTTACCGGAAGATGCCAGGCTGCAGCCCACTTCATCATAATTGTGATAGATTGAAAAATAGCCTGGCAAACCTGTGCTTGATTGTGATCGTTGTATGCCCCGTATATCTTGATGTTGTCAGCATATCTGCACTTTTACGGCCGGATGTGTTTTAAGTCTTTGTGACAGATCATATGTGCAGATGAAAAAGAGTAACGGAGACAGGACGCCCCCCCCCCCCCCGAGGGACACCACTGGAGCAGGGATAGCACCTAGAAATCGAGCTCGCGACTTTGACACACGTATACCTGTCCGATAGATAAGAAAAAACTAACGTAACACTTCTCCTCCAACACCAACATTACTTAATTTACATAAACGTTTCCTATGATTGACTTTGTCGAAGGCTTTAGACAGATCGAAGTAATTTACATCGATCGATTTTTCCTCATTTAACTTGCGATTCCAGTCAAACATACAATCAGCAGTTGAGGCGCCACTCATGAACTCATGTTGTTCGAGTGGAATCAGGTTCTTCTTATCAAGGCAATCAGCGATTTTATCACGAACGAGCTTTTCCAGAATTTTCGTTGGAGTAGAATTGACGTTCACTGGGCGATATAATTACGATAAAGCCGCCTTCGGGGCTTTTGGTATTGCAGTAACTACTGACTTTTCCACGTAGACGGAACCTCGCAAAACAACAAGAAACTGTTAAGAATCATAATAATTACGATAAAGCCGCCTTCGGGGCTTTTGGTATTGCAGTAACTACCGACTTTTCCACGTAGAGGGAACCTCGCAAAACAATAAGAAACTGTTAAGAATCATAGATAACGGCCTATATAAAGCAAGGGCATATTTTTTGTAGACAATTTGGGGAATACCATCACACGAAAGGGCATTTGAGGTGTTGAGTGTTTTCATTGCTAACAACACCTCAGATGGTTTTACATAAATTTTTGAAAGGGACTTCGCTGAGCTTTGATTTTCAGGAGTAAAAACACCAATGCTATAATCCGAGGCGAAGACGGAAGCAAAATAACCCGCTAACGCTTTTGCCTTTTGGTTGTCACTTATGTATCGGTTGCCAGAATCATCCAGAAGCACAAGAAGTTTTCCAATACCCTTGATTTTTTGGCTAACCAGGGACAGAATTGAGTTCCTATTTCTCGAAGAGAGTACTCGCCTCTCTCTGTTGGCTAGGAACTTCCTCAAGTGAAAATCTAAAGCGAGACTCAGGATCTGACATCGGATTTGGCAAAGTATTGAAAAGGCGAGCCTTTTGACTGATCAAGTTAGTAATATGGTTTGAGAAGCCTGTCTTTGTGTTTCAACCTTATGAAAAGGTACGAATTTCGACATGCCTACATAAACAACGTGACAAAGTCGCTTATACATTTCATCAAGGCAAGTATAGTTCTGAAAAACTCTTCACCAGTTCACAGAGCAGAAGAATTCTGGCAGATCAACATAGTTGGCTCTGTTAAAATCAGGGGAAAGCATTCTGTGTGGCTTAGCATAAGAACACGTAATCTCGAAATATACTACGTTATGGTCTGACCAGGATACTATCTCAATGGTAGGTGGGAACGGCGCAAATGTTGTATATGGGCAGAACCGCCTCTCTCTGGTAGTAACAAACTGCAGGTATCTCGACCCCAATACAACTCTGCGCTGAGTTAGAGGCGACGGAATTCGCTGGTTGGCGCCCTGTTGATTCACGTGCTCCACAGCTGACGGGCGCGCTCGGGATGAGGGCTCGTATCGCGGCTCAGAGCATGGCACAGGTGGCGTAGTGAGGAAGAGCTTGGGCTCGTAAACGCGGAGTCGGGGTTTGAATCCTGCAAACTGCCTTCGTTTTGCACTTTTGCAAAATCCATGTTTATCATATAGGTAATCCACCTGGGGGTATTATAGTGTGTTATAGAGCATGTTTACATATAACATATGCTTCAAACTACAGATTAGCTAAAATGTTCACTTCTGTGTGTCACTTATTTTAAGCCTATTTTGTGTGAAGTTATGTAACGATAGATATTTTGTGGCACTAGTAAAAAGTTCCGACTCCACCGACAAGACTTCGGTCAAAAAAATTTTTCGCTGAAACTTTGTCTAGGGGGTTACTTGGGGTGCTGATCACGAATCTGACATCCGCTTTTCACGATGCAGTCGGAAGCCACCCACACCGTTAACAATGGTGGTCCAGGAATGGTCACCGATTTCGCTGAAACTTCGTCTAGGGGGTTATTTGGGGTTCGTGATCAGATTCGTGATCAGCACCCCAATTAACCCTCCTAGACAAAGTTTCAGCGAAAAATTTTTTTTGACCGAAGTCTTGTCGGTGGAGTCGGATATCTATCGTTACATAACTTCACACAAAATAGGCTTAAAATAAGTGACACACAGAAGTGAACATTTTAGCTAATCTGTAGGTTGAAGCATATGTTATATGTAAACATGCTGTATAACACACTATAATACCCCTAAGTGGATTACCTATATGATAAACATGGATTTTGCAAAAGTGCAAAACGAACGCAGTCTGCAGGATCCAAACCCCCGACCTCGCGTCTACGAGCCCGAGCTCTTCCCTGCTGCGCCACCTGTGCACTGCGTTTAACCGCGATATGAGCCCTCATCCCGCGCGCGCCCGTCAGCTGTGGAGCACGTGAATCAACAGAGCGCCAACCAGCGACTTCCGTCGCCCCTAACTCTGCTCAGAATTGTATTGGGGTCGAGATACCTGCAGTTTGTTACTACCCAGAGAGAGGCGGTTCTGCCCATATACAACATTTGCGCCGTTCCGACCTACCGTTGAGATAGTGTCCTGGTGAGGAAGCCAGAGGTGGTAGAATGGAGATGTTCCTCAAAATTGGCGACGAAGTCAAAATAATGTCCAACACAGATTTTCCACGAGTAGCTGCTGATACCTGTTGACTAAGGGCAAAAAGTTTGAAAAATTCTTCGAATTTCTTAATGTTAAAACTACGACATCCATTTTCAGCATGATTAAAGTCGATATTTAAATCGCCTAGTACTATCAGATGTTTGGAAGAAAGACACAGTTCATTCAGCATGTCCATGTCGTTTGATTCATTTTTCTTTTCTCTGTAAGATCGAAACCTGCATTTCTTCTGAGAAATGAATTGACAAGGTATGTGTATGTATTATTTACTACCTTAGCATTACTGGGAAATACTATCCACCGCCATCAATTTTTTATGTGAATTTGGACCTCTCTACTTTAAGTGGTTTTGACTATCTTTCCGAGGAACGGGGGAAGAATACAAGTCGTCCACTTTGAGACAGCCAGACTAATTTTCAATGTCAAAAAACGCACTATTTGCTCTCGCGGCAGTACTTTTAGTCGAAAACGTTTCCGACATCTGTAATCCAGCATGGCGCTGTGTAGCGATAGGGATTCACATTAGCTTAAGTGTCACATTTTGTTTAACAAATTGAGTTTTTGAACCAGCATAGGGAATTTGAAAAAAAGAGATTGGACTCTTGAAATCAAATAATGTCCGTTTTTTAATTAAATAGTGCCGACTTTTTGGGACGAAATCTGGCCGCTAGTTCATTGCTGATATGACTGGGACAAGGACGACCGACTGCTGGTTTATATAAGTGACAACGCTAAGGTACTGAATGGTAAAAAGCTAGTCAGTGCCTAGATAGTTATTTTTTGGAAAAAGATAGCAAAAGGATCAAGGAGGACGTTCAATCCCCACTGGGATGCACCACACATTCTGTTTCTACGTTGCCTCTTGGAGACAATTTGAATGTGTATCTGGCCTGTAGAGTCACCTGCGGTGGCCAGCCGACGGACAAGTTAGTGTTTTACCGTTTGCAGACAAGTCTGCTATCAGTTCATGGAAGGGATCGAAGGCCTGGGCGGAAAACCCAAACTAAGAAATTGGAATTGGGTAGACACGACTGACACCTTCTCCGACTGCGCTCTTACGCGTCCATTTATTCTTAGTGTCGGCAATTATTACGAGCGCTTCATATAATAGAAATTGGAAAATCTGAGAGTGTAGGAGGAGAAATTCCGAATTGTGAAATGTAGAAAAACTCACGTATTCTCTCTTCTGTGCGACCAGGCGCTGAACAATAATCAGATTCAAGACGAGCAGCACGAAAAATGGAAAGCACGTTTGAACCGCTGTGATCACGTGGAAGTCGAACACGTAGTATGCTGAACACCTGATGTTAGACACCACGAAGTGAGGCGGCAAATCGGCAACGGATAGAGGTACCTTGACTATTCGATGCCCACTCTGCTGGTGAGACGGACTCACTTCGAAAGTAGTCATTGCAGTTTGGGTATCGCTTCACCTGAAACGGTTGATACTCGAAGCTGCAGCTCAGTTCTTCCCCTCTATCAGAGCAGCTGCTTTAAATATAAGAGTACATTTGCAGTAAATCATTGAAGAGATGCAGAAGAATCCGCCACTTTTACGCACACAGCTCGACTACTCTTTCATTCCTTGTGAGTTGGTGATTGTTGCAAAATATCTAGGGAAACGTAAAAGACAGAAGTGACCGGCTAGCACTCTGGAGTTCGTTTTCTAATTCAAATATGCGTCTTGATGTCCTTCACTACACCATCGTAAACGAATCATGCATGGGTCCTCAGAGGGGTTTATTTAAATCTACGTTTAAGCACTACTTTGATTATCACAAGACTTTGACGAATCTCCTATTGCTATCGTATGCTTGAATGGTTCCATCCTAAGGTCTATTTAGTCGGACCACAAACTACCCTTTGATTCATGCCTTATGCGCGCCTGACATAGCTTGAAAGTGGTGTCGGAAGAAAGATTCGTGCACACATACACAGTTGCTCTTGGTTCGTTGAGTACGCACATGCAAGACAGCATTCCATTCCTCTAGGTTCGGCCAATTTGTAGCAGACTCGGTAAAGCACCGGCTCATCGGTGAGGGATGTACGGAGTTTCCGTTTCCATATTCCGAGTTCCGGTTTCCTGCCGTTTTAGGCATTCCGTTCCGCTCCATATTCCGCTTGTTTTGGACAGGAAAATGGAAGCGGAGATGGTCACTGGTCAACACTAGTTTGATGTTGAACGTTAACCATCTCATTAAAAAACAAAAAAAAAAGCACCGTTGCTACAGGATGTTTTATTGCGATCAAAACTGCCGCGCCAAGCGGGACTCAAACCTGCACCTTCTGCTTTCTGGGCAGCGCTCCTACGGCATACCCCACGTAGCGGAACGGAATGCCTAAAACGGCTGGAAACCGGAACTTGGGACATGGAAACGGAAACTCCGTGCATCTCTCACCGATGAGCCGGTGCTTTACCGAGTCTGCTACAAATTGGCCGAAACTAGAGGAATGGAAGGCTGTCTTGCATGTGCGTACTTAACGAACCAAGAGCAACTGTGTATGTGTGACTCTTATGAGCGCCCGAAAAATAAATAATAAATAAATATAAAACATAAAAATAAAAATATGCAATTTCGAGTCGAATTGGGCAGTTTTCAAATCAAATTGTACACTCTTCTAGCTGACCTAAGACTTTTCAAACTAAAGAAACGCTTCCAATTTGAAATAAGCTTCTTCTACATTAAACTAGAGACTCTCCAAATATGTTAGAATAATTTTTTGTTCGAGGAAAATTTTAGTAGAACTTCCTTTGATGTTTTAATTTACTTTCCAATAAGAGAACACGTGGTTTGAAATTTTATATATTTTTTTAGGAAGAACAATGAATTAAAATTCGTTTGGAAGAGCAGGAAGGCGGCCATTTTTTTATTGCCAAAACAGGGATTGCGCCATACCCCCGTCCAAAATTTCGCGATTTTCATTGATTGATACCTGAATTTCTGTTTGCATGCAGTTTCACATCTGCAAGTGGTGCAACACAAACAATTGTAGAAACCCCACATATCCTAACTTTCTTGCTGTATGTAAGCAGTAATTAAACTACCAATCAAATAATCATTGCGTTAACCTTTTTAATTGCATGGCGTAATACAGTCTTTCAATGAAGGACATGATTGCTGTCTTGCTGCGCCTTAACACAAAATTTAATTTATTAGTTTTTCTCAAAAATAAAATTTTATAAAGTTATTTCACTCATTCGGCAGCTAAAGAAAAAATTTCAAAAAAGTTATTCTTAGTTTTCCTTGAACAAAAAATATTCTATCATCTTGGAGAGTCTTTGGTTTAACCTGAAAGAAGCTCGTCTTGATTCGAAAGACGTTCAATTTGATTTCAAAGTTCATAGGCCCGCTTAGAATAGTGTCCAATTTCACGTGAAAAGTGACCAATTTGATTTGAAAAGCGTCCAATTCGACATGAAAGTGGTATAAATAAATAAATAAAAAATAAAAAATAAACAGCTACAGCAAATGTCAGCAAGTATAGGACATTCCATCGATGTGCCGGCCAGGGCTCGAACTCATCTCTATGGACAAGAGTAAATATTGCACACCCCTTACTGTAATGCAGGGTGAACCATAAGTCTTGCAACAAAAACCTTAAGCGTATAAAAAGGCTTGTAATGCACCAAATTTGGTACAACTTGAAAAACTATTTGCTCGTGGCCTGTAGAATATGATGGAGCAGTAATATTCATAAACGGGTAATTCCTGGCGTGGTAAGAGCCTTTAGATCGTGTGGGTAGCTTTGAAGTCCGCGTTGCAGCGATTCTTATGGAATTATGTTCCTCGTTCGTTACAGAGAAGATATTGGGCAACAATTCTATTAGGCTATGTAGAACAGACCTTTTTCTTTAAGGAAGTAAATAAACGAAGATCAAAAATCTAAAGATACGGGAATTTCACAGCCATTCTTTTGCAGGTACGATGTCCGACAGATGAACGGCAGTCACTACCACGTCCTCTTATTTTCGGTGTTAAAATAATCCCTTCACTGGAATGTGCATTTTGCTTTTAAACAGCGCGATGGGGTCCTGAGAATATGGTGTTTTATTTTTGTGCCCATCGAACAAACATTCTTACCGACTTTCACTCTTTCGACAGAAAAACCTAGGGTGTGAGGGGAGACATTTCGGAAAATCCTGTAAGACGAGCAACCCTCTTGACCTTCTTGGGATATCTCAAGTTTGAGAAAATTTTCAACAAATGAAGCGGTGGCCAAACACTCAGCCTAAGCGACGCGCTCCAGCTGTGCTAACAACAATTTATATCTACTCTCTTCTCCTCATAGCTGAGTTTTCGCCTCAATTGAAAGCTTGTAGTGCACTCCTTGCCCACTACTTTCTATAAAAGTTAGAGTAGCTACAGCCATGGTAATGGCGCAAAAGCCTATAGCACTGAAGATATGCTACATAACATTTGGTATGTGGTTCTATGCAATTGAGAAAGGCTAATAAAGTCGCCCAATTTTGTTGCAGGACTTATGGCTCACCCCGTAGATAGTAAGATTATTTTAATAGATTTTTAAGTTACTTCCACAACATTCCGTGAAAAGGTTTGCATATGTGGCCTTTTCTGTAGAAAAGTAGCAAGACATCATGGGATGGCGTGTGTAAAAAAGAGAAAGGAAGACACAATTTCTCTTTTTTACACACGAATACGCCAATGGCGCTTTTGGAGAGGTCGTAAATCAGTTAGCGGACGTTTGAGAGGACGAGCTCCACAACTAGGTCAAGAGTTTGCAATTCTACAGTCCAAGCAGGTAATTGGATTGGTTGGTGGGTGGTGAATCTAATGGTGCAATTTAAATTTCATATAACTAACTAAATTTGAACGAAGTTATGGCACTGCGACGGTTTGTGACGGAAAAATCTGCCGCAAAGCGTCGATTGTTGGCGAATAAGGAGCGGTATTGTATGACGAACAGCTTTGAAGCCTCAAGGACGGCTGCTTTGCAGCAGTTCAATGTAGGAGAAAAAGAATCACATCAGGAGTGGAGCATCACGGAGTAAAGCTGCGGTATCCCGGACGAAAGACTTATGTATCGTGAAGCCGTAGTCCGAGTGTAGACACAATTTTTTCTACCTCTTCAGAATCGAAATCTGCGTCAAAAGTGCACTCCTTTGACTTATCTCGGTTCTGTTACAAGAAGCCTTCATCATAATTTCACGTTAAGAGAGTTTGAAGAAATCAATAAATATTTAATTTTTTGTTTTATTTTCAAATACACACTGTATACTGGTAATTTTTATGTAAATCTTCTTTGCAAAAGTTCTTGGATGATTCGATCATTGAAATTTACCCACCTCTAGCGATATGGAATTTGTTGGGAGAGCGGGTTCTCTGCTGATAACGAAAACCTGCTCTTTGTTCAGTCGGTTGTGAATAATTCTCATTTCCTGTTGTTTGTTCCCATATAGTTTAAGTCTAGTTTTGGCGCGTCGCGTCACGTAGTAAATAAATAAATAAATAAACAGTAAATAAATAGCGCATAATTTAGTGTACGATTAAATAAATAAATAAATAAATTTACAATCACAGTGCTGAAATAGTATGTATGTACTTACCTCCGTGGCTAGCAGTACAGGCAGTCTTATCAAGGTGCTCATACCAACAAGTATGGAAACGGTGATACAACGGCCTTTATCGTTGAAAACTGGAGCGAATAGTTGCCTGAAGTGGAGGTGAGCGTTTTTTCAAGCGCTTTATAAACGGATAGCTCCCTGTTACCGTGTCTTCTCCTTGCTGGTCCACACATATCTTTCCAAAGTGATGAGAATCAGGAGAAACGGTATAGCAAACTGGACGGTTTTCGCAATAAAGAATATGGGAACGATGTAGCGATGATACAGGAAAAACAGCGTCTGAAATGAGATGATTCGTAGAAGAGGACGTGAATTGATTCATAACCTGCTATAGCTATACTGCTGAACGTTGTATTGTTCATTCCGTGAAATCGCCAGTTGGCACTGTCTGTAAGACTGGAAATCTTGTAGAAGTGTGCCAAGTGCCTCGGGTCCATAGTCGCAAACGCAGCCCGTCAGAATCCCTCGCTGTGTTACGTGGGTCTTGCTTTTACGGCATGTGTTGTTGTCCTATTGTGAGTAGGCGGATTAATGTAAAACTGTTGCTAATGCCGGAATTTTTCACATGCTATGGGTCTACGGTATGGTTGACAGGAGTTAATTTCATTCGTGCAAAGAATAGTAAGAATCTGAAACCCCCAAGCCGATGGGCAAGTTAAATAAAATCATATTGCTGAAAATTTAGATTTAGGATGCTAGAGTAGGGTCTCTAACAGCTCTCCTGACAACAGTGTTGATCTGAAGCCAATATCTTCTTAGGATAGCCATTATTTGGCTGGAAGCTTATGTGGGAACGATATACGCTTGTCTCTATCGTGTTGCTTGTTGAAGTTGTAATATAAAGGATAAAGAATGACGTTAGTTAGTTCCTCATTGAGATGAGCCATCTTGCTACTCCTCTCCTTCTAATGGATGTCATGGAGCCGAATTGAATGCGTATCTTGTTTTACCATATATAATTCTCCTAATTCGGGTGTCACGTTGTCAGCCACGGGAGGGGGGGGGGGACAGAAGCCAAGAGATGACTACGATAGATGACGTATGCCAGCCGGGCTTTCCTTGGGCTTAACCATGGGCAATTGCTGCCGAGTTATAACCCTGCCGGCGGATCATCCAAGTTTGCGATATATTCAGCGGGCAACGCGTCATGGTATGAGTGGAAACCAAGTGCGGAGAGTAGGGGTTCGGAAGACTCGCCCTAGGCGTCGTTCAGCGTGCGTCAGATCCAGAAGACGTGCTGAAGACGTCGTCAAACGTGTGTCAGGATTCAGAAGACGTTGTCCAACGTGCGTCGAGATTCAAAAGACGTGCCACAGACGTCGTTCAACGAGCGTCAGGATGCAGAAAACGTGTAGCAGATGTCGTCCAACTTGCGCAGGGATTCCGAGTAGGGGGGGGGGGGCAGTATGAGAGTGCCCAGTGAAGAGGAGATCAGTAAAGGAGGACCACTAGAGGGGGAGGGAAATAAGGGGACCAGTATTTTCCCTGGACGGGTCACAGAAGTCGTGGCACGTGTGTCGGGTGCAGAAGGAGTGTCATAGAAGGCGCGGCAACGTGATGACACGTGAGTTGGGACTCACTACATGTACGTGCTTGGCTCTAACTCCGTTTCTTTGCCAGCACCTAGGCAAGGAAGTAACATCGGGGAGGGGGGATTAAGCGCTTCGGATTGGAACTCTTATGATCTGCTTCTCGATAGAGGGTGGAAGGGGTTCATAGGAGCAGTGAAAATTTTGCCTACCATACCCTGCTCCCGTCGATTATAGATTATATCAGCTTTTAATGTAATGAAAGTGAGAATGCACAATGAAGAAAGAAGAAAGATTGTGGTTGTTCTATTCTCGAGGTTTGGGGGCGAAGCACCCAACCAGACGTTTGGCAGTCGCCAGTCAATAAAAGTTTCCCAAAGGGTATTAAAATTTTGGTACAATTCATGCCTCGTTCGCACAGGTATGTAGCTGCATGTCATATTTTATCAGACGATTAGTAAAAAGCCGGAAGATGTGCCCGGTTTTATCTACAGGATCAATTGTTCTAAAGGTCATACCTCTTCTGCCAGTGAAACCATATCAGAAGATAAAGGCTTATATAAAGGGCAGAAAATAGAAACTCCTGCACCTATGAATAGTCAGGATCGCATTGTGTACTCCTTTAGAGCTTTAAATTTTAGAATCGATTGATTACATGTGATGTAAGTGCTTGTTACAATTCGACTGCGAACTAATTATCAGTGCCCGCTTTCCTAAACAAAGCCGCAATACCGCAGTTTGTGACAGAATAGGCCTCTCGAAGGTGCGAGCAACGATCAAGAAGGAAAACAACTGCATGAGCGCCAAAGCTATCAGCAAGATTTAAGACTTTGACGAAGCGGCAAGAAAACACGAAGAAGCGCTATGAGGTAGGTAAAGATCGTTTCGAGCACATATTCAAAATCGCAAATTAAAATTTTCCGTATGTATAAGTTTTTTTAGCAAACTGATGACATCGACGACATTAATAGCTTTCCCCGAACCGAAGCAACGCTGCCAACATGTATAAACTCACAGAGGGGACTATAACTGAAAAGAGTATCAAAATAAAATCTATCAAAAATTCGTTTCTAGCAATCTATCAACTATCGAAATAAAATCAAAACCATCGAGCTTTCACACGCAGATCAAAGCGCAAAGGAGAGGGCCCATATGCACTCTCTGAATCCGATTTTGGTATGAAGGACGGATTGGCCCACACTTTGTCGATCGAGTGCTGAGTCAACGACGGAAGATCGTTTCGTTTGGTCTGCTGCAAAATTGGAACATCGTCCCTACATGATCACTCAAGGGTCAACAGTATGGCCATTTTTCATTGAGATAAGAAGCAAAACAATATACTGAACACAGTTTATCGTGTTACTAAATACAACATCGAGGTTTTATGCGCAGAACTGGCTCATTTATTATAGAATGACTTTAGACATAACATCGAAGTTCTTCATTCGTCCGTGCACAAACCGTGAAGCGAAAGAAGAAGAATTTTTCCATGTCATGTATTCTGCCCTCATATAGCTACGGATTACCTGAAGGGCGATGAGTTTGATAAATGCGCAGCTGGTACGCAAGCGGTGACTTTTTAGTTTTGAGTGGTGCTTCTCCGCAAATAAAATCTATATTCTATCTAAATTCTATCTAAAATATTCCATCCGAATTTCTGAAATCTGGAAGAAAAGAAAGGATTGGGTCTTCTTTCAAAGTGATTGACACAACTAATCGTAGGTGCGGTCGAAATCGATTAGTTGTTGGAAGTTGCCAGTCGACTTCAGCACTGTTGGCCAGCTAGCCTTTGCGTAAGCAGTGGAAAACGTGGGAATGAACTGCCAAGAAACTAAACGCTCAAACTCGTGGCGAATGTATGAGAAGAGCTGTAGAGCGCAGAGCCATTTTTCTTAACAGAATATGCTTTCAAATTAAAATAAAGATTACTTTTACCTACAGTTTAAGGTCGCTGTGAAGTAAGTGAAGCATGTGTGCGTTTGAGGAAGTGCTCTACAATATACCTTGTCTTTGAGGTAAACAAAACCGGCATCGACACCAAACAGCAGCAAATAAGTGAGACATATGAGCATGTCCATCGACGCCAGGCAGGCCAGATAGACGGAGGCCGGCAATGTCCTCCAGAAGACAGCCATCAGAAGCTAAAAGGCTGGGTTGGACGAAGCAACACTGAAGAACAATAAGCACAACAACTGCGCAAGCCAAATCAGATAGGGGCTTACCGTGTTGGCGAGAATACCGAACACTGAGACCATGGAAAATGCCGTAATGATGAGGAATCTCTGCAAGGTGTAGCCTTCGAAGAAACCGCATTCCTCAACCTCTATGCTGAGGTTCATCGCGCCCTGCAACAACATACTAGTCACTACGAAAAACATTCGACGGAGGGAGAGAACGAGATTCCGCAGAAGATAAAAACATGAAAGAAGACGATGTTCGTTGAGCACGAGTTACTCGTGATGACCGAGGTCCCAGGAGGACCGCGCGAGCACAAGTGCCAATGTCTTCCGAAGGAAAAGAGTCGGAAGATTTGATTGCTTCGTTAACTGGAAACCATGAGGCGATTGCCATGCGTATCCAGACAGCCGGTAAACCTCGCAGAGTTGTCGATGAACTTGAGACGAGCGAGGCTGTTAAGGAAGGAGGGAGAGGGCCTCGAGGCATGTTCCCGTTTATTCCGCGCGGAACCCAATTAACACAACTCCCCACATAAACAAGTTGAAGGTCGAAACAGTTGACACAGTTTGGTGCTCATCAGCTAGGACACCAGGAGAACTGGGAGATACAGATATTCTCGCCACACACCAAAATCGAAGTAGAACACCGGTAATGTCGAAGGTACTCGATCGTTCCCATCATGTTTCGCATAAAACCATCGCAGTTCCGAATCTATTTGCAACGAACGGTGAGAATTCAACATTTCTTCCATTCGACAGGTATTTGAGACTCTTCATGATCGCATGGATTCAGGCAAAGGTGGATTTAATAGAGCTTTACGGAAACCATGTAGAGAAAACGAACTTCGTGTTAGATTCTCCAAGCTACAGAGGAAAGATAAATGGAAGTGCTAACATTAAGAAAACATTCTTGCATTCTCGGGAATGGCAAAAGTTTCCTCAATTTGTCGCGGATCTTTGTAAAGGTTGAATGATGCCAGGCAGAAATGGCAAACAGAGCGCGCCATTTTCTACTTCGAACAGATGGAGGAAGTCGCAGAACTCTGGGAACTCTTGAGCATTGTTGGAGAGCTTAGAGGCTTCGCCGCCTCGGGCAATGCTAAACGCATTAGTTTGCAACTGTGACAACAATAAAGGAATAGGCAAGGAGAAACGACACACAACAACAAGCACGACGTTGAACGTGAACCACCGCAACTTCCCACCCGAACTGTTTGCCAGAAGAATGTTTGCGGCTGCAAAACATTCGACATCATGGGTGACTTAAAAACATGAAGTACATTGTTGTGCTGAGGAGATAAGGGACTAACGCAACATCCCCAAGCTGAAGATGATGAGGCACTTACCTTCTTATGTCAGCAAAACGGTATTGATGGATTTCTCTTGAAGTGAAAAGCAAACACAGCACAGGTCGCTGTTATTGAACCGACCTGGCTATTGTCTAGATTGAATGATGAAGGATGAGATTCTAGGATCTAACATTGCTAGCTATTAGATGTTCCAACTGCAACGAGAGATGGATGGTCTGGTAGGCCTGAGCGGGGTCGAACCAAACCAACAAACCCGATTTATGGGTGCATTCGACACTTAATCGTTAAAGAATTAAAGGATAAGGTACGACCTTAATTCCCTTTCGGAATGCGTCACACATTCTCCTTCTACAGGGTGTCGTAAAGCACTTAGTGTGCTTATTTGGCAAGTACAATGAATTGCGGTGGCTAACCGATGAGATCGGTGTTTTATCGCAATTCACCGACTTGGAAGGATGGAAGGATTGGTTGGCCTGGGTGGGAAATTCCATCCAAGGATCTGGTATCGAGTATATGACACAGCCGGCACCTCTTCCCACTGCGCTCCACGCACCCGCTCGATCCTTAACCGTCGGTCTCGCGTCTGTCCCTCGAAAAATCGGGAAGAGAACGCATCATATCTGTAGACTCGCTCCAAATGCTGTGTGTGTTAGACTCAGCTCATCCAAACGCGCAGTGACACCGCTACCAATGACATCTGCGTCTTACAAGTGGTGATGTCCGTTTCTCCACGGGTGCCGCTGCCCGCTTTTTCAGGCCGGGTTGAATATGGACAGGCGATAGGTCCTTATGATAGGCCTGCTCACGAACATCCCATGTCACTTCACATTGTATGATGGCTCAGGTTTTCAAGACTGTGCTGCGTCGTCCTCGGGGAGCGACGCACACTCGCGAACATCGGTGAGTACAGGGTCCAAGCAGGACCTGCGCATGAGGAAGCAGCGGGGAGATGAAGAGTCGTTTTCTGTGCGTTGTAGGAGGCGAGGTGGTCCGGCAGGCAACATAAGACGAGGCTTGAAGGCCATCAGTGTGAAAGACCCAGAACCAGTAATGGTACTTCTGCAAGGCCGTTCCGCGAGGATTACTGCCTCCAATTTCTGCACTGCATGAGACAACGGTTTCGAACGTTAGGCTCCCCTATGCTGTGGAAAAAGACGACCTGCGGGCCCTCAGAAGCAAGCCGAATTCAACCACTCGTGAATTGGCCGGGACACTTTGGACTTTAGTTGGATGCACCTACTCAGTGAGACAGTCAGAAATCCTTAGGTGCTGGAAATTTTTGCCGTCTTGGGTACAAAATGAGCTGCAGGTCTCGGACAAGGCATGTCGAATCACTATTGTCGAGTCATTTCTCCTTAACCAGTACAGAAAGGACCTTCTCAAGAAGAGATTGGCAGTGATCACGAAAGCTCGGTTCTCAACGTGAAGCAAATTCGCAAGAGGCAATGACCATCACGGGGAACCGGCTGCAAGGCAGCCGGGAGCTGACCTACGTATGTACACGGGTGGAAATCTCTTCTTTGTTGCTCGCGGAACTCACCTTCTCGAGGAATTATTCTGTGACGGGACCAAGTAACAGCGGCGGTTTACGCTACCCAGCTTTTGACTGTGGTAGACTTCATGAACTCCCAGAATGGGAACACGACTAATCCTCCGCGACCAAACATGTCCTCACCTTTCATCTCGCATCTCCGTATCTCTAAGATAGAGAGTTACAGACTCGACAGGAACTAGAGACGGCAACTTTCTACTTCTTTTTCCACAATCTCCGGGATGCTGGCGGAGAAGAATAGAAAGGTGTCCCGCGAGGCGGGAGGGAATTCTAGACTTGATTGGAGATTACAATATGGACTGAGCTTGTAAGGGCCTCCACACTTGCGGCAACGCGGAAGCCCTATCCTTAATCACAGGGAAGAGAAGCAGAGTTTGCCGCCAATGTGTCGCCTGGGCGGCAAGAGCGGCGCCGTCAACGCGGCAGCCGCTTTGCTGCCGACAACTTCTGTCTGGGCTCTAACTGATCGGGGCGAGATCTAAAGTAGAAACTGATAACGATCAGTATAATGAAATCACATTGGCGATGGAGTGGGGCACAAAGCTGAAGACCAGTGCCGCCTAAGCGGCAGTTTCGCCTCCTGCGAGGCAGTTTTGCTGCCTACCGCGTGCCGCGTTGACGCAAAAGTGTGCGGAGGCCTTAAATGATTTGAGCTGCAAATGTGTTTGTTGCGTTAACGTTCGCATTCGTTTGTGTTAGCATTTCGATCAATTCTGCTACTGTACAGCACGATTCGAGCAGTACAAAATATGCTTATAAACGTAGCTTCAGGAAAATAAAAACCTAAAAAATTCGGAGACGAGAAGAAAGTATAGCTATAAGAAAGGACCTGCTGAATTCCGAAAAATAGCGTTGGAAAATGTCCTAGAAAAATCGTGGGAGTAGAAAAGAGGGGACACCTTCAAGGAAAGTCTTGACGGCGAACATTACAGTGACGCAAAGACTAAAGCAGGAGCAAAAGAACATAAAAATGTAGGCACTGACGGAATAGGAGAGGAAGAACCAAGCTTATTGCAGTGGCTTGGCTTCTATGTGTAGGGAATTTGAGATACGCATCGGTGCAACGTCCACATACTCGTCCGCACTTGCAGTGCATGTCTTTTTCAGGTTGCATTGTTCGACCACGGCAAACCTGCTCGATCGAAAGGAAAGCACGAAGTAACTCGCCATTATGTGGCGTGCTTTTTATCGAAATAGCTTTAAGTCGTCCGTGCTATTCTTCTCTATTCGCCGTGCAATTCTGAACGTTTGAAGGCTGCTGGCAACGTCATTGTCGGACTGCTGCGTTGATCGAATGGGGATCGAACTCATTCTACATAGGATCCAAGCATAGCACGGGTGATCGTGTTCAAGAACAAGCGATTAGGGCATTGCAGAAGAAGGCAGCTCGAGGAGAGCGAATCTCCTCGACGAAGAAAGCCGTGATTATTAGAGGCAGCGATGATGTCGTGGAGATGACAGCAAACGGAAACGAATTGGATTGCGATAGGCAATGCAGCGACCTTTCGAGGAATTGAGCGGTGTCTCTCCAGAATAGGATTAGAGCTGTAGGGCCGGGGGCATAAGAAAGACTGCAATCAGACGATGCCGGTTAAGAGCAGCAGGGCAGTCCTGACTTCTCTTTTCACCTCCCCCACCACCTTTACGAACGTACCTTGTTCAAGAGCAAGGTCTTCCCTGTGGAGTCAGGAGCCATCTATTGTGTTCCTTTTGTTCCTCGAAGTTCGAACACTTAACAGAATATCCACAGTGAGCTCTCATAGCTAAGGGAAATGGGAACATTGATAGACCAATCTCTTAAAAAAGAGCGGAGCATTCCTACAGATATGGGAGTCAATTTCAGAGGTGGAATTACACTGGTTGAACTTCTGTCATTGCTTGGCAGCTTACTTGTCACTATTGTTCTAATTATTCTATAATACTTCTTGGATCGTAAGCCAATGTCATGTAATATCATACTATACTGCTTCTAATTACATTGTTCTTCACATGGATTTTAACCATGTAATAAATAATAATAATAATATGAATAATAATAAATTAATAATTGTATTTAACACATTTGCTTAAGCCTGGAGCGGCTGGTAGAGAGGCTAATAATTGTATGATCACAAAAAATGAAAGCATCCGTACTGGAGCTATGACGAGTCGTGGAGGTAGGTGGGTGACTCAAATGATCCTGCGATGTGCCAAGGAATCCCCCAGAGAATCAAGTGGAGCAAAAAAGGGTTTAATGCGGCATGGTACTGGAATGGGGAGGTGCAGATTGCGGTGAAGAAAAAGGGGGCCTTCAAGCTGTGGCAAGAGACGAGGGCACCCCAGCACCTCAGAGTCTATAGGGAGCTGAAAAGGCTGGCAAAAGCAGCCGTAGCAAAAGCAAAGAACCAGGTGAATGATGCCCTATACGAGAAGCCGGACGGGTGACAAGGAGAAAAGTTCGCCATCCGGCTGCTCAAGGCACGGCATACATAGGGCTAGCGCCGACAACAGAGTAGTCAAGAAGGTAAGGAAGCTGACGGCTGAGAAAGTTGAGATCAGAAGAACATGGGAAGAGTAGCTCATTGAACTCTTGAACGAGGAATTCTCTCGTCAGAAAGAACAATCAAAGGAAGGATCCATCCCATCTTGGACGGAGGAAGAGGTTCGCAAGACCATAGGGAAGATGAAGCTCGGAAAGGCAGCTGGGCCTGATGTGGTGCTAATAGAGGAATGGAAGGTGCTTGGGAACTGTGGAGTCTATTATCTGATCCAGTTTTTCAATAGAGTCATAATAGAAGGTAAGGCGTCTGATTGATTGACTGGAGGAACAAAACAGTAGTCCCTATCATCAAGCAGAAGGGGGACAAGTTCGAGTGCTCTAACTACCGAGGGATTAAACTAATCACACACGAAGGTCTACGAACAACTGGTCAACTCGAGGCTGAAGGAGATGGTCCCAGTGTCCCAGAAGCAGTGGGCTTCATGTCCGAAATGTCCACCACAGACATCATCACGGAGAAGTATCAAAAGAAACAAAAGCCCTGTTACTTGACAGGGTTTCCTGGATCTGGAGAAGGTCTATGACAGGCTGCTCCGAACCATGCTCATGAAAGCCCTTCGAGGAAGGGTTGACCTCGAACTGTGTTCACGGACATAAAGGACATGTACGAAGGCTTGAAAGCGGCGATTCCAATTCCACAAGGCATGACACAGAAGATGGATATCATAGCGGGGTATATCAAGGGTAGGTTTTGATTCCGTTTCTCTTTGCACACTGACGATTGACTCATTTTGACTACTTTGAAGAAGGTACCACCATCTGAGCGGACGACATCGGTCTAGTAGCCGACAGCCAGGAGGAGCTGGAGGAGGAGATGCAGCTTCACAGGGAACGGCCTGCGGCTGAACGTGAAGAAGACGGTGTTCATCAGCTCCGAGAAGTGCACTGGACCGATTTTAGACTGCCAAGTGAAGGCGATCGAGAAGCTGGAAGAATTCCGCTACCTCGGAAGAGATCTATGCGAGCATGGACATATAGACAAGGTGGTTAGGAAAAGAATAAACACAGCCGGGCATAAGTGGAGGGAGTCCACAGGAATCCTCTGCGACCGTGGATGCTCCATGACACTGAAAGGCAAGCTATATAGAACAGCAGAGAGGTCTGCACTCGTCTGCGGCATTGAGCGCTGGGCCCTGAGTGAGGCGCAGGAGCGGCAACTGCACGCTGCAGAAATGTGGTTGCTCAGTTGGGCACGTGGATGGACACGTCGGTACTGCATCGAAATGAGGATGCTAGGGCGATGATGGACAGCTCCGATTCAGCTGAACATGAAGAGGCAAAAAAGAGGCGCCATAAGTGGTACGGACAAAACCTCAGAGGACCAGACAATCACCCAATAAGGTTGACCCTCGATTTTGAGGCACCCGGGAAGCATCCAAGAGGTGCACGAAGGAAAAGGTGTAAGAACGTCTTCAAATGAGATCTCGCCGGGGTCGGCGCCATAACAGGCGACGCCCTTGATAGGATGAGATGACGACGGGTCACAAAAACAGAAGACCCTGACTAAGGACTAAGTGCCCAGAAGGAGAAGAGCAAAATAATCTGGATGAGCAAATAGGCAATCTTGAAAGGTTAGCGCCGAATTTTTGACCACTTACTCGAAAGTGGAGACGTAGTGTACGCAAGTAGAAAGGATATGCCAATGGCCATGACAAAATTCGTATTACCTCTATCGTAGTGCCAAAGCTTTTAAGCCTATATATGGGTTTCAAACTTGCCATTTCACTCGCTCCGTTTTCCACTTTTTGAAGGGCTTTTGAGCCTTTAGATTACTTAAAGATATGTTGTGGGAGTAGGACACATAACATCCCCTTATAAGCGTCTCCTTGGAATGGAGTGCAATCAACCAAACAGCTGAAAATGATATAGTTGTTTGGCATTTTTTCTAGAAAAATATATGTAAAATCGAATTATACTTGTCTTCAGAAGTGATGTCTGAATTGGCACGAGACCGAGTAGCTAAAACAAACAGGCATCTTTATTCTGTCTGCAGACTTTTAAACACTGTTTTCCTCAAAATTTCTTGAAAGTTTTGAATGTCATTTAACTAGGAAATGTTTGGAAAACAGCGGTTTTTTAGGTTCTATGAACTTGTGTTGAAAAAGGATGTGATCTTACTTTTAAAGAAAAATTGCAGTTTAAGAGCTAAACCACCCGTTGTTAGAAAACAGCAACATGCCGTGCAATAGCAATTAGACGATGTAGACGAAATGAAACAGTTCCAAAGTTAACAGAAAATTAGTGTGGTTAAATAATCGTCAAAAGAAGGTTTATGGTTATTTCTGGTTTAATTGTTTAAATGCAATGGTGTTGGGGCGCAGTCGGAAGAGGTGGAAGTGCAGTTCTGATTTTATATACTGTACTTACCAGGGAAGGGTCTCAGGCGTAGGTCTAAACGGGAGAAATAGATAGTACTGCGACAATCTCCACCCTTCATATGGTAGAAAAACATGTTTCGTTTTTGCTGAGTTCTTGAACAAAACGAGCTACGGGCCCTCAAAGGCGGGGTACAGTAGCGCACCGTCACCCGTACCTACCGCAACCTATCGTAATCGGCTGAAATTTTAAAAAACAGATTCAGATTCTGATCAAAACCCCAAATAATCCCAAATCCCGAGCGAGGTATGGGCGACATCGGTGAGAATGACCTCGACAGCCTTAAACATCCGTACCTGCTGTAACCCGTACCTGCTATGAGGTCATTGTTTAGCACTCTTTGAAGAACACAAAACATTGTATTAGGTTGTAACGAATTAAATGGCACTGCTCGCGCCATTTTTTTGGCGCGTCTTTGCGCGTTTGATCAAGAACAAACCGTAACATGTGGCTACTATTTAGAAGCGCAAACTTTGCTCTACCGGTGAGTACCAAATTTTCTATGTAAAAGTGGGAAAACTTTAGAGTTTTATTGACTTTTTGCAGATGGACAAAAGGGTAATCCGAGGCATTTACTTGTATGAATTCAAGCTGGGCGCTACAGCTAAGGAGGCGGACGAGAAGATCAACGCCGCATTCGGTCAAGGATGTTCCACAATTCGGACGGCGTATCGTTGGTATCAGAAGTTCCGGAATGGAGATGAGAGCTTGGAAGAACATGAAGGTCGTGGGAGGCATAGTGATGTTGTTGAGGACAAGCTGAGAGATGTGGTAGAGGAGGATCCACACAAAGGTACCAGGGAGATAGCGAAGGTTCTTGGCGTCAGTCACAACACAGCTGCCCGGCATCTGAAGGAAATTGGAAAGACCAAAAAGCGGGAAAGATGGGTGCCTCACGAGCTGTCTGAGGAGCAAAGAAACCGACGATATGAGATCTTGTCCGCTCTGCTTCTACGGAAAGAAGCGGACCCATTCCTTGATCGCATCGTAATCTGTGACGAGAAATGGATAATGTACGACAACAGGCAACGATCGGCACACTGGGTGGACAGCGATGAGAGCCCCAAGGTTTTTGCGAAGCCGGAATTGCACCAAAAGAAAGCAATGGTGAGAGTATGGTGGTGTTCGCTGGGAATTATTCACCACAGCTTCCTCCCTCCCGGTGAATCCATCACGGCAGAGAAGTACTGCATTGAAATTGAAGAAATGATGAAAAAGTTGAAGGATATCCGGCCGGCCTTGGTAAACCGAAGGCGAGTTCTCCTTCTGCACGACAATGCTCGTCCCCATGTAGCACGAATGACGTTGCAGAAATTGAATGAGCTGAGCATTAAAACTCTACCATATCCTCCGTTTTCTCCCGACCTCTCCCCAACAGACTACCATTTCTTCAAGCATCTTGGCGACTTCTTGGTAGGGAAAATATTCAAATACCAACAGGATGCCGAAAGTGCCTTCGAAGATTTCGTCAATTCCAGAACTTCTCATTTTTATGCTACTGGGATAAAAAAGCTTGTGTCACGTTGGCAAAGATGGTTAGAATCGGAAGGTTTTTATTTCGATTAATAAACTTGCCTACAAGCCGAGATATTAACTGTTTAAATTTACAGTGGTTCAGTGTCATTTATTTCGTTACAACCTAATATTATGCGGAAATTGAGAAAAGTGAGTGAATCACGGCCTACAGTAAACCCTTATTTGACCGTTTAGAGTGAAATAAATGTGTAGGAGATGTAAAGGAAGTAAGCTGATTCAAACTATCATTAAGGCACGTACTTTCACGACTCTAGAGATCGAGGAGAGGTAGAAAAAAATTTCGCACAAACCTCGCCCATAGCTCGTTTGGTCCAAGGACTCAGCAAAAACGAAGCATATTTTTTAGACCATATGAAGGGTGGAGATTCTCGCGGCATATTCCATTTCTCCCATTCAGACCTACGCCTGAGACCCTTCCCTGGTAAGTATAGTATATAAAATCAGAGCTGCACTTCCACCTCTTCCGACTGCGCCCCAACAGCGTAGCATTTAAACAATTAAACCAAAGATAACCATAAACTTCTTTTGACGATTATTTAACCACACTAATTTCTTGTCAACTTCGGAACTGTTTCATTTCGTCTACATCGTCTAAATGCCATTGCACGGTATGTGGCTGTTTTCTAACAACGGGTGGTTTAGCTCTTAAACTGCAATTTTCTTTGAAAGTGAGATCACATCTTTTTTCAACAGAAGCCTATAGAACCTAAAGAACCGCTGTGTTTCAAACATTCCTTAGTTAAATTACGTCCAAAACTTTCAAGAAACGTTGAGGAAAAACAGTATTTAAAAGTCTGCAGACAAAATAAAGATGCTTGTTTGGTTTAGCTACTCGGACACCAATTCAGACACCACTTCTAGGGGCAGGTATAATTAGGTTTTAGGCATATTTTTCTAGAAAAAAGAAGCTTTCTAGAATGCCAAATAACTATATCTTTTTCAGCTGCTTGTTTGATCGTATTCCATTCCACGGAGACGCTTAAAAGGGGGTGTTATGTGCTCAACTCCCACAACATGTCTTTAAGTAATCTGAAGAATCAAAAGCCCTTCAAAAAGTGGAACACGGAGCTAGTGAAATTGCAAGTGTGGAATCCATATATAGGCTTGAATGCTTTGGTACTACGATAGAGGTAATACGATTTCTGTCATGGCCATTGGCATATCCTTGATATTGCATACACTACATAAGCGTCTCCACTTTCGAGTGAGTGGTCAAAAATTCGGCGCTCACTTTCAAGATTGCCTATCTCTAGACCACTCGCGTTGCGTAACACTTTTATATTCTTAATTATATAATTTTACATGGGTGTATAGATGCACGGGCGGAGGAGACGCCTGTTTTTTTGCGCACGCCGAATCAACGAACTGGGTCCCTCCCGCCACAGATCACCAAGCCTACTAACCGTCCGGGGTCGATCAGTCGGAACCCGGAAAAAATGAAACGTTGACTTATCCATTGACTGGCCACCGCAACTCATCGTATAGGCTAAATGTGCAATCACAGCGTCTCCACGAGTAGCCGTATATATATATATATATATATATATATATATATATATATATAATGGAGGTGGAAAGGAAATGGTGCATTCTCAACAGGAATTGATTTGCGCCATCCTTCCTCCTTTTATGCTTTTATTATATTTACACCTAGTGGTGTATGATCGAGAACAGTCACGCTGCGTCTGGCTAGCAAATTCAAGGCAACGCACTAGAACAAGAAATTGGGTTAATGGATCCTGTCTAGCACGTTCGGAAGAACGATAGTAATACATCCTTGCTTAGTGGCGCTTGTGAATGCAATAAATCTCCGGCTATGCACTTAGGGTATAACGGGCTTAACACAATAAGTGCATTTAAAGACGGATATGGATGTCATTTCCAAGTGAAGGTCATATGGAGGATAATGGCAAGACAATCTTGAGATTTATAGGCCAAGGCAATATGTTTTATTGGAACCGGAGTAATCCTTGGGCTAAGAAAAGCTTTATTTCAATGCGTGTAGAGGAAGAAAATGTTAGACTGAAGCAGAAACATTCACTCGATACTGCAGTAAGAATGTTCCAAAGTTCAGAGCAGATGCGTAGATGGTGTGCTTCTTTGAGCGTGGATTAGAAAGCTAAGCAGGTGCTAAAGTTCTGCACCTTGAAGAAAACCGACAGTGAATCCACTGCAAAAAAGTCAAAAATGGGATCTCCTTCAGAATTCTGACTTGCGAGTTTGACGTCGCTGCATTCAATAGTCCTAACCTTCGATGCTCAAGAACCCTTAGGTAAGTAGGCACGAAAGTAAACTTAACCCAGACGCTAGTGGACACGTACTTCCACGCAAGGAGAATAAGTTTTGTACCTGCGTGTGTTTTCTCTCGAGGGAGAGCAACCCGGACACTACCAGAGCGTCACTCGCCAGGGGGACTCTTTGAACTTCCCTCCTCTTTTCTTTGTTCCTCTGAATACTAACCATTGCTAAAAAGCTTGAGAAGATAACTTTACAAATACACGTGAATCCGCCTTTCGTTTAAAAATTTTGAAAGTTGGATGCATCCAAGCGTACGCCATCAGTATCAAGCTTCTCAAGCTGCCCTTAATCTACAACTCAAAATCACTTGATCTAGAGCTGCGACCTCTTCTTCTTAACATTCTCCCATTCTATTGTCTCAAACACTTTTCTTTCACACTCAAACAGATAAAGCAGGGTCAGCGCAAGCAACGTGCAGATAACCTTGATGACGAGCGGCTGAAAACTAACATGAAGGCTTGCGTTTCCAGAAACGACTTTTTGTTCGTCACGCACTTGATTTTTTAATAGTGCAAATTTCTTTGAATTTACTAGGCAACTACATATGTGCAGATTTTGAAAGTGAATTTGCTTTTTTGCTAAGAAATGTTAAACTCTCATTTGGCACTTAGTAATTGGTCTGAGATGTAATAGGGAAAGTTCCTAGAATTCAGCAAACCCAAGCTACCTTTGAACAATAACTCGGAAAATGCGGTTTACGGTAAGACTCAAGTGTGACATAAAGCAAACAAGGTTCAATTGCGGTTGAAGTGCAGCGTGGCAAGGACGGCTAGGTGCAGGGACTTTTCTTGTAGGGGTGGGTTCGAACAGAGTGTTCACGAGAGAGCTAATGCAATTCAAAATTCAAGACAATTTGGTTAGGAGCAAAGATTACTTCTTAGAGATAACGAGGCAAAAACGAGGAACACTTTGCATTCAAACAGAGTAAATCGGCACATAACAGTGGTCTGGCTAATTTATACCAAAAAATTATCATGTTTGCTACAGTTTTTTAAAAAGTCCCTAAAAGTTAAACTAATCTGAAATGCTCTCACGCCTTTTATTATAGCATCGTCTCACCATACGTGTCTTTTGGGAGATTTAGAGATTTCCTCTATCGCGAACGAGAGACGATGTGGAGTCAAACGTAGATTATTCAAAAGAACCGCTTCACATTTGTTCTAGGCCTTGAGCAGCTGACATATGCCAAAGGTGCCAAATGCTGCCACATGATGGTTTCTTTGTGATCAGAACTCTCACACCACGCGGAACTTATGCTTGAACCCTCTACTTTGCGAACGGGATGACAGCAACAAAGCTGTTTGATCACATGCGACATCCCCATATCATGGGAGTGTGCTGATTAGCCATTTGCAACGGAGATATCGCGGATGTGGCGCGCGATTTAACAGCCCTGATAGTGTAGTAGGCTAAAGTCCTACCCGCAGGCAGAGATTGCGGGTTTTACAAAGAAAGGTTCCCAACGCCTGGTGAGCTTTTGCGATGCTGTTCTGGCAGGGTGTAGGGCCGTGTGAGCAGAGTCCAGAATTACAGTTAGTTTTTGCTGAGCGCTCTTTTAAAGACCTGATAAGAAGGTGGGAAAATGTGTGCGCAACACTCATCAACCCCTATGACACCACACGAGATGTGCCTCTGTGGCACAGTCGATAGGAGGGCCGCCTCATAGGATCACACCGACTGTCAGGAAAGAGAGGCGGTGCAGGTTAGAGGTAGTATAGTGAAAATGAGACCTTTCTACGCATATCATCCAATTGGTTTCATAGGTGCGTTTGGATGAGGAGGGGCTGCATGTCGACTGGACCTGATGATGACTGTAAAGAGGAAGACTAACTGTGTTCTCTAACAGTCAACAATCACCGTTAGAGAAATCAGTCCACTTTGACGGCAAGCACGTTTCGGAAGAAAAGGTCCTGTGAAAGAGCATCTTCTTGTGATTTTTCACAGCAGTGATTGTGCAGTGGTTATCCTTCTTACAGATGCAGCAAGCCCTTATTTTCTACCGGCTGGCAGCTGGCTACGTCGATGTTCACCAAGTACCCTTCTCTACTCCCACAGATTACGCGTTCAACGAAGAAGTAGTCATTCCTTCCCAAGAAGAAGATTGTTCCTCACTGGTATTTGTAAGATTCTGCTGGTATGACACGCGCCTGTGTTTTACTTGTCTCATAGTTTTGAACCATAGCTGTTGACTAAAAGAGAAGAGTAATATGGCTTTTTATTTCCAAAGAAGTGAAATGGTGCAGATACGCATCGTTGAAAAAATATCACATATGAGGGCGTAAACAGGCAATCTTGCTTTGTTGTAAGCATGAATTGTCTAAAATTGACTCCTGCGATCATGAGAAAGCGTAATAACAACGAAGTAATACGAGCAAGAATATTGGCAGCACCCGAGCTCGAACTCAAAAGCGGTGTGCTTCTATGAGTACTGTGCCACAGAGACGCATTTCGTGGGGTATTATAAGGGTTGCTGATTGGGTTGCGCATACGTTTTTACACATTTTTCTCCGGAAATTCTAAACAGCATTCAGCAAAAACTAACTGTGATCCTGGACTCCGCTCACACTGTCCTACATCCTGTCAAAATAGCATCGCAAAAGCTCGCCATGAGTTGGGAACCTTTCCTTGTTAGTCGCGCCTGAGCGATAGTTAATTGCAACAAAAGATCTGGCAACATCAGGTCAAACAATTTTGTTGTTAACCAAATCTATCTTACCTCGTTAGTTGTTACTCCTCACACATTTTTGTCATTCTTATGCATACAGTAGAAGGCATCTCTACCGACAGGCCCCATTAACAGGCCAAAGTTGTTCTTTGCGTTCATACTCTCTTCATTGTCACATGTTTCATTACCATAGCAACTATGTTTATCATTGTATGTGATGTTAGATAAATCTGTGAGCAAAACGGTGTAAAAAAGGTTAGCTCCGGTTATGTGGGGCGATTAGTAGCACAATCGGAGGAGGCATAGGCTCTCGCATGTATTCCGAACCGAGGCTCTTCGTTCAGGTTCAGCCCAGGTCAATAAAGCCCATTCAATCCCCAGAGGTCCCTAAGTTGTGAACGAGTTGTCTTAGAAGGATAAAACACTGGCTTCCTTATCTTACGACACCCGCAAGTCATTGCAGAGATTACGGATTCCAGTTGCCTGCACGGTATCCCGAAGAAGCAGAATGCTTAGTCTGGTGGCTCATCCCAAATAGGAATTGATTATTTGCTTGGAATTACTTCCGTCCTCTGCCTTTCATTTCTTAACGACCACTTTTGAAGTATACCAATCATTCCTTCTAAAGCGAAGTTCTTGTCGAATTCGAAAATAGGCTTCCTTGAAAATAGGTTTTCAAACATTAACTACGTTTTCTTCTCGAGAGCGCGAAAGGGTCAAACGAAGTTAGGATGTCGTCGACAAAAATCTTAGTAACCGTACACGACATTTTTGGTTGTAAAAAACTTGAATGTGTGTCCATAATACGGTTAAGGCTTTTGAGATTCCGACAAAGGCGATGTTGCCAAAACGTTAGCTAGCAAGCAGTAAAAAAAGACTCACATCAGGCTCAAAGAATGACCAGAGCTAAGTTTCGCAGGTGCTCACTCGAGCGAAAGTCGTGCCCTCCAAATTTGAAACACATGGTGCACATTTCACGGACTACTGTAGCAGTTGTACAAGGAGCATTAAGAAGTAGCTGTTCTGACCATGAAAAAGGAACAGAAACAGCTGTGGATGACATGCTCCCAGAACACACCCTATATTTATGAACAAGGAACGGACGACTTGGAAAACAGATTAACGTCATAGAACTTGTAGAGCGAAAAGCGCGGAATGTGAAACTTGGTTGACAGCGATCTGAGGGAAGAGCGATGTACAGAGTAAAAAGCGCCGACGTTCGAAGGAGCTATCCTACTAATGACATCCATTTTGAGCAACGTGTGCTCGGCTGAATTCAATTTATTCTCTACAAGTCGCTGTATGCCTCCAGCAGTTGAGAAGATAGTGCTAGAGGTTCATGTTGATCCATCTAGGCTTCAGCAGCTTGAGTCCATCTTCGTGGATCATTCCAGAATGCCCAAAAATACGCAGCGCTACATCGCTAGCAACCATTGCGGTCAACTAGAGAAATAGAAAATGATTTATAAGCGGATGGGAGAGGGAAAGAGCTGAACCGTGACTAGAGGTAAGAATCGGCCTGACGGGTATCATTACAGGACACAGCTACTTCAGCGTGTTAATCGCAAGGCTATGATTCAAAAACAAATGATACAGAATTAACAAGTTACTTTCTGTGGTCAGCAAATGTGCTTCGAACAACGACGTTGAGGAGTTCTCCTTTCTTGCATATTTAGACGAAGAACGTGCTTAGCAGAGATTCGCACGAAGCCGATCACCCACGTAGGTCCTCAAAAATTATTGACTTCTTTAACAGGAACAATATGGCGAAAGGAGAAAAGGTAATGCATGAAAATGCATAAATACACGATCTCCTTGGTTGCAAGGAGTGAAAGAAAGGGTCACCTTGAATAACTCATGAGGAAAGGTTAAATCGTAATCGTTTCAAATGTGATCAAGGCTGAAATGACTTTCTAACACACAATTCGCGGTCAAAACTACTAAGGAACCATATGGGCGGGGAAATTGTGGTTGCGAAAAGCAATGAAGAGCATCAGAATGGAGCGTCAAAATGTAATAGTAGCCTGTGCTTTATTTAGTGAACACACCCAATAGTACTGCTCTGGAAAAGAGTTTTGCCAGTTCTACTGTATCAAGATTGCTTGCCTCGCTAGGCACTCCTCCTGTCCAATTCTTCAGATTGGGTACTTCGAGAGCACCGCACTCCTAAGATCGAAAGCACTACCTCGTTGAAAACCTTGCAGCTCATACATATATTATAAAGTTCAAAGCGTTCACAGTTCATAGCGAAATGTATCAGCTTCTTGAAGGACTCAAGTTCCTTTCAACGCCCAATCTTGAACTTTTGTGGAACAGAAGAACGGGCAATACGTCAGACAAATCCATCCTTGTGAACAAGTTGAATTTTAAGTGTAGTTGGCCTACAGCGCCAGGTGATGCTAAACTTGAGAAGTCCTGAATCCTTCGAAAAACACGCACTTAAAAAACTAGATCAGCAGAATTGAAGACACCATCGGTGAAGACCGACGTCGCAAAACTACTGCCTAGGCATTAGGCAAACTATTCCTCTGAATAAACTGAGCACTCGCCGAAGTATGTAGAAATTAGCCGACAACCTAATCGAGTTCGCTTATGCGTGTAAAAGTATAAATTGACGTTGGAGTAGAGTGGTTCCGGAGCGGATGATTTCCCATTCAATATCAGCGAATCACATAGGTATTTGTTCACTGATGACGACAATGTTCTTAAGCTGGTACATAGTTGTTGTTTCCGGATGCTGAAAAAAGACATCTTCAACTGTTGGGCAATTTCTTTTTCAAATGTGCTCCATCCTGGCATGCACATCTTGAGCTTTTACCATTGGAAAGGTTTGCATGTTTTACTAGTCAATTCCTAGGAGAGCTAGAGAACCATCCTTTGGGATTCATGTTATGTCGGTCCTCCTTTCAGCGGCAATCGCCTTGGTAACACAGTGCCACATTAAACTTAAGCGACCTCTAACTGAATGGGAAAGGAGACGTTGTTATCTGGCAATGATCAGTCTGTAATCCCAATTCGAGTAAAGATTTGTTTGAAAAAGACGTGTTTGAATGACAACATTGGCGATTTTTGGTTAGTCTGCCCAGAATAAAAGGCTGATTCAGCACTTCTTTTTCTAGTTCAGAATACTTTATTCAGCCAATAAACCTTCATCTCGTGACGCCAACGAGACTCCGATGCCCCATGCAGCTCAGATTGAGGTCCTTGGTCAACTGTTTGTAATGGTAGTAAGCCTTTCTATATGTGGAGGAAATGAATTTGTGCGAAACTTTTTTGGAGACGATTGAGTACTGACATGCTCACTGGCTAATCAGCTCCAGTCATTGCTTAGGCCAAATACACTGCATTGAAATCGCTTCCACGATGTGGCGTAAAAATAGAATGCGTGGCGCTCCTCAAGCAGAGGTCAATTCCGTCATTTATCCTTCATTCTTTGAGCAAAAGAAGG
Source organism: Heligmosomoides polygyrus bakeri (assembly GCA_947359475.1). NCBI lineage: Eukaryota > Metazoa > Nematoda > Chromadorea > Rhabditida > Heligmosomidae > Heligmosomoides > Heligmosomoides polygyrus. The sequence goes on from OX375866.1 coordinate 79,372,022, forward strand.
TGAAAACTGAAGACTCAGTATCTTCCAATTGCACTCCGCTTCCATATCAATTTAATCCTTACAAAATATCAGATAAAAATATCAATATCAGATAAAGCACGTTCATGAAAAGAAGAACGTCGAAAAGAGTGTTGGGCTTCCGGCTTTCACTTATTTGCACGAATGAACGAGCGAGCGCGATACACCCGGTATAGAACAGGGGTGCACACAAAATTCTGTGCGTTAAATATTTTTAACGAATTTTTTTTTACGGAAAATTTTCGTTAAATTTCCGGTAAAACGTTAAATTTCGTTAAAAAGCACAATTAGCTGCAAACCATTATTTCAAGTGAAAAAAATCAAGGGAAAACTTATGGGTTTCAAACTCAAGAGGTCAACAGCTAAAGTTCAAGGAATGTAGTGCAACACTGCAATTAAAATAAACAATTCAACATAGAAAAATATACAAGCCTTCAACAATAAATTACCTCCAGGGTGCCGAATAAAAACAGCTGAGGAATTATCATTGAAGATGATCACCGACAACGCATCTTAAAATGTGCGATCAGGCAGAACCCGGAGTCCCCCCCCCCCTTCCGTGTTCTTTGCGAAAACGTTTTGTGTGGCTGTTCTACGAGCATATACAATTTCGGTGCGGGACCAGCCCACTAAGTACAGAAAGAAAAAGAAAAATACAATTAAAAGCCTATCAGTGGATGGTTAGCACGTTGTCGAACGCACGATTTTCAAGTGCCTGGTGCATGGAACCAATCCATTTTTTGCGAGGTCGAGACCTTGACACGACATCGTGTCACATGGTCGCACAGCCAAAAAGGTGTGGCACGTCGACAACGTGTTAACCTTGAGGAAAAGTAGGTTTCCAAATTTTTGCTTTTCAAAAATCAGTTAAAATATGTCCAACGGCCGAAAACATCCTCTTCGTCTCAATCGATCCAAGTGGCGAGCAAGAGTATTCTGGGATAAGCAACGCCAGGTGAGGATAGGCACATCCTACGAGGAGATTAGACAAGCATCTTTGTGGATTCGTTGACGTACTTGGGGGTTCGGGGAGGAAATTTCTAGCTCCAAAATGCATTAAAGGATACGGATGAAGGACAGCGTTACTTAATCTCTTTTGGGAAGCGCCACGCATCCCACTTCTATGGTATATCGTGGAGGAGATTTGAATGCGTGTTTGGCCGTGCAAATGACTTGCAGTAGCCAGTCGATAAAGAATTCATCGCTTTATCCCTCCCAGACAAGTCTGGTACCAATTGTACCAATTCTCCGACCCCGGAGGGATGGAAGGCTTGGTTTTCTCGAGCGGGAAATCTGAACCGGGAACATGGTAACGGGTACAGGCGACAGCAATCACCTCTTCCGACTGCGCTGCACGCGCCCACAAAATGCATTATTTCCAAAAATTCAAAGCAGATCCATGGAAACATAAAAATATTCTAGCTGATTTCATTAGTTTTTCAGGCACTTATCCTTTATCCTTCTAATCGGGAAGATGAGCCCTGCAAAATTAGTGAAGATTAAGGGCGAAGGTGGGAAAACTCACTGAGAAAAAAGTCCGTTAAAAATTCCGTTAAATTTCTAAAAATTTCCGTTAAGTCGTTAAGCCAGATTTTAACGAAAAATGCCGTTAATTCGTTAAATTCGTTAAATCGTTAATCGTTAAATGTGCACCCCTGGTATAGAACGCAGCATGAGGAATCACGGAATCACGACAATTCTGTGAGTATTGTGCTCCTCAGTAGCGGCTGTCTCTCTCAGCAATGAAGAAAAGTCACAGACTCATTCGCTAAAACCGGAACGCATGGAAAAGAATGATGAGCTCCATTTTTGGCAGAATTCAAGATTCTTCTGACTTGTGATAGATGGCGTTTTCGGTGGACTCCGACCATAAGGATTTGCAGTGAGTAATTTCTTGACATCCTGCAAATACCTTTCGAGAGGCATAGCAACGCAAAATCTTTGTTTGAACATGCCTCGAAGGAGTTGCCCAAAAAGAAATAAAGCAATTACTCCCGTAGGGTCACACTCCGTCGGCCCTCCGCCTGTCTTTCTTCAGTCCAATTTCCATTTTCCATTTATTCTCAATCTGGCAAGGGAGCATGTGCCACGATGGTAGTGATGTGGTGATTCTCACATGTACCTCAAATGGATTCATGTTCGATTCATTCTCATGTCAGCCAAGCCATTTCCACCTCATTGAATGGTGAAAAGCGGCATCAGATTCACCCGGGATGAAGGAGGCCATGGGAGGTGATATGGTTGGTAAGAGCTTGAAAATACGCCAGGCACGAGGGCTAAGGTTAAGGGTCGTTCCTTCTTGCAGTTTTTAGGAAGACCATCTCTCGTAAACCAATCCCTTTTTGTGAGCGCCGCCACGCTTGCGGAATGTCGCGAAGGTAATGGGAACCAGGGATGAGCGGATAACGAAATTTTGAAAACCGGATAACGGATAACGGATAATTTGGCCTGGAAATGGCCGGATAACGGAAAAGCGGATAAGGAACAAACAACAAAAACTAAACTCGTTTTAAATTGCACTAATTTCAACAACAGACCAGGACTTGAAGCACTGTTATTCTTAAGGAATTTCTAGACATTTTAGTGGTGTTTTAAACGTTTTGCAGTCGCCACATTAACGACGCTCTATGGGGTTTTCTGCCTATCCATAGGAAGACAAATGCACAGCGACATACCCGCCTTTCACCTGTTTCCAAGGAGTCGGTTGGATTGTCTTATTTAGCAGCCTTACTCTGCGCTTAATTTTTTCCAATTAGAGCAGTTGAAAAATAGAATAGTCCTTGGAAGAGCAATTACTCCGATGTCTCTGAAAAGAAGAAGAAGGCAGGAGACATCCAGCCGAACAAACTTTACATGACGATCTTGATCCTCACATGCTATGAACCGTTATTGTTGTTCCTGCCCGACAGCATCCAAAGATCCAAGGTACTTCAACGTGGAATTATCTGGGGTGGATAAAATAACTTTTGGGTAGTAACTGCAAGCAATTGTGTACGGCAAACAAACACTCAATGAGTTATGACATCCAGACCTTGTGGATCTGAGGAAGAATATCCGACCCAGCTTCAAAACGGAGGTGTTGCCTATGTTGGAGATAAGCCTTACGAAAAAACTCACACAATAAAAATCTACATGTCTTCAGCACCCACGATGATAAGGTTGTTTGGTTTATTGCTTCCCTAAAATTTTTAGTGGAGAAGTTGCTTACTCGATGTGTTTGGATTAATCCTATTTCTTTTACTAGAATTCATTGCTGTACTGCAGTTTTTGTTGTTGATACTTCACGACAGCATATGGCTGAAGTGGTACCATTACCGCCTGCAATCAAATCGATCATACTGCAATCGTGTAACCACAAATGATGCGATGGAAAGATCGGCGGTAAAAATTCTTCCCAGGATGCGGCTCTCCACTTTTGACGATTGCTAGAAGCAGTTTGTATGCCTTCTTGGTCAGCACATGACTTGAGATCAATGAACAATGCTGTGCTAAGTAGGAGCGGGCCTTCTGTAAGGCTGGAAGTTTGATATCTTTAAAACTTTATGACATGTTCCTAAGTGAGGAAATGCCTCAACTAACGCCTCTGGTTTTGAAGGACTTGTGTTATTTCTGACGACCACTCTTACAATCGTGAAGGATCCATACAGTACATAGTCCACCCATCACCACGTCCAAAGCTAAGATTCGGCCAATTTGTTGTTCGTTATCCGGCCCAAAATCGCCGGATAACGAACAACAAAACGGATAGGCCAAAACCCCCTAAAAACCGGAAAACGGATAACGGATAACGGATAACGGTTTATCCGCTCATCCCTGATGGGAACGTGCATTTAGCCTATACAATGATTAGCGGTGTGCAGCCGATGGACAAGTCAGCACGTTATCCTTTTCAAGTCTGGCACCACATCAGAAACCTTGGGGAAGAGGACGCTTAGCTAGCCTGGGCAGTACTCGAACCGCTAACGTCGATTCTTCGTCTACACACCTACGCGCAGACCGCGGAATGCATGACATACACTAAGAGGAGCTACTTGATACCTTTCTCCCTTCTGCTCTTTACGAGCACCCATGTAGGAGAGAAGTTTTCGATATGTAACAGGGGTTTTTGCGCGCTTTGAAGGAGAAACATAAACGTCGAATGAATTACTATATAATAACAACCATCTTGTCTAAGCTGTAGAAAGGCAGCTCATCAATCTGTGCACCATTCATGGTAAAATCCCCATAAACGGTACATTCGTTTTTTCTCGCAAGCACAGCTCAGTGAATCCCTCGGAAACCGGATGCCTCCTCATGATTTTAACGAAATACGTGTAAATGGGATGAGCCAATACCAACACGTGTGGTATGAGGTAGTGGCAGTGTTCGTTAAAATGTTAACTTAACAGTTCCTTCTTTTTACAGTTCTATACGCTATGAAAACTTGAAGTTCATACTTGCCTCTGAGTTTCCAACATCGAGAAATCTTTGGTGTTCAATTGGGAGAAAAAGCAGATAGATGTTCGATTAGAAAATACTTCCTCATTTCCGTAATTTAAAGATCTGAGAACGTGGAACTGATGTATGCAGAACTAATATTTTCAAAGGAAGGTCGTTTTCTGAAATGCAGAGATGCGAGAGAGATTGGGAATGAATGACAGAAGAGAGACGAAGCGAGAATAGAAGCAGACTAAAAACGGCCATCGGGAAGCATGGCAGTTTGCATCTAATAGTTCGTTTGTCAGAAAAGTAAATGATAAACGAATAAAGCCGTACAATTGTGATAGTTTAATTATAAAGGTACGGAAAACGAAGAATTAGTTTGGTTTTTGTCTCGCACGGGCCCTGAGACGAGAACCAAACAGGGAAGTTGCAGAGACTTTCTTCTATCGAGATTTTTAAAGCTGTTGCTCAGAATAAATCCAATAAAGAGCTGGTATGAAAGACTAACATGGAGCTCTTCTGGTGAAGAGCAAAAGACAGAAATCCCATGGTGGCTTTCAAATCTTCCCACTTGCTAGTTTGTGCACGTGCCGTTCCACCTAGTAGGTAGGGTAAATGTTACGTGTACGAGCGTTTCGAATAGAGAAAATTGCTAGTGGAAAACTTGAAACCTAGCCGCATGGTTTCGCTATAAGGCAATATACTTCCTACCTAAAAAACAAGGCTCGTGGCAGCGCATCGAAGGAGGTGATGGCTTTGACATGCTCTCGATCCCAGCTCCCTGGTTTGGATTCTTCGCCCAAGCCTTCTGTCCCTCCGATGGCTGCGAATTGCTATCACACTCGTCTTAGAAGGAGGATAAAACACTGACTTGTCTTTCGGCTGGCCACTACCAATTTGGCAAGTCGTTGCTTAGCCAAGTTACCCATTCAAGTTGCCTTCTCGACATTCCGTAGAAATACAACAGAATGCAGGGCACTTCCCAAAAGGCATTAATTGACGCCACCTTTTATCCTCTTTTCTCCATTGCTTGAAGGACAAGACAAGGCCGCGATGGCGTAAAAATTGAGCAAAAATCCGTGCATCCCTTAAAGTAGAAGGTGTGGTAATGAGGTCGAAAATGCAACTATGTAATTTGCACATGAATAATTAACATGGATATTTTGCATGAATATTTGGCGTTATTTAATCCAATTAGATTCTAAAATAATTGCAAAATAAGACAGCCACTCAGTTGTCATACGCAGCTACTGATTGCGGCTCAAAGTTTTACAAACGATCTCGGTTAAACAACGTTTCTGAAAGGAATGGTAACGAAGAACGCTCCTCGAAATACGCTAAAAATAAACATTGCTGTAGTTCAAGTGGAAAGAGATCTATGACCCCTCAAGAAGTGTTAAACTTTTTGGTGCAACCTCTACACTGCCACTGCTTGGAGAATTGCCACAATATCCAGAGTGAGTAGAACGCGATAAAGCTGCAGAAGATCACGAAGCTCAAACTATACGCCGCTTCTGGAGGATGCAGGGAATGACGTTAGCGGCGCGGTTGATTGGCCAGGATTCATCGCTGTCCATCGCATTGACAATGGAGAACGAAGACTACGGGACTTACCAAAGGAGGCAAAGAAATGCGGATGATGTGATCGGCGATGAATGCGCCGTAGATTGAATCCGAATCTGAGTAATGGGAAATGCACAAAGCGCGTTCACGAGCACGGATGAGGACTTCCTCCGTTGCAAAGACGTCCCGCAGTCCGATCCCAGTGGCTTCGATTTACTTGTTTAAATTAACGGATAGGGCTCTTTCTTTTAGAGCCGAGATACGACATCGGATTTTTCAAAAGCCGTCACTACAAAACACGTAGAACACTCCTTTATAACAAGTGCTGACTGAAACAGTGGAGCCAGTGGTTATCGCTGAACTTGCGTAGGGGAGTGAAATTTGTGTGACGTTGATCAAACATGACCCCCGAACATGAGATTGAGAAGCAGCTTTTTGAGGACAATATTCTTCTACAGTTGAAAGCTGCTCTTCCGTCGTTCTGTTCTGGAGAGGAAGTTGCATTAGGTTGGCCGGAAAGTTCTGGCGATTTTGACAGGTCCACTTCAAACAATAAGAACTTTCTCCACGCTCACGGGATTCAGTCGACATAGGCACCCTTCGAAGCAGCACACTGTTTGCAATGCGAAGCTAGTTTATTAATTCCGAAAAAAGTGCGTGGTCGAGATGCGAGAAATTCTAGAAAGGCTGTTTTTTGGCTGGTCCTGTTTTGAGTGGGTTCTATCAGCAAGAAAGTTCTGAAAGTGTGGCAGTGGGTTGGCACAAGGGGGGTGAGTATGGCAAGTGAGGCAGAATTTCAAATCGCTGTTCGTTTAATTTTCGCATGCTGATTTGCGAAATGTGTGGGCGGACGCTGAATGGGTGGGACCTGTTCTCTTAACCAGTGCCGGCTACAGCTCACGCAGGTATCGGTACATCTCAATTTCGTCTCAGTAGGCTCTGCTATGATGACTCGGCTTGGTTCCGGAAAGTTGAAGCGAATCACGCCAGCCGCCACCACCACACTGTTAGGCCTATGATATACTTCGACAACGCTGTTGTCGGTGGCGTTAGTGACAGTGTTGAGCGAATGCTACGTAGCAGCCCGAGCAACACTGTCGCCAACGTCGCCTCGCCGACAACAGCGTCGCCGAAGTATACATAGGCTATACCGTCACCGTCGTCTATTTCTGGTGGGGTTTCGGCTTTGGGAAGTGCCTTGGAGAGGGGGCGGTGGTTCGCCGACATCAACCTACTGTCCTAATCATCTTCGGTTGTTGTACGGAACCCACTTTTCCTCACATCACGACTCGATCCAAAAACGGATCGTTTTTATATCGGAGGAGCAAAGAAAAGGAACAAATTTCGAAACGCGGCAATTTCTGGCGATCACTCAAATCGTGGGGCACCCACTTCTCGAGCCTTTTCACCTCTCCGAAGCGTTTCATACCTTCTGCAACAGCAGTTTTACTGGCTCCTAAAGCTTTCGCAATCTCACTGTTTGCGATGGATTAGCTTCCACGAAGGGTTCAAATCGTCGTCCAAGTATTGCTGTTGGTCTGCCGCTTCGGGTACATCTTCATGGTTGTAATCTCCAGAACGAAATTTCTTGGAAAACCGTTGCATTGTCCTTTTTCCAACACTATCCCCCCCCTACGTAGTTGATTTGCTGGGCCGTTTCGACTGAGGATTGTCCCAGTTTGAATTTGGAATAAAACATCGGTCAGAGTTGCTCTTTCTATATACTTCAATTCGAAGAAACACAATTATTTGGCAGGTGAAACACAATTTATTCCATCAGATAGAATCAAGAATTTCAGAGTAGACGTTAAAAACGCGAAGTAATTCGAATGTTGATTCAGTAATAAGCGAGCGAAAAGCGGTTGCACAAAAACCGCCAGAACTTTCCAGGAACCTAGTAGAAGACACGCAACACGAGGAGGCTTTAGTTGGCTGTACGAAGTTCGCTTAACCAATTTTGAACTGGAGACGCCACTATCTCTGGAAATTGCTTCGATCTTGAATGCATACAAATGTTGTCCACTAAAAGGTCGATATTTTCGACCACCCTTCTAGGGAAACAATGCATGTGCATCATAACAAAGGGTCGAGTAAAGGCTTGAAAAACACCCGAGCAAGTGTTGAGAATAAGCAACTGTGTGAGTAATAAAAGTAGGTAGAGCTCGCAGAACTCATAAACTAACGAGCTCCTGATATTGTCTCTTTCTCTCACAACTGCCTGAAATAGTAAATGCAAACGCTATCATACAAGCGCCATACACACTTTGTCGTAGTGTTTGGCTCATCTAGAAGCACATTACCACAGTGCTCTTTCTTGATAAAAGTAAAAAATACAATGGTTGACCCCAACCTATCCCTTTTTGGGGGGTGCGTCACGCATTATACTCCCAAGTGGTATCGTTCAATACCCACCATAATGATTGGAAAAACGCCGTGGAAGGCGCGCTAATAGCAACTTTCTGTCTTTTCTTATAACTTATTTCGTTGTTGTCTTTCTTGCAAATTCAAACAGCAATCAAATCAGCTTCGAAATCGTCACCTAGAAGTGCGAAACACTGCTTGCCTACCTAAATTTTGACTAACCGATTTTTAAAAGCACCTGAGGACGCTCGTAAAGGAGTGACGTCTTAGCTAATTACATCCTTAGGCCATCACTGTACTCGGCCCTGGCAATAATTCGCATTATTTCAGTTTAATCAGTTCGATTAGATCAAATTGAAGGGTTTCTTGCAAGAGTAATGCGACAAAAACGCAAATTTCCCACCAGCCAGCTTGGACAACTGCCTAGTTATTTCGATGTTACTGTGTTATGTATGTCTGAGCTTCATTTTCTACTTCTCTGACCAAGAGTAGAAAATACTCCTCTGTTTACTGTTTGGAGATAAGTTTTCCTTAGCATAATAAGACGCCGGGCGCGTGGAGCACAGTCGAAGCAAGTGCCGGCTGTGCACAAGATTCCAGGTTCCCGGTTCCGATTTTTCACCCAGCAGGCCAAGCAAGCCTTCCATCCCTCCGAAACCGGTGAACTGGTGCCAGACTTGTTTGGGAAGGATAAAACCCTGAGTTGTTTATGGACTAGCCCTCGCAAGTCATTGTACAGACCAAATACGCATTTGAATTGCCTTCATGGGATGATGGGTGGCGCATTCCAAACTCGATTAACACCGTCCTTTTTTCTTTTATTCGTTCAATAAAATGCGGCTGACAAGTTGAGAACTTGATCCAGTCTACGGCCGTGAAAGCATAATGTTTGTCCAAAAACAGTGGATTTTTCATTCAATCAGCGTTCCCTATCGTAAATATGGTGAGCTTTTTTGGTGCGCTCTTAACTAGTTGACTTCAAAGCTGTTAGCATAACTAACTAATCTAGTCAGTAACAATGTTTTTAATCTTTACGTCGGCTATCTATATGCGAGTATTTGAATTTTGAGCATTAGGCAGTATGGATATCAAGAAGAGTCAAAGGCACTTCTGAGAGATCGACTACTATTCCGAGGTGCTCTGTTAGTGCGAAGGTATGACCTCCTGGATCCTACAGGCGTGAAGTCGATGCGGCGCACTGACTTGGTCGACGAGCTCTGGGCTTACGTCGAACCGCTGCACTCCCGCAGAACATGCGTGGGCGCGAAACACTAAGAAAATTCAGCCGATTTGAATCTGTACGAAATTATATCAGCGAAGGGCCCCTGACGCGCATAAGCACGCCACGTCAATCGTTCTTCGAAATTAGAACAACAAAGAGCATCGTGGGAAGAAAGCAGAAAAGCCTCGGATTTTTGCCGAACGCAGGTAGTTGAAAAGCAGTGTTTGATCCAAACGCTTAGTATGCATAATCCGTAACTTTGAAACAACAAGGCAATGCGTTCCGGTTTCCCAAGCTGGCTTTCGAGCTATCTAGGATCCGTCACATTACCTTTGCAATAAATTCTTTCATTTGATTTATTCGAATAGATCAAGTTAATGCGAATTATATTCGGCTTAAGTGCATGTACTGAGAATGTAATTAGCGAGGACGTTTTTCGTTTACGAGCGTCCTAGGGTGCTTTGAAATATTGAGTAGTCAAAGCGTAGCTAGGCAAACAACAGGTCTAGCTAGCCTTTGTGAAGAAAAGCAAGCAAAGACAATCTCTGTTGAAGGTGTGCCCGTACAAAAAAGGCTAGTTGCATATTTAGAAAGTGTCAATGGAAAAACGGATGATTCAGGCGTTCGAGTTCTGTAGTACCCGACGTTTACAAACACCAGACGCATGACTAACACAGTCTTTCTTCCCGATCGGCAGCGACGGTTCAGGTGGTTGGTTGACTGTTTATAAGTGAAAGACACCCCACAAGAATTGTGAAGGAGCTAAAAGCTTGCATTTTGAAACGAATAGAACTGCCTCAAATAAATTGGCTTCAAGGAATGTCCCTAACGTGCAAGAATTTAATAGCATAACTCAATTTGCAACACTGCTGATCGAATTTCATAATGGAGAACGGTGGAACTTTTTGCGGAGCTAGTGGAAGTGCTGTGTTTCGATCATTCCAAGATTGTCTAAGTGCGAGAATAGGAGTGACTGAAAAGTGGCGAATACAATTAGTCACGTCAGAAGCCTCTGGTACTACGGAGAAAATATCATTTGCAAGTTCTGTTGCAAAATTTTCGATGAGAAGGAGTGTCAACCGACGACGAGTAGTGTCTTTGCATCAAAGCTCGAAGCACACTCCAATTTCACTCAGTGAGTTGGCTTCCGCATGAAGTTACCTCCTCGTCTCAGAGGGATTTCAAAAACACACGTTGTGTCTGTCGGAGAGGAAGGCGAAGCGGCGACGAAGACGTTGTAGAAGACACCCTCGCTGTGAGGAATAACAGGCTTGCAGAATCGACGCGGTGCGAGAGCGCTGCTTCCATTGCTTTCTTATATTGAAAAGCTTGAAGAAAATAGGATAACACTTTATCTGAATGGTTGGGCAGAAAATGGTAACTATGCCAGCGCTACTCTGCAGCATACTCTGCAGCACCGCAGTTCTCGAAGTCAATATTCCCTTACTCGCTACTAATTCCGCAAACCGGCATTCCACAATGTGTACCACAACCGTCAGCAAAGTTAGCACACACGCTTGCTCTTTCAAGCCCTTGGAATACCCTTGGAATAGTATCAGTTCTTTCAACAAATTAAAAATTCGGACCAGCATACAGACGTCGGCGGGACCGTTAGTCGCAGGGAGAGCGCTATTTGCTTAGGCGCAGAAATGATTCAAGATCCACGGGTAGAAGCAGAAGTACAACACACGTGTGCTACTTCTCGCGCCATCAGAAAGTGCATGGGAGATCAATTTGCAGTTCCTCTTTCAGGTTCTGATGCCCAACTTAGCCATTTTGTGCCTGTCTAATCAATAATCTTTTATTCCTTCGTAAATTACTGTAGAGATATCCATATCCCGTCTTTAACACCGCTCTCATAATCGTGTGCAGCTCACTCATAACCGCGTTTTTCAAAAGCACAATCGTATAAAGGGCAAGAATAGAGGACGACGCTAATCACTTTTAGGCTACGCCACGCATTCTACCTCAAGGGATGTCATCGAGGCTGTCTGAATGCGTATCTGGCATAGTGACTTGCGGTGGTCAGTCGATAGACAAGTCAATGTTCTATCTTCCCGGCAAGTCTGGCACCAAATCACCGATACTGAAGGGGCGAAAGGCTTGCTTGGCAATGGGGGAAACCAGAGCCATAAGGCTGAAATCGGGCGCATGCGACAGCCGGCATACTTTCTGATTGTGCTGAAATACCAGTATCAATAAGAATAAGAAAATTTATTCGTTTATTTATGAGGCGCGGATTTTGGAATCACGCGTGATAACAAACACAACAGTAAACTATCCTGTCGAAATGTAACTAACATCTTGAACTGTTAGTGAAATCAGAAAAAGAGAAACGTTTTGTGGATGCTAGCCGAATTTAACGCGTAAAGGTGCGCACAGTAAATATATTTGTTCCTGTTAGGGTTTTGATTTTTGATTCAGTGTTGTGGTTCTAACACATGCATATATGTAATATATAACCGCTACATGGAAAGCACTTGAAACCTGATATGTTTCTCCTGAAAAAGGCCAGCAAGGAAAGTTCCAGTATCTTCCCCAATTTTGAATCGCCGACCAATCGCAAATCTACAGTATCTTCCGCAATTTTGAATCGCCGAGCAATCGCAAATCTATTATATGTTTCAAAAATGTTTCAAATAATGTCAAAAGCACCCAAAAGCGTAAAAAATTAACTGTTGCATTGTTTTAAGTGACAAATCGTAGTCGTGGAAAATCCGTTAACCATGGAGCAGCCCAATATCTATGGTTCTCAGGCAGATCCGGTAGCGAAAAGGCATTTTTGGAAGCACCAACAATTTACTGTTTTGTGCTCCAAGTCCATCGGATTTGTAATTGACACGCCGCCGGAATATCAAGCGTATCGATGACCGGCGTTATACGAATTAGGGCTATAGTTCAGAAAAAGCTGAGGTGTATGACGAATCACAGGGAATCTTGCAAAATATCAATGCGGTATGAGAAGGTAAGTTATACTTGCTATACTTGCAGTTTCAGAAGGCAAGATGTATTCGAAGAACACATACAGCAAGAGAGAGGGAGGGTTAGAACTGAAAGGAAGAGGCGGAACTCTCGTCTTTACAGAACACTTGCGGTCGCTGCGCTGCGACAAAGAGCGCTACTTATCCGGCTCCTTCTTTGCGACGGGACCAGCGATCAGACCGCTGCTAGGGTTACTGTTTGGCTTGGCTTTTTATCCGCAATGAAATTAGAAACTTCATCGAGCCAACACTCTTTCCGATCCAGAGGGCCAGCAGATTGTTTGAGAATGGGAGATAATCCGCCGTCGCGATGCCTTCGTTCCGTCGAAGCCATCGACGAGGAGCACAGCTCCGAGGCACGAAGTGTTTGCACTTCGGGGCGAAGCAACGAGTAGGGCTTTGATTTCATTTTCATCTTTTTCCGCCCAGTCAATGTAACATACTAGTGGCCTTTGCCTTACGCTGATGGGACAACGATCAACAACGAACGTTCAGGCGTCATTCATGTCATTCATGGTGAACATGAGTTGCTTGACTAATCCGTTTGCTTTCTTCGCGTCTCACGTCTCAAACATTCATCAGAATCCCTACGTAAGTTAAAGGTAATCGAGCAGGTAAAGTACGCAGCGGAACCATCTTCGCTGTTATAAAGGACAATGCCTGAAAAGGCCAGAGTTGTGGAGGTGACTTGTCGAATAGGTTAGAAGTTGTGGTACCGTACACTACTCCTATACATCTGCTGCAGACCTCGAACAGTTCGTGTCGCTAGGCCGCTCAACACAGTGGCAAACCTAGTAACCATTTTCGATGTAAAGGTAGTGAACAGCCCTTCCATTAAAACCGCTTCTCGAATAATTATTCCTTTAAGAATGGGTCGCTATCAGCGGCTTAGTTGGGGGAAATTTATTAATACGGTTCTGAAACGGTTATAACCTCCAACCAGAAAGTAACCCTCTCAGGCCAGAAATCCCATAAGTTTCAGCGAAAAATCGAGTGCTTTAACGAAAGAATACTTATGAACGCCGTGAAGTAACATTTGATTAGTATCAGTATTTAGTGGAACACATATTGTGCAATAGCAAAGCGTCTTGGATGCAAGGCAGCGTCTAGAAGGATGACTTCTGGCGGGAAAAATGCTACTACTATAACACTTCGCATTTGTCTGGTTATACAGGATGCTCGAGAGGGGCAGTGTTCAAAAATCTCACAGAATAGTAATGACCATAATCACAACAATATTTTTGTAAGAACATGCAGGCTCTATAATATTAAGTTGTCCGTAAATTGATGCAGGTTTTGGACCTCAAATTTAAAACGACATATCTCAGTTCAAGCATAACATTATTAATCGAAGTAAGAACCATTTGAGTCTACACGTCTTTGCCAACGAGACACCTGCTTACTTACCTCTGTTGCTTATAAGTCCGGAGTTCTGGAGCGGATGAATTCGTCGAAGGCAGTTTCCACCTGGGCTCGGTTATTGAAGCAGTTCTCGCTCAAGAACCTATCCAGATGCCTGAAGAAGTGGTAGTCGGTTGGCGAAAGGTCCGATGAATATGGTGGGTGTGGAAGAGTTTCGTAACCCAACTCGTTCAACTTCTGCAGCGTCGGATGCGCAACATCTGGTCGCGCATTGTCGTGGGCAAGGACCGGTACTTTCCTATTCCTATAAGTCAGAATTTTTCATTTTTTCGTCGATCAGTTGGACGCTCTTCTCTGCCGTCACTGTTTCGCCCGAATTCAAGAAACTGTGGTGAATTAGTCCAGAAGAAGACCACCAAACAGTTATTATGATCTTCTTTTGGTGCCATTTCGGTATCGGGGACTGCTGCGGAGCTTCATCGCGGTCCAACCACTGAGCCGATTGTCGCCGGTCATCACAGAGGATCCATTCCTCATCAGAAATTACGATATGGTCGAGAAGTGGATCGCTCTTGTTGCGCAAAAGCAGCGCTGACGACACTTCGAACCGACGATTTTTTGATGGTCGTTCAACTCGTGTGGTGCCCATTTATCGAACTTCTTCGTCTTTCGAATTTTCCGCAGATGTTCCAAACACTTGATGCTTACGCAGAGTTCTTTCGCAAGTTCTCGACCAGTCACACGTGTAATGCTTCCACCAAGGTCTACAACTCGTTCTTATCAATACCAGCGCGACGTCCGCGACCTGCCTCATCCTCAAGATCGAACTCACCTCGACGAAGTTTGTAAAACCAGCGCATCACCGTGAATTCGTTAACACTTCCTTGGTCCCATACCTGGTTGATGTTCCGACTTGTTTCCGCCGCAGAACGACCGAGCTTGAACTCATTAAAAATATCTGCCGAAATTGCTGCTTTGACTCGTTGATTTATAGCCTACAAAATCTACCGCGAAGTAATCCATATTAAAAACGAATAGCACAGTCAGTGAGAAAGTGCACAAAACCAGCTTTGTAACAGTGTACAATTATGCACTATTCCAACGTAAAGTTTGCCAAAAAATCCCGGTCTAAAGTTGGAGGTCGAAAACCAGCATTAATTTCCGGACAACCTAATAGCCAAAAACCTTAGCGATATTACGCAGGATTTGCTTACGTTTTTTTGAAGAAGACGATGCTCGTACTCACACGATTCACACAAGTGAATGCCTCCGAGGAGCATTTATGCCGCGCATTATCGTTAATGTATGAAAAATGTTCTGCAAAAATGTTCTATGTTTTCACATCATGTTTAAAGACAACAGCAAGTTGTTTCAAATTAGCAACAATATCATCGGCCAACATCTGTCAACCTGGTGCTAGGTCATGGATGCTCTTGCTCGAGAACATAGAAAGCGAGGACTTGAACACCAGAATGCAGTCTCCTTCGACGCTGCAGCAAATGATGAGGCGTAGGCCATTAAAATGGCGTCGAGCGCTGAAGAATAAGTGAATAACTGGTGACCGGAAACAGGGGCCAGGGGAGCATGGAGGATGGTAAGTGACGTCCCAGCCACACTTTGTCAGCTCAACCTTAGTGTCGATGAGGGCGTGATCTAGTGCAGTTTCGCTCGAAGTACGCATAGCTCTGCTGTCCTCTTGTAACTTCAAGATGGGCATGGAAAACATGTGGTTTAGTGACGCAGGTATTTGCCGCTACTGCTGTGCCGCCGTCTAAAAGCTACCTATAGTCGGTGTAGTCGGTCTACCTAGAGCGCTCTATCAAAAGCACAGCGCCGCTTTTCTACGAGCACTTCGCCTTTCAGGACGTCCTTTGCCCCGCCTAGACGGTTGGACATAGCGGAAAACGTTGGAACAGAGTACGTCAACACTTTATTTTTGGCGAATCAGTCCTGGATGTATTTGGGTGTGATGACAGAAAGTACTAATTCGACTTCTGTAATGCGATCAGCAACGTGGGATCAGCTTCTAGCTGTCCCCACAGCATATTCAAATCCAACTAACGGGTGCCCAGACGAGCGCTGTTCTGGTGTATATGTTTTTATTCAAGGAGTAGGCACCATTTTGGGACTTCCAGCACAAACTGCAGACTATGGTTTGCAACAAAAGCATGTCCTTTGCAAGTCCATTGCATTTTAGACACAATTAATCAGGTTTGAGAAGATTCGAATAGGAGGAATGACACGATCCTGAAGAGGTGTTCTTGTTGCCGAGACGTCACGAATTACATGGCCGTAGCATCAGCTAGAAACTAGGCTAGATGAAAGTTGACATTAGAGCGGATTTTGGAGAGGTTTTCTTTCTTTGGGCGCGTGACGCAGTCGGAGGAGGCGCCGGCTGTCGCGTGTACCCGATATCAGGTTCCTGGTTCGGATTTCCCGCCCAGACCAACCAAGCCTTTCATCCCTCCGGGATCGGTGAATTGGTACCAGACTTGTCTGGAAAGGATAGAGCGCTGACTTGTTCATCGGCTGGCCATCGCAAGTCATTGTATGGCCAAATACGCATTGTCTCCACGACATCCCGTAGAAGTAGAATGCGTGGCGCATCCAAAAAAGAATTGAGTAACTTTATTGTACTTTATCCTTTTATCCTTATCCTTTTTTTCTTTCTTTATTAGAAACGTTCTTCTAGCGTTTAGGCCGTTGTTCACAGTAGCGGAAGTAGTCCTCCTGAATGGAGACACTATTAAACGTCCGAGAACACATGAACTAACGAATATTATACCAAGGGGTTCAGAACTTCACCCACAAAATAGCAGAAGATGGTAACAAATCACTAAGGACAGAGGACGATGGAGTGGAACGGCTGACGTGAAGGAATCATAAGGCGGTCGTACTTAGTGAGGTGTGAGGAGAGCTCCGCTGACGGCAGGGCGCAATCTGTCATCACTCGGCGGAGCAAGAGCTGGTTGACTCGGCTCCGGAGAGAGGGCTCTTGAATCACGTCTGCAATGAGAAGGCCACAACACGTCGGAGCAGCGTGAACAGATTAGGGGATGAGCAGAAGTCGCAGGGATTCATTCCCATCCTCCCCTATCGTAAGAGCTTTGATTCTCCAATGCATAACATGCACGTAGTGGTAATGAGGTGAAAGGACGGAGAAGGGCAAATGCCACTTTTTGTCATATGCAAAGAAAGGCTTGCTTACTTAACAGCGTTAATTATCCTATTTACCAGATTCCAATTGTATAGCAGTTGTGAGAGTAGAAGATATAGTGGATATGTCCTGACAAGGAGGGGGAGGCAAATGTTGTTTGGTTCACCTTCCCTCCTTTGAACTTCTTCAAGAGCTTCACCTGATGCTCTTCAAAAGCACTCTTAAACATGAAGGGCATTTGAGAAATAAACGGCAAACTATTAAAAAGAGAATAAACGATATTTTGATGGGGGTACCCTTTTTAGCTATTGAACTCGCTTTGGAAAGCGTTTTTCGTGTACCGCAATTCACGGAAAAAATCGTTTTTTTGCAAAAAAACCCACTGCTTGCTTGAAAAACCAAGCTTTTCCTGCAATATTTTACGGTCAACTGATTTTGTATCACTTTTGGCTCGACAAATGTTCTTCTTGGTATTAACAGCTCCTGGGTAAATTCAAATGAGGTGGGGATGTGCAATGACGGTGCGAACAGAATTGCCAACTTACAGTCATCCCCCTCCCGATGGATCCAATATAGCATGCGCATGAAGCACTTTGGAAAGAATTCAGAATCATTTGATGCTAGAAGTCAGGTTTCCGTCTTTTCGCAGCCTATGGGTTGCTTCTATGTGTGTACGACTCCCTTCGTTGAAATATTTTCTGAATATGGATCAATTTTCAGAAGGCATTCATTCTCAGTCGACTCGATATTGACCAAGAAACTGCCTCATGTTACCGTTTTCTGAATGGTGAATACCGTTGTTTTAAACGATGAACACAGAAGACGCAGTGAAAAAATCCACCATTAAATTAATAGAAAAGAGTGACCATTTTTGCAAAGTCCTTGAAGCTACCGAGTTGGAGACTCCAAAGCTTCACTATGGAATCTCAATGTCGCACAAAGCAGTACCTTCCAAACATCGAATGAGGAAAAATCCAAAAGCTTCGCTTCGTAGGTGTTCGATTACTTGAACTTACAGCATTTTAACATTTTTTTCTGCAAATTCTATTCTTGCAAGGTAGGCAAATATTGTCTCGTGCAAATACTCGAATCCATGGTGGAGTTTTGGAGTCTCTAACTCGGCAAGCTCACTTTGAAAATCTGAAGCCCATTCTCTACTACACGATGGACAAAGATTTTCGCAGTGGTATCCTTTTTCTTCGTTCGGACGTACCCATAAAGACTCACCTAGCCAGTTTAGTTGACGTTCACAGTTATGAGGCATTCCACTTATCAGCATCTGCTGTGTATTTGTCGCACTAGTACAACGTAGCGCTGTTCATGCATTTGTAGAACAGAATGACTAGTTAGAACAGCACTGCTAAGAGGCAACAGGCTACGATTTTTAGCGTACGTGGTATGGAGAATCACATACACATTGGTGCATTACATTTCAAACCATGTCTGGAAAAAGACTGAAACGATCGACCTGTTGTATAATTGATAAAGTAGTGAAATATCTCAAATCTATTATTTTTTAGCATCGTTTACTTAAGCCTTTACGGCTTGGTAAGAGGTTAAATCTATATTTTATTTATTTTAGAAGTTCAGAAGAGGAATCGGAGGAAAAGTTACAGTTGCAAATGATTGAAAATTATGTATTCCTACAAACACTGTAATAAATTCGCTTAAGTTACCGCTGCACGAGCTTTGTAATATTCACGAATAGGAGTGGCTTCTCTATAGCTTTGTTATGCAGTGTAGTTCCGTTAGGACAAAGAAAAGCAGGCTTGATGAGTAATGTTATTAAAGCAATCCAAATAGAGCATAGAGGAACAACATGTCCTCGATCGCAGCTAGGAAGCTTCTCGATTAATATGTCTATTAATACTGGTTGCGAAGACGTCGACATGCAATTTTCGCTTTGCTGCTAGCGACTAGCTGGGAAATACGGAATGCCAGATCTAACCACTGACCTCATGAGAGCGAGAATTCGGCAAATGACTTCAATATCGTCGCGGGACGACATTATGGTGATGAACAAAACAGACATTTACAAAGTGGCGTGTTTGGATAGCAATTGCCACGGTATTAGCATTAAGAGTCCAGCTGCCCTCAAAAGTAAAAAAGTAGATTGGCTAGAAGTTTTTAGCTGCGCTCAAGCAACTCTTGACCACTCATCGCTATGGCAACACGAGGAATTTTAATGGCCCTTCGTGATGGGGAAAGAGCGTGAGGCGCGCACACTACCTACCGTCTCAAGGTGAAAGTTCGAAAGGGTGCCGGTACACTCGACTGAAAAAAAAACACCACTGTCAACCAAAAAGACTTCGAACACTCTTCCGACTCGAAACCCGGCACAACAACAGAAAACTACTTATATTTCTGCTCTAGCTCGGAAGGAAACGAAGTTTAAAGCGAATTGACCGAGTAATAAACAATCATACACTGTCTGGCGCCAAGAGAGGATGCATTGCTCACAGCTGTCCATGGCATTTGAAGAGCAGTTATTCATGAAACTAATAGGCACGGACTCAATTGTTTTGCCTTGTAGTCAACATGCTTTATAAGAACGCAAAGATCGACAAATTTCAAGCAAAAACCTGGCCTTAGCATGCATGAGATGTGCAGAGGCTAAAGTTTCAGAAATGAGGACCGTCGGAAAGGAGCAAATATCTGAAGGAGAAAGTTTCGTCTCGGATATTCCAAGCTGACATCGAAGAAATCATCCTCAGCATTCGTTACCCTATGACCAGACCTAGACGATAATGAGAAGTTGAAGGAGGACATGGAACCTAGACGTTATTTTGGAATTGGCAACATTCTTCCTATCTTTATCGTCTTTGCTCCATTTCTGCTCCCTTTATCGAATAAAATGTTTCTTTAATAACTCTTAATTGAATAGGATTCAAAATCAATAAAAGTGCAAGTTTTGGCTTATTTTGGAGCTCATAAATTTGAAAAATTTATATAGGAATTGCTTGCGCGCTGTGTCGCTTTTCGAAAATAGATGGTTTTCGACGAATGATACGTAACATCTGCCATTAATAAAGGGGTAATAGGAGAAACAACGGCATCACTACAACCCTGTTGAGGTGCGCCACGCATTCTGCGTGTACGGGATGTAATGGAGGGAATTTTAGTGCGTATTTGGTTCATACAATAGTTTGTGGTAGGCAGCCGATGAAGGTCTCAGTGGTTTATCCCTCCCAGAAAGGTATTGTCCCAATTCATCGATTTCGGAGGAACGGAGGGCTTGTGAACAAGCTGAGAGAAACGGGTAGAACCCTCGATTCGGGCTGCACACGCGGCGCCTCTTCCGACTGCGGCACCATGCACCAGTATGAACACTTGTTATGCGATGGCTAGACACCCCCAGCCAAAGAGCATAACAAGTTGGCGATATTTGGTAATATACAGAACGAATTTTCACCGTAAACAAACATAGAAAACCGCTAAAAACTCATACCTCAGTCATTTTACTCCCTTGTGTCAAAGCGACATTACAGGCATTATTAATTTCTGCTGCTCTATTTCTGTAGAGTTCATTTTTAGCTTTTCACTAATTGAGCTTCAATTTTTAAATTAAAACTCCTCCTACTGATTCTGGGTGCCAACGATCTGAAATCATCCGAAGTATTAAGAAGTATAGAATATTTTAACAAGTCACATGCATGTGAGTTCTAGTAAATCTGATGTACTCTTCATCCAATGGGTAGGCTCGGACATATTAAATTTTAATTGACTACGATTTGGGCTTTAAGCCTTTTATAAGGTCTAAACTGACCATCCTGCATATCGCATGTCCTTCCTTCGTAAGGAGTCCGTTCCGCTCTGTCTGACCGGCTACGCATTTACGGTTTCCTGGAGAGAGCGCAGGTGGTGAAGAGGTGAAGTAATTTTCCAATGAACAAAGGCGGCTTCAATCCGACTGATGCTGACATGACAAATGTACTCATATTGTCATTCGAAGATACCGCCTTAAATATGAATGTTCCGTGTTCCTTCTCAGTTAGCACGAGCTCTGTGTTGATAGCGACATCACAGGCCAATTTCCTACGTCTGTGTCCAGAACTAATGAGAATAAGATGTGCTGTTCCCCTGCACATAGCACTGAATTTAGCAGAACAATTTTTCCTACCTTTTTTCTCCTTTTCCTAGTCCATATCAAATTGACTGATGATTTAGTAGTTCCAACATTATCAGGTGATGAATGGCTATTTGCCGGAAATAACGTCCAAGCAGCTCAGGTCGCCTCCAATATAGAAACTGCACACAACTTTGCCGATCTTAAATAGCTAATAAATCATGTAGAACTTAAACTTTGTGCTTCACATTTCGAAAGATATCGCGGTAGAGACGAGGAGCAGGGCTTCCGTCAATGCGGATGATAGCAGAATTCCTTCCAGAGTGATGACCGCTCCTTCCATAGTTCGCTACAGACCCTAACTAGTAGCAAAAATGACTGTTCTGTAATCAGCTCGAGCATTTTCTAGTTATGAAGTAGATTTCCTTATGATTTGGCGTTTAGATCTTCCACAATTTTTCGTTTATAATGGAAAGTCCGGTGTTTGGCAAACGTATGACTCTAACAATAAGACTACGTGAAAATTTAAGCACTGCATCTGCTCGGACAGAAAGTCTACGGTAGTGATGGTGGGTGGCCAGTTCAATGCGGTTGGATGTAGAGAAACAAAAATGAAAATTTCGACGATGTGTGGAGTCCAAGTACACAAAAAGCAGCCGCTTAAACATGCGATAATGCATCTAGAGAGAATTTAAAGAATAAATGATAAAGAACGGCGTTGTTCAATCCCTTTTGAGATGCGCCACGCATTCTACTTCCACGGGATATCGTGGAGGCGATTTGAATGCGTATTTGGCCATACAATGACGTGCGATGAACAAGTCAGCGCTTCATCCTTCCCAGACTTGGTTGGCCTGGGCGGGAAATCCGAACAAGGAACCTGGTATCGGGTGCAGGCGACAGTCGACGCCTCCTTCGACAGCGCTACACGCGACCTCAGAGGGAATTCAAGAGAGTCTAAGGATACTGTAACGAAACAGTTTGAAAACGGAGAAGACCAGCAAATTGATCTGATCTGGTGCCTCGGGAGAGGGCGCAGGTGAGGAATGCTTCAGAATAAGCTGACACAACGATGTTTTTGCTGCGATCAAAACTTCTAGCGCCAGGTGGGACTCGAACCCGCACCTCCCTCTGACCGGGCGGGAATGCTCTACGCCATTACACCACCGAGGTTCGAGTCCCGCCTGGCGCTGGAAGTTTTGATCGCAACAAAAACATCGTTGTGTCAGCTTACAACCTCGCTACTAGCTAATTGAGGCTTAAAGAAACTGATTTGAATTACTTCAAAATAAGTCATCCATAGGGATTCTTGTTTTCTTTTTTCCTCATTTTGAGAAGATGGTGCTTTCTGATAAGAGTGCTGAAGATGGTGCTTTCTGATAAGAGTGATAATTATTAACAACAATATCAAATCATTTGAAGTAACCACCCTTTACATCAATTTTCTTTCGCCAACGTGCTGGTAAGTCATGGATGCCTTTTCTCCAAAACGTGGCCGGTTGTGATTCGAAAAATGTGAGCAGTGCCTCCTTGACATCCTCTCGGTTCCTAAATTGCTAGCCGTCCAAATAGCGTTGAAGGTTTGAAAACAAATGATAGTCAGAAGGAGCGAGATCTGGTGAGTAAGGTAGATGTGGAAGAACGGTCCATCCATAGCCCGCCAACTCAACCGCCGTCGCTCTAGCAATATGCGGTCTAGCGTTGTCACGTTGAAAATACACCTTCACTTGCTCTCCTCGCGTGGTTTGAAGGTGGGCCCTCAACTTCCTCAGTTGGTTGATGTAAACCTCCGCCGTCACTGTTATCCCTTCGTCCAGCAGCTCCCAGTATTCTACGTCGAGAACGCTCCACCAAATGCATAGCATCACCTTTTTCACGTGAAGGTCGGGTTTCGGAACGTCCTCTGCCTCTCCAGTTGCGTCAACCCACTGTGGGCGCCGGTCATAATTAGAGTAGAGTATCCACTTCTCATCCCCGGTGACAAGGTTGTCCAGCCATCCGTGGGTACGTCTGAGGGTAAGGAGAGACAGAGGGACATCGGCTCTGCGATCCATGTCATGTTGTGTCAAGTCGTGAGGTACCCAGCGACCCAATTTTTGCACCTTGCCAATCGACTTCAATCCTCGAACGACTGTTGAGTGACTAACACCAAGAGTGTTTGATAGTTCGCGAATGATTTCGTATGGGTCCGCTTCCACTCTACTTCGGAGGCCATCCAAATCCAGTGTCATCGGGCGCTCTTCTCGTTCATTACCTTCACCGGAGAATTCACCAACTGCAAACTTCGAGAACCACTGGTACACAGCACTTCGAGCAGGAGCACCCTCGCTGTAAACATCCTTCAGGCGACGATACGATTCGTTGGCATTGAGGCCAGATAGATGCAGGAATAACTTGACGTGCCGAATATGCGTCTCAGTTGGGATGAATTGCTTAGCCATAATAGCTGACGTTAACAACGCAGAAGTAAATTTTAGGAACAGTTTTGTAGCCCTTTCCTTTCTCTATCGATCGATCATTAACGCGTTGATACATGTGAGAAATTTGGCGGGAACATGCGCTTTCAATTCAGGAGGGATCAAATGTCCGAGAACTTATGCAACAACCTAATAGATTCCTTAAATTGCCGTGAATCGTTTGGTTGATGACCCACTACCCGTGAAGTTTACCGTGAAGTCCAAATAGGCCTGTCACACGATTGCAGAGGATGTGTGCAGCTATGGGAGTGCACTGATAGCAGAGGTAAATCCTTGAGAGGATTGCCGTGATAAGTGAATGAGGAAGTTCCAGCCGCAGCGCTGGACTTCACATTGTGCGAATCCTATTCGACATCATAAGATAGTATATGGATGAGCATAGAGGACTGTGCTAATCATTCTTTGTTTTCACCAAGTTCTCTCTTCGAAAAACCTCGGCATTTTCTTTGTGTGTCGATACCGCTTTGCCAAACGAGGTTATGAGGCGAATCAGTTTATTGACCGGCCTAACGTTTCGACCTGTTCATAGTCTTCAGAGGCCAAGTGGTGACTAAAGACAGCGGTAGCGACGTCGCCCCGTGTGAACGGTAGACCAGCGGGCCTCTAAAGGCGACGAAACGTTAAGGCCCATGCACACTTCTGCGACACCGTAACGCGGCAAATGGGGCGACGGGCACCTCCGCGAAATCCGGCGGACGCGGCGCGGTCGCGTTATGCATCGTTATAGGCAACGGGACCGACGTTCCCGTGCATGCCGCGCTGCCAGGAATGATTTGAACCATTCCAGGCTGCGGCATTCAGCGCGGCGCCGCCTGCGATAGCCGCCGCGACAGCCGCAAGAGTGTGCATGCCCCCTCCCTGCGGCATGTGTCGTAGCGTCGCGCCGCGGCCTCGCGGCCCTTTGCTTCATCGTGGACGCGCCGCGCTGCCGCAGAAGTGTGCATGGGCCTTAGGCCGCTCAATAAACAGATCCACCTTACAACCTCATTTGGCACAGCAGTATTGACACATTCTTTGTTTTTTGGACACACCGCGCATTTTATATACTTGGGCGTGATTTCGCGGAAACAATTTGGATTCACATTTAACTTTTTCAATGGCTAAACAACAACAGCCTTTCGTTCTCTCAAGAATTTTGAGGCAATTTCAAACTGCGAAGAGATGGAAATGTTGATTAGCCTGAGCAGGACTCGAACCAAGAATCTCGAATATAACAATCGACCAACTGCAGGAGGTACGTACATACGTGGCTATCGCATGCACTTACAGGGGAGGTCAATGAACGTCCCGTGGCAACCTTCAAAGTGATCTATGGAGGGAATAAGGGTTGTAGGGGGTCATCTGAGAAGCACAGTAGTGGTTTTCAAATTTCTGCGGACATCTGGATAGGTCGAAAATTGCAAAAAATCGTGTCACTTCATTGCGGGCCGATAAATCAAAACTGACGTCTGGAACTGCCATGTCGAAATTAGTATATATCCTGCAGAAGGTTTGGAGCCGGAACAGTAGCGGAATTACAGCAAACTCACAATTTGCTTGTTAGCGATACAGTAACCAAAGCGGAACATTGAGGTGCGCCGCTCACCACCAAGTGTGCAGCGTCTGGATGGCAAACTGGTTATGGAGGCCGACTTGCAAGAAGAGGATCATGGCTTCGGACGCGGGAGTTGAGATTCTGCACTGCTGGACTTGGTCATTGCTCCGATATCAAGTGTATCTTGAAAACCGCAGTGTACCATGGTGATGGTATAATCTTACTTTAACCCGAATGATAAGATTGAGCACCCATGCTATTTTCCCCACCAATCTCTGCTAGTCGAAGGAGTGGAGAATTGTACTCCCACGCACTGCCTAAAAGCGTTTGCCTGATTCCCCAATTAACCATTAAGACAAAATTTGACGGAATTCTATTCTCTACCTACGAAGTCACTCGTCTTACTACACGTACCTACATTATAAATACATTATACATTATACCTATCTATGGAAGAGTGCCCGAGAAAAAATAGGACGCAATAGGACCAAACTATGGGATCAAAAATAGTTTACAAGAAAAGCGTTCTCTATAGAAGCCCGAAGACTGATCAGCACATCCAGGAGCTGGAATGAAGCAACACATCTCGATCATGTTCGTAAATGAGGTTGAAATGGGAAACAATTTCAAAACAAGCAAAGAACATTACAAAAGGATCATAACGTTTTAGCAACTAACAAGAGTTTCCTCAGCGAGACAAGGAGGTTTTTTTGTAAACACGACGTAGCTCTAGCAACGGAAACCTGACTTTTTCATATCCAGCAAAAGCTCATAAAAAGTTAGAAAATGAAAATGGTGTCTTGCAGAGGTCAAAACGCATTCTACAATTACGAAGGGCAATCCGCAAACTCCTGTCCCGAATTCATACCCTATACCCTTTTGCTGTAAGTCTCGCTAACCACACGCTCTCCGTGTCGCTTCCCATCCTGCAGTGAATGATTCACCTGAATATACCCTCCAGCCTTCTTGAGGAAACCTAACAAATTGTCAGATTTCTAGCATATAACTATAGTTAAAGCTTCATAGCTTTCTCACGGTAATTTCTGAGCATTAGAAGGTCATTCAAGATTATACATACCAGAGATGTGCGGAAATTTTTATGGAGAAAGCGGAAGACGAAAGACGGAACGAAAACGCTCAAAAATGGCCGGAAAGCGGAATACGAAAGGCGGAAACGGAAATGACACCTATTCGCCATTTTTTCAAAAGTGCTTCTGAAACGGCGTGAGAAGCGGCTTCCTTTGCACTCTTCTTGCTCAGAACTTTGCGAGCAGCAAAATCTTGCACAGATTAATGCTTATCCTCATCATAACATAGCATGCCGAAGCATGAATTCATAATATTGTGTGATAATATAATATTGGTTCTTTTAAATATGACTGGAGCAATAAAGGAAAACAAATTCAGGGTTTTATCTCACTATTTCAGCATGTAGTCTCTCCGCTGTATCCAAATCTAGTTCCTGCGACGGGTTTTTTTGCTGACTTTTGTGATGCTGCAATTTTCTGAACCTCGACCAATTTAATCATTTGAGGTTACTTATAGACCCGCATTTAAAAAAAACAGACTCGGGTGAAGTATAAAACTGGAGTAGCTACCTAGATCATTTTCCACCAGGAAAGAGGTTTCCCTCAAAATTTTTGGAAGCCTGTGTCATCATGGACGACGTGGTGACTGCACAGATATCTGCATTCTCAACAATAGCAGTTACATTAGTCATTAAAGCTAGTACTCAGAATTCATTCTAAAATCTAACAATAAGATGATAACTGGATGACTGGTTAGTCATGGTGGGTCCACACTTCCACAGGAATACTGAGTCTGCCTGGAACCCCACGCCTAAGGTGACAAAGCTGGACAGTTACTAGACGGTTCTCGAAGCATTGCTTCAGTTCAGCTTCAGTTTTGTGTCAGGATTCATTAAGTCACCATAGTCAGTCAAAATATCCGCTCATGGCAGATATTCGTGATGCTTCATTAAAAAATGAACCGCATAACTCCATATGGATGAATATCACACCTAACGAAAAAAAAGAAATTTACACCTTCTATCGGGAACACTGATGTAATCTTGGGGCAGACAACCTCATGGCACAACTTTCACTGAACCCTTTGTTTCATGACACTGCGCTATATGCTTATAAGGTTTTTGAAAGCTATTTGTAACTAACGGATTAAGAATTTCATGATCATTCAAATGTTGAGTGCACTTTCTTAGCATACAATGCATATAGCTTTTGCTGGCCCATTAATTTTGCCCTGCACTCAGCCGTTCTCATTTTTGAGTACTTTTTTAATAGTCTAACCAATTCCAAGAATATTAGTACAAAAGTTGTCAAACAGTATTTATGTCACAATTATATGAAGGAGAACTTTTTTATCATAATTGATCAGCTGATTATGTTCAATAGAAAACTAATGTAGAACAGTGCCTATTTCCGTTTCCGCCATCCGGTCCAAAAACAGGCGGAACACGGAACGGAACGGAAGGGCCAAGAATGGCCGGAAACCGGAATTCTGAACACGGAAATGGAAATTCCACACATCCCTGATACATACTATCGCAACTCCAAAGAGCACGAGTACGGTATCCATTTTTGAAAATTCGATCGACCAGGGTAGGTTACTGTGGCGTCGTGAGTAAGGATGGCGGGTCATGATCACTGATTTCGCCCTTTCCTCGACTTCGGAAACTATTAAAGCTGTTGACCACGATTCTTTCAACCCTTTACTACATTTGCTCTTTTTTTTGCAGTACTTTCCACCTCAAAGTAGAAGATTGGAAAGCAATCCTGATCACATAGCTGAAGAAAGAGATTCTACATGCTGACCTTGATAACCTTGATCATTCATGAAAATGCGGGATCACGCGATCACACGAAAACGTTTACTAGATTTGTGATAGGCACCTCAATTAGCCCTCAAGACG
Source organism: Heligmosomoides polygyrus bakeri (assembly GCA_947359475.1). NCBI lineage: Eukaryota > Metazoa > Nematoda > Chromadorea > Rhabditida > Heligmosomidae > Heligmosomoides > Heligmosomoides polygyrus. The sequence continues at coordinate 79,400,114 of OX375866.1, forward strand.
AAGTATGGGAGAAAATTGATTTTCGATCTCCAGAGCCGTGGGAGGACAAGTCTCTACACTTCGATTAGCACAGAGTGGTGGGGAAAACAAGGAGAATCGTTGTTAAATCGTACCAAACGGGTTAAATTAGGTGGCGATGTCCGGGTGGCGATGACCGTTCCTCCACGTGGTGCGACTGGAAACTACTCGCTCTGCGAGCTAAGCCAAATACGGACTCTCGAGTGCAGGCGACAGGCCGGCCTGCGAAGACCCATGACACATCACATGATGTATTTCAGCTCACGTATTTCGAGATAGTGCTACGGCGTCAGCGGGGCCGACGCGCACTCGCAAAGCCCGGCGAGTGTGGAAAGTATGCGAGGGTCCCTAGTGCGAGGACGGCACCGGGGGCAACTGAGCTAGTCCGAAAGTCCCGTAACGTAGGAAAGACTCGCGTGGCAACGCTGAATGTGGTACGTTGTCGGGTCGCTCGTGCGAGTTTGTTGAAGCATGGGAGCGTAGAAGAGTTGATTTCTGTGCGGAGCAGGAGACGAGTGGTCCTGCAGCGGTGAAAGAAGAAAATGAGAAAGAAGGAAACAGTTGTGATTTATCGCGTGTAGTTACCGACAGTCACGACTGTCTATGAAACTTGGAAAAAGGCGACCGACGCGATACGTCAAGCTGCTCAGTCGGAACTCGGCATTACGAAGACTGGATGACGCATAGTTGACAGGTAGATTGTGGACAGACGGCGTGAGGGCAAAAGCTCGAGAGAAGAAGTCGCTCTGTTGTTTCTTGGCGAAAAGACAGCCGATAACCGGCTTAAGTACCAGGAAGCGAGGAAACCTGCAAAGAAGGCCGTGGCTGATGCAAAAGCCGCTTATTATGGGGATGTCGACGAGAAGCTCGAGTAACGCGATGAAGAACGGTATCTGTACCGTCCACGTCCGACTTTCCATAAATCTTGGCATTGTTCGAACAGATATTCCGTAAGTTGTTCTCAGCTGTAGACCAAGATTGGTATCGACCTTTTATTAGGCTTACGTTTCGGCGATGTCGCCTTCGTCAGAGCCTGGAAAAGTCGAGTTCATTTGAAAAACTACTCGCCCAAACGCCATTTCATCCTACAGGAGTGAATTCCGAAGGAGACAAGGTGTCAGGAAGCAATGTCGTAGAGCATAGTAACGCTAACCTTAGTGGTGGGGTCGAAGTGATCCACCAGTCACACGTAGCTGGAGGTGGGCTAACTCGGATGGGTTTGCGAGCTTATATCGACTGACCACCTGCCCCTGGGACCCCCTTGAGCACGACCACGTAGGTCAAACCCGCAGAGGTCGACGTAGGGCGCCAGCTCTTGCGTCACCGCGATGCACTCCTCCTTGCGGTTGATTTTTGGATTTCTGGCCGCGATCCAAAACGCTTCGAGAGTTCTGCGTGCCGTGACGTCGCGTTCGCGTGCCAAGATCGTGACCGCCACCTCAACCATTGCGCTATCGTGGCTCCGGACCCTATGCTCCCCCAACGGAGTAGACACATTAGATCTTCTTAGCCCATCCAAGTGCTCCTTAACCCTGGTGCAAAGCGGTCTCCCCGTCTCCCCTATATACTCATCCCCGCATTGACTGCATGTAATGAGGTACACCACCCCCAATGTCATACAGTCACCTGCACTTCCAAACGGGCAGACAACACAGGATGGTGTAGTGCACGTTCTGTCGTATAGGCGGTTCCCAACTAATTGTCCCTTCAAGTTTGTGGGAGGGATCTCAATCACTCTCACCTGGTCCTGTAAACCTGCTTTACGAAGGCATGTGCGAATAGACGCACTGGTTTCGTCTGATAGAAAAGGGATGCAGAAGGGTATCTTTCCTTCTTCTTGAGCTTGAGCTGCTGTTACCACAGCTCGCCGCCTTCGTCGTCCGTGGAACGCTTCCGTGGGATACCCGTTGGTTCTTGCAATGTGATCTGCCAAATCCCTTGAGAAGGCTTCCTGTTCGGTATCAGACGAAACTTTAGCCGCCGTTCGGTACATATTTCGCACTATTCCCCTTTTAGTACTACTTGGATGGGATGACCGGAAGTGGACAAGGATATTTTTATTGCTCGGCTTGCGGTACCACCTCGTCCTGAAAACTCCTCCCGAGAGGCCAACCTGCACGTTCAGAAATGGAAGCCAATTTTCTGTAGGCTCTTCTCTCGTGAGCTTTACGTGCTCAGACTGTTCATTCAAGAGGGCGAAACATGTGTCCATCTCGGATTGAGTGGAACACACTATGAAGCAGTCATCTATATACCTACAGTATACGATAGGTTTGCACTCTAACGATAAGAGAGGAGCTTCCACTTTTGCCATGAACGCCACCGCAAGCACGGGAGCCAACCTTTGTCCCATTGCCAGTCCCCTCACCTGGCTGTAGTACTCCCTACACCACCTGAATATGTTGCACCGCAGACACTCATTAAGAAGTGTCATGATCTGCACAACAGTGAGGCCGTACAGGTTCAACCTTGCTTGGTGTTCGGCAATAATTTCCGAGACGGCCTGTACAACGCTTTTTCTGGAAACGTTTGTGTATAGTGAGGTTACATCAAACGATTCCATGACATACCCATCTCCCGCCCTGGTTGCGTTGAGCACTTGGAGGAAAGCGTTAGTGTTGGGTAAGTGGGAGGGAATAAATTTGAACAGTTGTACCAGGACAAGGTTTAGAAGCCACGATATACGATCTGTAGGGCCAGCAACATTGCTTATAATGGGCCGAACCTTGAACGACGAAGGGTCGACAGCGGCAGCTCCTCCGGGAGGTAGCTTGTGTGTCTTAATGAGCACGTATAATACGGGGCACACAGGTAGCTCACACCTGAGTCGTGTGATTACCCGCTTAGGAAGGTTTGCCGACCTGGCAATTTCTGTCCATTTTCTGTTAAGGCGGCGGTACTGTTTCCCAAACTCCTCACGAGAGGATGAGGCATAAATGGTGTTATCCTGAAGATGTAGCCTTGTTATGGCCCTATCTAGCTCTTGAGGCAACACCACGAATTCCCCACCTTTGTCACTTACAGTGACCCTTATGGCACCAGACTTTGCCAATTCCCTTATCTCCCTCAAACCGTTCCTTTCTGCCGCTGTCAGATTGGAAGCCCTAGAGAGGTAAGACTGCCCAGCACTACGACGCAGCACCGTGAGCAAAGAGGTGGCAAAAATGCGGAATTTGGTATCTACCGCTAGATTAGGCTCCTGTGGCCCAACATACGTGGCAGGAAAGGGAGGGGGCGATATGGCCGTGTTACTGGCAACACCCGGCCCAATTCCCCGCGAATCGATCTTGGCCTTATGCCGCAGCCGATCATGCAACAACTGGAGGTTGCCCACGATCTTGCGCGCTACGCTAGCGGACAAACGCTGCGCGGGGGCGAAACTGGGCCCCAAATCCAGCGCGGAGAGAGCGTCGCTCGACAAGTTGACGTTGCCGACAACCGTCGCACGTGCCTCGCACACTCCACCCTCGTTCTCCTCTGTTCTACGGTGATTATCGGTTGGTACTAAGGATCTAAAACATTGCTCCTTCTCCTTTAACCTTAAGAATTTCTCCTGCAATTTTACTTTGGCCTTAGAGCGAATAGAATCACAAATGCTCTTCGACTCACCCACGATTCTCCTCCAAAGACGGCTCGGTACATGCCTTTCACAGCACATTTGCTTATACACACATTTCGATAAAAGCGTATACAGATGATCTCGTCTGCTTCGTATCGTTGACTTGAGAATTTTCATCTCGATTTTGTGCGTCCTTCTGTCGTCCTTGGAATGGCCGCATAGTTCGTGAATGCGTTTCCGACTGATGAACGTCGGGACGATTCCATGTTGTTCACAGCGGCGGAGAAAGTAGATGGACTGTCTTGTAGAGACGATCTTCTGTCTCAATGACAAGACTTCCATCACAAGCCGGGAACAGCCAGCTGGTACACCACGTAGTACTGTTCACGTCCGACTTTCCATAAATCTTGGCATTGTTCGAACAGATATTCCGTAAGTTGTTCTCAGCTGTAGACCAAGATTGGTATCGACCTTTTATTAGGCTTACGTTTCGGCGATGTCGCCTTCGTCAGAGCCTGGAAAAGTCGAGTTCATTTGAAAAACTACTCGCCCAAACGCCATTTCATCCTACAGGAGTGAATTCCGAAGGAGACAAGGAGTCAGGAAGCAATGTCGTAGAGCATGGTAACGCTAACCTTAGTGGTGGGGTCGAAGTGATCCACCAGTCACACGTAGCTGGAGGTGGGCTAACTCGGATGGGTTTGCGAGCTTATATCGACTGACCACCTGCCCCTGGGACCCCCTTGAGCACGACCACGTAGGTCAAACCCGCAGAGGTCGACGTAGGGCGCCAGCTCTTGCGTCACCGCGATGCACTCCTCCTTGCGGTTGATTTTTGGATTTCTGGCCGCGATCCAAAACGCTTCGAGAGTTCTGCGTGCCGTGACGTCGCGTTCGCGTGCCAAGATCGTGACCGCCACCTCAAATCGCCATCGGCGGACCGAAGACAATGAGAAGTTTTTCGGCATCAATGATGAGAATCGCCGTCTTCTTATGGACCGCAAGAAGGCATTGAAGCGATGGCGCATCTACTTCGAGGAAATCTCGACGGTAGAATTTCGCCATCCAGCCATCCCTTCAGCGGCTCCTACCCACGGTTCTGTTCAAAAGATCGGTGGAGGAGACAGAAACGGCTCTGAAGAAGATAGGCCAGGCAAAGACTTCTACGGGTCCGACAACGTGGCGGCTGACCTGTGGAAGTCAAAGCTTTGGTATCCGGCTGAGGGGTTGGCGAAGTTCTTTAATCAAGTTGTAGCAGAGAAGAAAGTGCCTGACTGTTGGCGCCAAAGTACGACGATTCCGGTTTGGGAGAAGCCAGTGCATATCGCCTTGACTTTTGGAGAAGGCCTTTGACAGCGTACCGCGTGAAATGATATGGTACGCTTTGCGATATGGAGTTCCTGAAGAGCTGATAGAGTGGGTGCTAATCCTCTACTCTTGTCCAAAGAGTCGAGTTCAAGCTGCTGATGGAATCTCGATGGAGTTCCCCATCTCTATCGAGGAACACCGGAATTCCGCGCTATCCCCACTCCTCCTTGTTGTCTTGATTGACTCTATTACGCGAAATCATCAGATTCCAGTCCCCTGGATATTGCTTTATGCTCACGAAGTGATGCTCGCTTGCGAAGATAAGGGTAAACTCGGGCGAGAGGTGCAACTTCGTGTGATCTCTTGGAGCGGTTTGGACTCAAATTGAAGGTGAATAAGATCGAATATTTAACGACGGACGTTACCGAGTCCAGCTCCATCAAGGTCAACGGCATCGAGCTCCCACGCACTTCGGTTTCAAGTATCTGGGATCAGTAGTAGCATCGGATGGAAATCTGATAATTGAAGTGAACTCACGCGTGAGTGCTGCTTGGTCCAAGTGGCGTTCGCTGACTGACGTGCTCTGCGATAAGAAGATACCAGAGCACCTGAAGTCGAAGATCTACAGAGCAGTCGTCCGAGCGGTAGTGATGTACGGTGCTGAGTGTTGGCCTGCGATCAAGGAGGTTGAAACGCGCCTCAGCGTCATGGAGACGAAGATGCTTCGCTGGACGGCTGGAGTCACGCGCATGGACCGCATCCGAAACGATGTCATTCGGCAGAAGTTCGGTGTTGCGCCGATAGCGGACAAGATGCGCGAAGCTCGCTTGCGATGGTACGGCCACGTCCTGCGTGGGAAAGAAGACAGCGTCCGCAAGATAGGCCTTGAGTTGGAGGTGTCTGGAAAGTGGCCTAGAGGACGCCCGAAGCAGCGTTGGTACGTTACATATGGACTTGAAGGTTGCTGGTGTCCACCCTGATTTAGCGCTGGATCGGGAAAGGTGGCGTCATGACACCAGAATAGCGGACCCCGCTACGAAGCTACGAAGCGGGACAGACACTGAAGAAAAAGAAGATACGGGTTAAATTAGGGTTATAACGTCGGTATGGTATACTACGGTGTTCGAGATACACTTTACATCGGCAAAAGAGCAGTGAGCAAACACGGCAATGCAGAATTTCAACCACCGAATTCGAACTCATGACCCTCTTCTTGCAAGTCCATCCCCACACCCAATCGGCCATCTAGTCGCTGCCACCTCGCTCGTGAGCGCGCACCTCAACATTCCGCTATGATTACTGTACCGCTAACGAGGAAATGGTGAGTTCGCTGCAATTCCCCTACTGTTCCAGCCCCAAACTTGTTGCAGGTTATACTCTAATCATGACGTGGTAGTTCCAAACGTCTGTTTTACCTTCGGCCCGCACTGAAATGATAGAGTTTTGCAATTTTTGACCTGCCCAGATGTCCGCAGGAAATTTCAAAACCACTACGGTGCTTCTCAGACGACCCCCTACAACCCTCAATAGATCACTTTGAAAATTGCCACGGAACGTTCATTGACCTCCCTTGTAGGTGCACGCGATGGCAACATATCTACGTACCGACTGCAGTCGGCCCTACAAAATGCAGTGGGCGTTGAAGCCGTTTTTTATAATCTCCAAATATGTAGTTAACTTGTTGTTGAAGTAATTGTGAGCAAGACTCCTCTTTGCTCTCAGAAATGAGCTCTCGTGACGCTTTTTAAACAAGATAAGTTTTTCCAACTTTGAGGACCACTTTCTCGTTAAGGCGGGGATGTGGAAAATCACTCGCGTTATCTCACCCTGTATAATCAAAGAAAAAACACTGCACATATTGACTAGGTTCGACTGTCCGTAAAGACTTCTACGGGTCCGACAACGTGGCGGCTGACCTGTGGAAGTCAAAGCTTTGGTATCCGGCTGAGGGGTTGGCGAAGTTCTTTAATCAAGTTGTAGCAGAGAAGAAAGTGCCTGACTGTTGGCGCCAAAGTACGACGATTCCGGTTTGGGAGAAGCCAGTGCATATCGCCTTGACTTTTGGAGAAGGCCTTTTAAGTTCTTTAATCAAGTTGTAGCAGAGAAGAAAGTGCCTGACTGTTGGCGCCAAAGTACGACGATTCCGGTTTGGGAGAAGCCAGTGCATATCGCCTTGACTTTTGGAGAAGGCCTTTGACAGCGTACCGCGTGAAATGATATGGTACGCTTTGCGATATGGAGTTCCTGAAGAGCTGATAGAGTGGGTGCTAATCCTCTACTCTTGTCCAAAGAGTCGAGTTCAAGCTGCTGATGGAATCTCGATGGAGTTCCCCATCTCTATCGAGGAACACCGGAATTCCGCGCTATCCCCACTCCTCCTTGTTGTCTTGATTGACTCTATTACGCGAAATCATCAGATTCCAGTCCCCTGGATATTGCTTTATGCTCACGAAGTGATGCTCGCTTGCGAAGATAAGGGTAAACTCGGGCGAGAGGTGCAACTTCGTGTGATCTCTTGGAGCGGTTTGGACTCAAATTGAAGGTGAATAAGATCGAATATTTAACGACGGACGTTACCGAGTCCAGCTCCATCAAGGTCAACGGCATCGAGCTCCCACGCACTTCGGTTTCAAGTATCTGGGATCAGTAGTAGCATCGGATGGAAATCTGATAATTGAAGTGAACTCACGCGTGAGTGCTGCTTGGTCCAAGTGGCGTTCGCTGACTGACGTGCTCTGCGATAAGAAGATACCAGAGCACCTGAAGTCGAAGATCTACAGAGCAGTCGTCCGAGCGGTAGTGATGTACGGTGCTGAGTGTTGGCCTGCGATCAAGGAGGTTGAAACGCGCCTCAGCGTCATGGAGACGAAGATGCTTCGCTGGACGGCTGGAGTCACGCGCATGGACCGCATCCGAAACGATGTCATTCGGCAGAAGTTCGGTGTTGCGCCGATAGCGGACAAGATGCGCGAAGCTCGCTTGCGATGGTACGGCCACGTCCTGCGTGGGAAAGAAGACAGCGTCCGCAAGATAGGCCTTGAGTTGGAGGTGTCTGGAAAGTGGCCTAGAGGACGCCCGAAGCAGCGTTGGTACGTTACATATGGACTTGAAGGTTGCTGGTGTCCACCCTGATTTAGCGCTGGATCGGGAAAGGTGGCGTCATGACACCAGAATAGCGGACCCCGCTACGAAGCTACGAAGCGGGACAGACACTGAAGAAAAAGAAGATACGGGTTAAATTAGGGTTATAACGTCGGTATGGTATACTACGGTGTTCGAGATACACTTTACATCGGCAAAAGAGCAGTGAGCAAACACGGCAATGCAGAATTTCAACCACCGAATTCGAACTCATGACCCTCTTCTTGCAAGTCCATCCCCACACCCAATCGGCCATCTAGTCGCTGCCACCTCGCTCGTGAGCGCGCACCTCAACATTCCGCTATGATTACTGTACCGCTAACGAGGAAATGGTGAGTTCGCTGCAATTCCCCTACTGTTCCAGCCCCAAACTTGTTGCAGGTTATACTCTAATCATGACGTGGTAGTTCCAAACGTCTGTTTTACCTTCGGCCCGCACTGAAATGATAGAGTTTTGCAATTTTTGACCTGCCCAGATGTCCGCAGGAAATTTCAAAACCACTACGGTGCTTCTCAGACGACCCCCTACAACCCTCAATAGATCACTTTGAAAATTGCCACGGAACGTTCATTGACCTCCCTTGTAGGTGCACGCGATGGCAACATATCTACGTACCGACTGCAGTCGGCCCTACAAAATGCAGTGGGCGTTGAAGCCGTTTTTTATAATCTCCAAATATGTAGTTAACTTGTTGTTGAAGTAATTGTGAGCAAGACTCCTCTTTGCTCTCAGAAATGAGCTCTCGTGACGCTTTTTAAACAAGATAAGTTTTTCCAACTTTGAGGACCACTTTCTCGTTAAGGCGGGGATGTGGAAAATCACTCGCGTTATCTCACCCTGTATAATCAAAGAAAAAACACTGCACATATTGACTAGGTTCGACTGTCCGTAAGTCTTGGCATGATGATTGAACTTGTTGTTGCTCTATGGAATGTAGCCAAAGCCAATACGGTAATAGTTTATTTGGCTAAAGTTTAGGCTATTCGCCTTCGTCAGAGCCTGGAAAGACAAAAGTGATCCAACCGGTCCCAACTGCCTTTTTAGGCTACAATACAAGACAAAAGGCGGCCAGTCAGTAACAAGTGTAGTAGAGCACGTAGACGCAGGAAATGCTCACCTAATGAGATGGAAAGGACCTGAATGCAGGCCACCTCCTCGCGCAACGTGCAGTGGGTAGTCTGATAGACCGGCGGGAGGCCCTCATGACTTGAAGACGTTGCGATCAAAGTCTACAGAGGTGAAGGAAAGCTGAGAGCTCATTAGCGATGGTAAGGCACTCATCCTTTCGATTCAGTTTTGGACTTTTCGCAGTGATCCAAAATGCCTCTAACGTCTCGCGTGCTGAAGTCTTGGTTCTCGTGCCAGTATCTTTATCGAAACCGTAAACTCTTCTCTCTTCTCGCCCTGATAGGCAAACTGAACAGTTTGGCGTATTGTATAGGCGGTCGTATAGGCGATTGCGCACCAGCTGTTGTTTCAGGTTAGGTGGTGGAATTCCACCACTCTAACCACACGGTCCAGATCATACCTATGTAAGGCTGCTCGCACCGCTGTGCTCAAAGCATCAGAGATGTAGGAAAGGCAAAACGGAATTTTCTCGTCGTCTTGGGCATTACCACGAACTGCCTCCCAGTAGAAGGGCCGTTTTTAGGTTCTAGAGGATATCCGTTAGAGCGAGCAATCTGGCGGGCTAAATCCATCGAGTCAGATTTGTTCTGAGTGGTGGAGGAAACCATGCTTGCAGCCCTAACCATGTTCCTGGTAACAGCCAGCTTTGTTTTGATGGGATGAGCCGACTGATAGTTAATTAGAACATTCTTACTGCTAGGATTGCGGCACCACCTTGTTTCGTAGAACCCTCTTTTGAGGTGGACCTGTACGTTGAGAAATGGTAACCAGCCTTCCACTGGCGTCTCCTTGGTAAATCGTATTTTGACCGCTTGTCGATTCAGAGGTTCGAAGCAGGTGTGCATTTCTTACCGAGTGGAACACACTATGAAACAATCATCAATGTAGCGGCAGTAAAGTACAGGTCGGCGATCCAGCACTGGCTTTTCAACTTTTGACATAAAGGCTATGGCCAAAGTCGGTGCAAGCCGCTGACCCATTGGCAAGCCTCGAACCTACTTATAGCCCACCTCAACACCGTACATGAAGGCACTTCTTGACTAGGGTCACAACTTGGGAGATTGTGAAACCGTGCATATTTATCCCAGAATGGTGATCATAGAGGAGTTCCAGCACGGCCTGCAATGCGCTGTCATTCGACACGTTTCTGTAAAGGAGGTGACGTCGAATGATTTCATAACATGATTCCTTCTAAAGTTGGTGTCCCCTAGTTTGTCAGGGAACATGCGTGTATTCGTGAGGTGAGCGGTGATGTATTGAAGCAGTTGCACCAAAATGAGGTTTAGCAGCCATGACATTCTATCCGTAGGTCCTCCGAAGCTGCTTATTATGGGTCGGGTCTTGAGATCCGAAGCGGTGCGTGACGACAGCATTTCAGCTGCCGTCATGCACCGTCATAATAAGCAGCATTGGAGGACCTACGGATAGAATATCGTTATCGTCGTCTTGAGCCGTCTCCCCTCAAGAATACACGCATGCTCCTTGACAAACTAGGGGACACCAACTTTAGAAGGAATCATTTTATGGAATCATTCAGTGCCACCTCCTTGTACAGAAACGTGTCGAATGACAGCGCATTGCGGGCCGTGCTGGAACTCCTCAATGATCACCATTCTACGATAAATGTGCACGGTTTCACGGTCTCTTAAGTTGTGACCCTAGTCAAGGAGTGCCTTCATGTACGGTTTTCAGGTGGGCGGGACAATACTGCAAGCAGGTTCGAGGCTTAACAATGGGTCAGCGGCTTGCACCAACTTTGGCCATAGCCTTTATACGTATTGTGTCTTCTTTGCCAAAGAGGTTGTTAGGTGGAATATTTATTTTGGCCTGACGTTTCGACCCTGTCGTCGTCTTCGGAGGCCTAAACATGGCTCGAGGCATTAGATGTATACTCTACCCAACCAAGCGCTCCATCCGCGCTAGCATTTTTGACCTAGAGTCAAGAGCACAAAACGAAACCCTGAGATGTCGAGCAAACTCACCCAGAATTCCACCGCTGGCGAGTAGCGATTGCGCTACCACCCAAAGTTAGTCGATGACCAGTAGCGACTGGGACTCACTATGCCGTCACTCCATTGTCATAATGGTGAGGACAGCGGTCCCCCCCCCCCCCCTGGTCATTTCATAGCTCGCAGAGCGGTGCAAACGGCAGAAGATCATTTGTGATAGATAAACACTCGTTCCGGTTGTTCATTTCTGGACTCCTGCTAGAAATCCAGAACGCTTCGAGCGCTTTTCTTGGTGAAATTTCTGTCTCGTACGCCAAAATCTTGCACTCGATATCATAATCGTTACCGTCATGAACCTCGACTCTATGCTTACCAAGTGGTGTAAGAACGTTACAGCGTCGCTTACCAGCTAGGTGTTCGTTGATGCGAACTCCTAGTGGTCTCCCAGTTTCCCCAATATAAACACTGCTACATTCCTTGCACTTAATCTCGTAAATTGTCCCACTTTTTATACAATCACCAGCTCTGGTGTTGGGACAAACTACGCAGTTCTGTGATAAACACTGCCTGTCATAAAGCCTATTCCTCAAAAGCTGCTTCCTGAGGCTGTCGCTAGGTATGTCGACTAGAACGACATCCTCCTGCAGCTGTGCTCGGTGAATACACCTTCGTATGGCAACACTAAAGTCATCAGAGATGAAAGGAAGGCAAAGGGGAATCTTATTGGAGCGCGTAACATTCCGGTCCCCCGGATGTCTTCGTTGGCGTTGAAGTGGTATTGTGTATCCATTTTCTGTGGCTATTTTGTAAGCCAATCGCAATGATTCGCGCCTCTCACGTTCCTCATTGCACATGCTAGCTGCTGTTCTGAACATGTTTCCAACCACGGCACGTTTCACATCAGAAGGATGTGCAGACGTAGCGTGGAGGAGGATATTCTTGGAGCTTCCCTTACGGTACCACTTTACGCTCACCATGCCACTGGATACTTTGACTTGAGTGTTGAGGTAAGGGAGCCAACCGCTTCGTGGTATCTCTCGTGTAAGTTTAATGTACTGCGACTGTTCGTTCATTACTCGGAAACACTCGTCCATTTCGGACTGTGTTGACGTTATGATGAAGCAGTCGTCAATATATCAAGAGTACATTAAAGGTTTACGTTCCAGCACTGGTTGTTCAATCATGCTCATGAAGCAGACAGCAAGCACTGGAGCTAAGCGTTGACCCATGGCTAACCCTCTGATTTGTGAAAAGTATAACCCTGACCATTTGAAAATGTTGCAGCACAAGCATTCCTTGATTAGAGTCAAGATTTGCACTTTATTAAGTCCAAAGGTTTCTATGTTATTGCCATGATTATCAAGCATTTCGGATAGTGCTTGAAGAGCTTGTTCGTTTTGGACGTTCGTATAAAGTGAAGTGACGTCAAACGACTCGACTACGCAGTTTTGTTCCAAACGTGATCTGTGCAGAATTTCAAGGAATTGTGCTGTGTTGGTCAGGTGAGATGGAACCATTGTCAACAGTTGACTTACAATACAGTTGAGGAACCACGAGATTCGATCAGTTGGCCCACCTACACAGCTAATAATTGGTCTTATCTTGTAAGTATCGGCCGACATAGATTGCAATTCGTCAGAGGTCAATTTGTGGGTTTTGATTAGACTGTAGAAAACCGGACAACTAGGGTTGTCGAGTCTTAATCTATTTAGGAACTTTTCGTCAATTCCGGCAGACCTTCCAACGCTCATCCAAGTGCGGTTGAGCCGTTTGCACTGTGACGAGAAATCCTTCGCAGTCGATCGTTGATAAATAGAACTGTCGCGCAGGTGAAGTGTTGTTATTTCCCTATCTAACGATTGCGGAATAACAACAAATTCACTGCCCTTATCGCTAACGAAAATACGAACGGAATAAATATTCCACCTAACAACCTCTTTGGCAAAGAAGACACAATACGTATTAAACGACAATGCCGAGGTTTCAAGATGAGAGAACTTGGAGTTCATAGCCTTTATGTCAAGAGTTGAAAAGCCAGTGCTGGATCGTCGACCTGTACTTTACTGCCGCTACATTGATGATTGTTTCATAGCGTGTTCCACTCAGCAGGAAATGCACACCTGCTTGGAACTGCTGAATGGACAAGCGGCCAACATACAATTTACCAAGGAGAAGCCAGTGGAAGGCTGGTTACCATTTCTCAACGTTCAGGTCCACCTTAAAAGAGGGCTCTACGAAACAAGGTGGCACCGCAATCCTAGCAGTAAGAATGTTCTAATTAACTATCAGTCGGCTCATCCCATCAAAACAAAGCTGGCTGTTACCAGGAACATGGTTAGGGCTGCAAGCATGGTTTCCTCCACCACTCAGAACAAATCTGACTCGATGGATTTAGCCCGCCAGATTGCTCGTTCTAACGGATATCCTCTAGAACCTAAAAACGGCCCTTCTACTGGGAGGCAGTTCGTGGTAATGCCCAAGACGACGAGAAAATTCCGTTTTGCCTTTCCTACATCTCTGATGCTTTGAGCACAGCGGTGCGAGCAGCCTTACATAGGTATGATCTGGACCGTGTGGTTGGAGTGGTGGAATTCCACCACCTAACCTGAAACAACAGCTGGTGCGCAATCGCCTATACGACCGCCTATACAATACGCCAAACTGTTCAGTTTGTCCATCTGGGGAGAAGAGAGAAGAGTATACGGTTTCGATAAAGATACTGGCACGAGAACCAAGACTTCAGCACAAAAGATGTTAGAGGCATCTCGGATTACTGCGAAAAGTCCAAAACTGAATCGAAAGGATGAGTGCCTTGCCATCGCTAATGAGCTCTCAGCACTTCTTGACCTCTGTAGACTTTGTTCGCACCTCTTCAAGTCAGGAGGGCCTCTCACCGGTCTATCAGACTACCCACTGCACGTTGCGCGAGGAGGTGGCCTGCCATCAGGTCCTTTCCATCTCATTAGGTGAGCATTTCTTGCGTCTACGTGTTCCACTACACTTGGTCCTGATGGGCCGCCTTTTGTCTTGTATTGTAGCCTGAAAAGGCAGTTGGGACCGGTTGGATCACTTTGGTCTTTGATTTTTTCCAGGCTCTGACGAAGGCGAATAGCCGAAAGGTTAGCCGAATAAACGATTACCGTCTTGGCTTTGGCTACAATCAATACAGCAACAACTGTACATATTACAGGCGACTCATCGTAGGGAACACGCTGATCGTTAACTCTTTTGTTTTACCGAAGGCTTAAAGGGGCTGTGTTCAATTCATTTTATTTAAGCCTCAGGTGGCTGGAACCAAGGATGTGCTGTTAGATCTAAGTTCTGTTGCGATCAAAACTCTAGCGCTAGACGCGACTCAATCCTGAACCTCCTGCTGACTGTGGGGAATGCTCTACTCCATTATACTACCGACGCGTTTTTATAGAAATGACTCATGGGATCGAGTTCCGCCTGACGCAAAAGTCAACAAAAGGTTGATAGAACTGTTACTGTCTGGGCAAGGGAGTCAAAACAGCTGACGTTTCTCGAAATGCCTAATAATTGTCAATGAAGTTTGGAGATAATCTAAATAAGGAGAGCAAAATATCGCGATCGTTGAGGCGAAGAAGGTGTGAAACAGAATGCAGCAAGGTAGTGGTCGAGGCGAGGCAAAATAAAGTCTACAACAACAACAATGTGCGAAAACGGTACGATTCTAGAGATGGCAATGCATGGAAGAGCTTTTAAATCTGTCAGCAGTCGCTGACACGCGACAGACACCACTCAAGATTCCTTTTTTGTTTTGTGATGAAAAAGATTCTCGCACTAAGAAAGCAGGAATGATGGAATGTTGATGCTGACGATCAAAGTAAGCAGCGGGCAAGGGTTTGCTTCCAATTACCTCAGAAAGATTTTCTCACGAAATGTTCATTCGTCGCTTGCGAGAGACAATTGACACCTGTTTTCGTGAGCAGCGATGAAATATGAATGAGGGAACGAACATAAGCTTTCTCCTTAAGAATTTTAACTCCCTGATGCCGTAAACAACCTAAAGAACTCTCCACACACTCACCTACCAACCTACTAAAACTATGCGTTTCACTTCCTTTAAAGCACTTCCAAAAGCTAAAGTCGACAATTATCGTCTTTGACGAACTAGCGACACTGTCTGATGATGCAGGCTCTGTAGGCTCATTCGCGGAGTTGCGAACAGAGCTTTAGTCTATATGTTGCCTGCATTATTTCTCTTGGTTGCCCAATAGCCGATCTGGAATGGTATGTACCGTTAGTCGGGACGCTCTTCAGACCAAAATCATACTGAACACTTTCTACTCCAAAATGGGTGTCGTTCAAATTAAATGGGCATAAAAAAGAGAGAAGTCTTAATTAAGACATTTATTTTGAGTTTCCATGAAAAGGTATTGAATCTCTACTCAGGTCGTTTAAAAGCAACTACTCTAAACGTAGGCTTGTAAAATTGTCCCTTCTGGCTATGGAAATGTGCTTAAGTTTATTTCTAAACGCTGAATAATACGTTTTTCAGTGCGTTGATTGATAGGACAAAAGCTGCAGACCTAGAACTGCGGGGATTGCGCATTCGTTTTTACGATTACTTCTGCTGTAGCGTGATTTGCTCGCAGATCCAAATAAAAAGAATTTCACGGAATTTCAAATTATAACGAATTATAACAATTTAGCAGCGACGTAGCGGACAAGTGCGTGGCAAAGCTATTCGTACAACTTCAGAATTTTCTAAAGATGCAATTTAGTGGAGGCGCATGCGGCGCAACCACTTTTCAGACATCATTTGCAAACGATTACCCACTTTTTCAAGAAAGTTTCTTCCACAATTGCTTTTGATTGCCGCATTTTTTGTTTTCTTTTCGTACAACGCGCACCTTCGAGTGCATAAGTAATTATTTAATATATATTCTAAATAGCTGGTGGCATGCCACCAGCTGAGGAAGTACCTCCCATTCTGGAATCAGAAGTTGTTCATGCCATTAGAGGCATGAAGCCAGGCACTGCTTAAGGGCCGGACAGCATTTCTGCTGATCTCCTTCGTGCCGGGGGCAATGCCCTCTGCTCACTTCTTGCCAAGCACTTCAGCCACTACCTTCGTCTTGGTAGGATTCCGGACTCATGGAAGGAGTCGAAAACAGTTGTAATCTTCAAAAAAGGTGAGCAGGGGATATCAACAACTATCGACCCATCAGTCTTCTCTCGGTTGTGTACAAGATCTTCACCAAGATACTGCTTAATCGCATGGAGCGTTGCTTGGATGAGTATCAGCCAGTGGAGCAAGCAGGGTTTCGCAAGGATTTCTCCTGCATGGACCATATTCAGACTGTCTCACAACTCATCGAGAGGAGTCGCGAATACCACATCCCGCTTGTCCTTGTCTTCGTGGATTATCGGAAAGCGTTCAACTCTGTGGAAATCAACGCCATTCTGAACGCGCTTGTGCACGCTTCTATACCATCGCCCTAGATCCGACTTCTCGACGAATGCTTCATCGACTAAAATCCAGTTGTTCGATCGAAAACTTGAAATTCCTATCGGGAAAAGAGTACGGCAGGAGACACTATTTCTCCTAAGTTATTCACAGCGGCACTCCAGGATGCCATGATACTGGAACTCTGACGATAAAGGCTCCCTTGTGGACAACGTGGTAAACGAATCAACAACCTTCGCTTCGCCAACGAGCTGAACGAGCTCAACGTGGCAGGTATGAAGATTGAACTGGACATGAATATGTCCAAAACGCAATTTATGGTCAACCAGTCTGGAAAGAGAGCTGAACGTGAGTAACGACCTCGCTCCTGAAATCGCACACAGGAGACGCAGCCTTCAGTCCGATTCGCGAAGTCACCGATCAAGTCAAGAATGCCGATCTCAAGGCCTCGATATTCACGCCTCTGTACTGCCTGCGATGTGTTACGCGACGGAAAGGTAGCCCGACAACAAGACAATTGCCAGAGCAGTGCAAACATCGTGCACTGGAGAGATGTCTTCTGAGGACAAGCCTTCGCCAGCAATGGCAAGAAGGCCTACGAAGCTCTGAGCTACGGGAGAAGTCGCAATTAGAAGACCAGCTGCAGTAAATGAAGAAGTCCAAATATCGCTGGGCCAGACACGTGCTTCGACGAAAGCACGATATATGGAGTCCCCATGTCACAGAATGGCTCCCGAGAGACCATAAGAGACCATTGGGACGATCGCCAACGCGATGGGCAGATTCATTCTCAAGATCTTTCAGAAAACAGAGTCTGCCTCACTGGATGCAAGCTGCTAGAGATCGAGCGGTCTGTAAGAGGTGTGGTACCCGCTGAGAAGACCTCCAGCCGACAAAAGGACCATCAAAGTATCAAATATTCTACAAAAATGGTCTTAAGATGGTGCTAAGTCAGTGTGTGGATGTGACATCAGTTCCCAATTAAGCTCAGTAATTTTTTGACGGTTTATCAAAGAAGTGTGGGGTCTGGCGTTTTCATGATGGAACGTCGCGCGTTTGCGATTGGTCAGTACAGGGCGTTTTTTATTTAATTCTTCGTTCAGTTTTGATAGGTGACAGCAGTAGACTTTTGACTCGGTAATATGGTTTCTGCATTGCGGCTTGAAGTAGCTCTCGCAACGTTAGAGATTTCGCTGAGGTGGATATCCTTTAACTCGCGATGAATCCAAACATCTCGTTTGTTTATGTGATAAAGCTGTTGTAAATGTCAGTATTTAGATGGTTGACATCGACATGTCAAGCTTCTCTTCCATCTCTCGAGTTGTCACGCGCCGGTTAGTCTCGATTGTCGTCTTTACATTTTGTATTCTGACGTCAGTAGGTAGTGATTGTACAACCATTATGTGGTGCATCTCGCACATTGAAATTTCCAGAGCGAAAGCGAGCAAACCTACGCTGACACTGACGTAGTAAGGCAGTCCTCACGGTAGACGTCCTCATTTTCTTCCGAGCTCGCCGTGCGTAGTTGCTCTTTCAGAAGAAAAAACAATAAAATATGCCAATGATGCTCTCTTCGATTGTCCATTTTTAACTTACGATTAGTTTTTTACCAATGACTCTCACTTTTTGTTGAAAGATAGTCTAAGTCTAACCTTCAAAACATCATGTAATAACGTAAGCCACGCAATCACTACTACATAAATATATACAGTTCCACCATCTGTGAGAAGAAACGAGAGAATTATCGAATAAGCCAATAATTAGGAAAGTGTTCAATTGACCAGAAAAGTGTCCAAGTTGTTGTAAAAAAAAGGAAATGCCCAGGAAATCGTCTCGTACCATTTGAGAAGGAAGTAACGCAGAGAAACGCGTTTCTGAGTCGGACCGGTTAAATCAGTCTTTAAACGGCGAAACCATAAGTATGTATGCCGTTTGCTGTGTTCCTGCTATTGTGCCCACTAGGTTGGTTGGCGGACCTTTATTGAAGCCTTAGCATTTTCGGCGGTATCGACGCCTCTAAAACCTTGCTGACCCAGCATTGTATCTGAATGCCGATGTTCAAGGAGGAGAGAACTTGTCACGTTTGTGCCTATTCGGAGCGGCCGACTGAAAGTCCGAAGTGCTGGCCATTATTTCGAATTTTATGAGCTGCAATTTACATTCCGACTGGGGAACCCTATTCACCATTATTGAGCATAAGAACAATATGGGAAGAGCGCTATTTCTGTCGGAAGGAAAATTTACTATAAATTTACTATACTTTTTCTTAAATTTTTAAATTCACTTGCCCTGTATCACCTGTATCACCTGTCGTCCCGTTGATCATCGACTTGCTCGAGCGGGCGCCAGCAGCGTCTCCATTCGTCCCTGTCGCGTGCCAGAGTGGTCCAAAGGATCCTCCTCGCTCGAGGGACACGAAGAGCGTCATATCGGTCGTTCAGGGCTTTCACGAAGAAGTCCGACCAACGCGTTGGTGGGCGTCCTGGTGTTCTTTTGACATCCCGCGGAATCCAGTCTGTGACGGCTCTCGTCCAGCGGGTGTCTGCGAATCGCATTACGTGGCCGGCCCACCTAATTTTCGACGACTTGGCCCATGCGACAGCGTCTCTGATCTTCGAACGTCGGCGAAGCTCGGAACTCCGGAGGCCTTCTCTCACTTGCGTGAGTCGTCTCACTCCGAGCATCGTCCTCTCGATTCCACGCTGCGCGACGCTGATCGCGTGTTCATCCTGCTTTCGTATAGCCCAGGTCTCTGAGGCGTATGTTAGGGCAGGAAGAACGGTAGAGTCGAATAGGTGGGCACGGAGTCGGACGTTCTTCGTTTTCTTCACGACTTCTTCGACGCTCTTGAAAGCTCCCCAAGCCGCTCGTTTCCTCCTGCTCAGCTCTGGTGCTAGGTCGTTGGCCATGTTGACTTCGCGACCCAGATACACATAGCTGGAGCATTCGGAGATGTTCGTTCCGTTGAGCGAGAATGGGGCATCAGAAACCCATCCGTTCCTCATGAACATCGTCTTCGTAAGATTCAGCTGCAGTCCAACATTCCCACATAAACGATCGAAGTCGGCCAGCATTCGCTCCGCCTGGCTGATGCTCGGTGTTATGAGCACGATGTCGTCAGCGAAGCGAAGATGATGTAGTTGTCGGCCGTCGACCTTCACTCCCATGTCATCCCATTCTAGTTCGCGCATGACGTTTTCGAGGGTGGCGCTGAAGAGCTTCGGGGATATGGTATCCCCTTGTCGAACCCCTCTCTTCACGTCAATGACGACGTCGTTGTAGAATGGTGAGATCTTGGTCGTGAATCCACTGTACAGCTCTCGAAGGACTCTGATGTACTGAGTAGGAACGCCCTGGGTGAGCAGGGCTTCCATGACCGCTTCAGTCTCGACGGAGTCGAATGCCTTCTTCAGGTCAATGAACGTAAGGCACAGCGGCAACTTGTACTCTCGCGACACTTCGATGAGCTTCGTAATGGTGTGTATGTGGTCGATCGTGCTGAATCCTCTCCGAAATCCTGCTTGTTCGCATGGCTGTCCTTCGTCCAGCGTTCTACTAATCCTATTCAGGATGACTCGAGTGAACAGCTTGTAGACTACGGACAGCAGGCAGATCGGGCGATAGTTGCCAATGTCGTGCACGTCTCCCTTCTTGTACAGCAAGACGGTCTTGCTGGTCTTCCACTGAGATGGAACCTTGCATTCGGACAGGTAGCGTGTGAAGAGCCGCGCCAAGGTGTTGATGAGCGCTGGCGGGAGGTTCTTCAGGTGTTCAGCTCTGATCCTGTCGGGACCGGGTGCTGTACGTTTCTTCACCGACGAGATGGCGTGTCGGATCTCGGAAGGGAGAACAGAGGGGACGACGTATCCATCCTGCGGAAGATGGCGTGGGGGCAGGTGGACGTGGCTATCGAAGAGATCGGAGTAGAAGTCGTGGATGACTTTCTCCATGGTCCTTCTGGAAGAGGTGACGGTTCCGTCAGGACGTCGGAGAGCGGTCATCTTGGTCTTGAAGTTGGCGAAGTTCCGGCGGGCATTGCGGATGCTCAGCCCTGCCTCTGCTGCTTCAGCCAACACTTCCGCCCTTCTCTCCTTCAGATCTTCCTTTATCGCCGCTCTGCATAGCTTTGCAAGCTCGGACGTCAGTTGATAGTTGCCTGACGCTCGTGCTGCTCCACGCTGGCGTATCAGCTCGAGAGTTTACAGAGACAGACGTCTCTTGGTGGTCTTCAAGCTCTCGGCTCCCTTAGCACTATCGTGGAGATGGTGCACGAAGCGATCGTATTCCTCGTCGACGTTGTCCATGATGGCATCTTCCCAAAGGCCGACAAGAGAGGTGTAGAGATCCCAGTTGATGGTCGTTCTGGGACTCCTCTTTTTGAACTTCGCGGCCTTCTCTCCTTGACGCGAAAATCGGAACCTCGCGCGAAGGAGGCGGTGGTCCGATCCCGTGTAGAACTTGGGGACAACGGAGACATCGGTCAGGCAATACTTGCGATTGAAGATGATGTGGTCGATCTCGTTGTGGAACTGGCCACCGGGGGATTCCCAGGTCCATCGTAGGGAGGGAGGCTTCTGGAACTGCGAGTTTCCATGGATGGTCTTGGTCGACATGATAAACTCAGATAGCCTTTCACCTTGCTCGTTCCACTCCAAACCGTGGGTTCCGATGTGAAGTTCTTCCGGCGACCTTCGTGGCCCGATCTTGGCGTTGAAGTCGCCGACGATTACCTTGTAGAAGGTGTGATCTTCCTTATAGAACTTCTCCAGCTCCACGTAGAAGGCCTCGACGTCTTCGTCGTCGTAGTCGGATGTTGGGGCATACGCGACGAACACAGTCAAGGCTGGCACGGAGCCACATCGCTTCAGTCGCAGACGTCCGATTCGGCTTGTCAGAGACACGTACGAATCGATGTTCATGGCCAAGTGCGTGTTGACGAGGACACCAACGCCGCCTACTCCCCTGCTGTCGCATGTTCCGAGGAACAGTTCTTCTCCGGAGTCGTAGGCGGCGTGTAGGGGGTGGTGTCTTCTCGTCTCGGTCAGTCCGATGACGTCGTACTTGATCTTCCTGGCTTGCATCATCAGGTCCTCGACGGATGCTTCCGACGCAAGCGTGCGGGCGTTGTAAGTACAGATCGTCATCCTAGTCCTTCTCAGTTTGCGCAGCCTGGTTAGGCCCTGAGATTTTAGCAGCCTCTCCGTACTCGTCCTTCCCATCGCTGCAGAAATGGGGGCTCTTTCGGGGTCAGGGGAATGAGGCCCTTTAGTGCTGCTGTGTTTGACTGGAATACAACACGGGTAGCTAGTCAGGCTCTGTCGTGCGGGCGAAGAACTCCGGGCAGCCAGCCAGACTGCCCGAAGGGACGGGGCGAGACTTAAGGCGGCCTCGAATCGCCTTACATGTACTCCCAGTCTACCGAGTGCAAGCTTTTGGCCGAGCCGACACAGTTACAATCCGCACAGTCACGGACACATCCACGCACACTGTGCACGAACATGCCGCTCCCACGCACAAGGAACGCATCGACCCGACACAGCAGGAGCAAGGAGTCCATCCCCTGCATCCCACCTGCGTCTCTGGGCAGTACACGGTCGCATTTGGTTCGCGTTTAATTCCCCTATCCACCACCCGGGGACGTGCCACGTGGCCCTGCGACAAGCGGCCCGAGATCCCTCTTAACAAGAGAGCCCGAAGGCTCTCTATCGAGGGAGATCCGTGGCACTTGCCCTACTGCACAATTTCACGTCAAAATGGTCAAATTGGACACTTTTCAAATCAAATTGGACACCCTTTCAAGCAAGCTTGACGCTTATGAGATCGAACTGAGCATCTTCTAAATTGAATCGAGTGTCATTCAGATTAAGCTCGAGGATCTCCAACATGGTTAGAGTAACGTTTTCTTTAAGGAAAATGTAGAATAACTTTCCATGGAATTTTTCAATTTAGCTTTCTCAATAAGTGAACAAAATGTTTGAAATAGTATAAAAATTTCAAATTTAAGGAAAACGGTAAACTAAATTTTGTTGAAAAGCGCAGGAAAGCGGCAATCATTTAGTGATTTAAGCGAAGATATCGCAACGTGCGCTCGGCTAGATCGATTTTTTTTGCGATTTTTTACTC
Source organism: Heligmosomoides polygyrus bakeri (assembly GCA_947359475.1). NCBI lineage: Eukaryota > Metazoa > Nematoda > Chromadorea > Rhabditida > Heligmosomidae > Heligmosomoides > Heligmosomoides polygyrus. The sequence goes on from OX375866.1 coordinate 79,422,775, forward strand.
GATTGATAGTGTGAATGCTGCCCGCTAAACAGGAGTGTGACGATATGTGTGTTTGTAGCTGTTCTTATTGCGCCGTTTACATCTGTGTTACTGCACGCAAACTGAATTTTTACTGTCAATCGAATAAAAATCGTGACTATCTAGTAGAGTATGTACATGTCACGGTCTCTTCGTTTAACACACTAAAAGGCTGCGGGTTTCCTGTGCTCTAAAACAAAATTTACCGTTTTCCAAAAAACGAACTTCTTGTAAAATTATGAAGGACGTTTTCACTTAATGGAGAAGGTGAATTGAAGGATTCCATGGAAAGTTGAAGGTTCCTCAAAGAAAAAATTAGTCTAACCGTATTGGTTCTCGAGTTTAATCCAAAAGACATTCGTTCTAATTTGGAGGATGTTCGGTTCAATTTTAAAAGCCTAGAGCCTGCTTGGAAGGATGTGCAATGTAGTTTGAAAATTGTCCAACTTGGTTTGAAAAGAGGCGAATTTGATTTTAAAAGGGTACACTTAGCGTGAAAATGATTCAAACTGTGAATTTAAAGTTTTTTTGTTAGAATGGTCATGCGCTCAGAGGATCCTCAGCCGACATCAAAACCCACCCTGAGCCGCTTGGACGGTGGACAAACTGCCTGTATGTATAGGACAATACCGCTCGCGTCGCGCTGACAAAAACAACGGATTAATCCCTCGCAAACCATCGCATAACTTCTCCAAATAAAGGTTCTGTGAAAAACACCGTTCTATTCGTCTCTTCCTGGTCTACACAAATCCTCATAGCCTCAACTGACCGCAAAGTTTCGTCGTTGATGGTCCAAAAATTACTCGAGGGTGTTTACTGCAAATGGATTTTTTTCTAGAACATGAATGCTTTCTCAAGATGGCTTACCTCGTCAGTACTCTGCTCTAAAAAAACTTCCCCAGGAGTACGTCGTCAACATACAGAATGCGCATACAGAATGGGCACAATCAATCGAGTGGGAAAGCGGATTTGCTCTATGCTCTTATCTTCGCATGTAGGAGCTAACGAAAGAAGTTAGAACAACTGTAATCTTCAGAATTATTTGAAGGAGTCTAGAGATAGGTTTCGATGACTTATGTAAAATCTGCTGTCCTACTTGGGTAGAGCAAATGAGCGTATAGGTTTGTCTGGGAAGCGCACAGTGAGTAGCCACCCATTGCAGCTAATGGTGAAAATGAACCAGTGAAACAAAGATTGGAGCCGGATAATACGAGTGGGCACATAAACGGATTAGACGGAAAACGCTGTTTACTCCAGCTCTAAAAATGGATACCATGACTTCGGCGCCTAAGTGATTTAAGAAAAAAACTATTAGAGATAGGCTGACTATTATACATAGCTGATAGTTGTTCATTGTATTTCTTGATGGAATTAAAGAGTTCAAGCAAGCAACATAGGGCAGGAATAGAAGTATCGAAGGCTTCCTTCTATGAACGAGAAGCTCGAATAATCAAATACGAAATTTTAAAATGGAGAAGAACCAGTGAGCTAATACACAAAGGTTTGTTGTACTCGTTCAGTTTTTCTTAAAAATTGGAATGTGAAGGCGCTGGAAATCGTCAAGGTGAGCAATGGAAGAGAGGGAATTTCCAAAAAATTCTGAAGACGTTTCACCTCAGAGAAGGACGGTATAGGAAATTTTTTGAACATATGTGGTGACAGCGTAAAGCAGCACTTACTTCGAAAAAAAAAATACCTTCACTATAAAAAATTGAAGGACCAAGTTTTAAGTCCTCGTAGTGATGCTTTGTTGCGAACAAAACTCTGAGCCAGGCACGGCTCGAACTTGCACCTCCTGTCAACTGGCGGAATGCTCTGCGCTATTCCACCACCGCCCTTGTTCGATAAAACAGGCATGTGCTGCTCAGTAATCAGCCGCTCTCATGTTCAGCAGCTCTCGCTACGCGACGTAGGAAAAACGTCTTCAGAATGCGGACGCCTGGCCTTTCTTACTGTTTCCTTCTTACTGGGTCCCTTTATGCTCACCCATATTCGTAACCTATTTGTCCCCCTTATTGCCCCTTTCAGGGTCCCACCTCCTTGCCCTAGCTCCGTCCTTTATTCACCCTATGTACTGAGCCCTACTGGTTGCTTCTTTCTGGTTCCCACTTCCTGGTCGCTCTCTGGGTCCCCCTCGAGGTCCCCTTGTCGTCGCTTCCCTTTAGTGGTTCTCCCATGCTGATGATACGTCGTCGGTGATACAGCTTCTGAATCCGGACGCGCGTTGCGCGACATAGGTGATACATCTTCTGAATCTAGAGGATCACATACGTGCGCAGTGGTCGTGGTGTTAGCAGGAAGAGCCCGCGCTTCCCCCTGCTGCAACAGCATGGATGGAAAATTCGGCTCACGCAGGTTAAGGTAAGGCGCATCCTGCGCGGATAACTCTAAGAGTTTTGCCGACCGACCCCAGCACAAGCACAGGTGAACCCTCGCAGCACCGAACGACGTCCCGAAAACGGGGGGACGAGTTCAGGACAATTGGGGTCGTTGGCGCAACATTCTCGCCAAGACTCCCTCTTGTGCAGCGCTTGTCCTGCAGTCATCCTGAGGACGTCGGCAGCACAAAGAGTAAAGAGGAGCTGATGTTCCGAGGAAGACCTCACCCCTCCAGCGATTGTCTCTCCACTACACTGAAACGACGTAACACGAAGATAAAAAGGAGCCGATGTTCTGACGAAGACCTTCACACCTCCTGCTATTGTCCCTCACACTATACCACGACGACATTAGGTCGGAGATGAAAGGGAACCAACGTCCAGGATGAGACTCCTGAATTTGAATTGGTCAATAACTATAAAAAACAGTTGTAGATAACAGTAAATAATAACGAATAATATGAACCAATGGAAATAAGTAATGAAGAGTAACAAAAAATTGAGGATTAAACACTAAATAGCAGTGATGATTAATAACAATTAGTAACAAACAATAATTAGTTAATTAATAAACATTGAAAAATAATAGTGAGTAATTGCAAATTATTCATAACTGCTTGCTGTTATTTATTGCTGTTTTTCATTGCTGTTTGTTATTGTTCATTATTAATCATCACTACTATTTAATATTTAATCATATTTATTTTCGTTAATTGTTCACTATTACTTTTTTATTACTTAGTATTTGTCTTTGTTATAGATTATTATTTTACTAATTATTTATTAATTAAGCCACGACAAAGAGCCTCGTTGCTCTGTTGTTAAGAGGGATCTGTGGCTTTTTGTCGCAGGGCCACGTGGCGCGTCAGCGGGTGGTGGATAGGGGAATGAAACGCGAACAAAATGTGACCGTGTACTGCCCAGAGACGCAGGTGGGATGCAGGGGATAGACTCCCTGCTCCAGCTGTGTCGGATCGACTCGTTCCTTGTGGTTGAGAGCGGCATGCTCATGCACAGTGTGCGTGGATGCGTTCGTACCTGCGCGTATTGTAATTGTGTCGGCCCGGCCAAAAGCTTGCACTCGGTAGACTGGAAGTACATGTAAGGCGATTCGAGGCCGCCTTATGTCTCGTCCCGTCCCTTCGGGCAGTTTGGCTGGCCGCCCGGAGTTGTTCGCCCGCACGACAGAGCCCGACTAGCTAGCCGTGTGTACTCCAGTCAAGCAGCACTAAAGGGCCTCATTCCCCTGACCGCGAAAAAGCCGCAGCGATGGGAGGGACGAGTACGGAGAGGCAGCTAAAAACTCAGGGCCTAACCAGGCTGTGCAAACTGAGAAGGACTAGGATGACGATCTGTACTTACAACGCCCGCACGCTCGCATCGGAAGCATCTGTCGAGGACCTGATGATGCAAGCCAGGAAGATCAATTACGACGTCATCGGACTGACCGAGACGAGAAGACACCACTCCCTACACGCGGTCTACGACGCCGGAGAAGAACTGTTCTTCGGAACATGCGGCAGCAGGGGAGTAGGCGGCGTTGGTGTCCTCGTCAACGCGCAATTGGCCATGAACATGGATTCGTACGAGTCTCTGACAAGCCGAATCGGACGTCTGCGACTGAAGCGATGTGGCTTCATGCCAGCTTTGACTGTGTTCGTGGAAGATCACATCTTCTACAAGGTGATCGTTGGCGACTTCAACGCCAAGATCGGGCCTCGAGGGTCGCTGGAAGAACTTCACATCGGAACTCACTGTTTGGAGTGGAACGAGCAAGGTGAAAGGCTGTCTGAGTTTATCATGTCGACCAAGACCATCCATGGAAACTCACAGTCCCAGAAGCCTCCCTCCCTACGATGAACCTGGAAATCCCCCGGTGGCAAGCTACACAACGAGATCGACCACATCATCTTCAACTGCAAGTATTGCGTGACCGACGTCGCCATTGTTCTCAAATTCTAAACGGTGTCGGGCCACCGCCTCCTCGCGTCAAGAAAAGAAGGTTGCAAAGGTTAAGAAGAGGAGTCGCGGAACGACCATCAACTAGGACACCCACACCTCTCTTGCCGGCCTTTGGAATGATACCGTCATAGACAACATTGACGAAGAATACGACCGTTTCGTATCCGCATCTGTATATTAGCACATATCCGAGATAGTGCTAAAAGGGTCCCGACTGCTTTGAAGACCAACAAGAGACGTATGTTCCGGGAAACTCTGGAGCTGATACGCCAGCATGGAGCAGCACGAGCCTAGGACAATTACCAACTGACGTTCGAGCATGCGAAGCTATGCAGAGCGGCGATAAAGGAAGATCTTAAGAAGAGAAACCCGATCGTGTCAGTGTGTCAGTGTCCGATGGCAGTAATACACCTCCGATTCTAGTAGTCATTCTTGCTACCCCTCCTCTTCCACCTTATCCTAGTGCCGGCTGAGAAATGGAATAAAAGTCAAGCGCAAGCACGAAGCCTTCAAAACGTCATCTGAAAAATCTTAAAATACCGTAAACTTGGGTAAGAGGTCATCTGAAAATCTTAAGATATCGTAAACTTGGGTAACCCGCCGCCGCGGTGATAAATTTGCCAGCTAACGCTCATGGTTAAGCTCAAATCAAGACCGACATGCTTAGAACGGCCCGTCGAAGGCATTCCTTGGCTTTGCCTCTCCCTTCCCATGACGACGGACACGTGACATTAACAATTATCATATACATATAGTAGGATGACAGAACAAAGAAAGAGAACCCGCTCACGAGAATTGATTTCGTGCTCCCAGCTGGAGGCCGTACGCAGGGTATCGCATGTGTATTCCGGTCTCTCGTAGAATACATTGTGACGCTATGTGTCCAGCGATAGTCCCTCCGAGCACTGATGACGTCACAAGGAACGGATTGTCCAGCGGTAGTCGCGAAACGCTTCCGATATATCGTCCGGACACGTGAGCAATGACCGCAGCTCTAGCGCAAGAGTCTAGACTCTTGCTGGCAATCTGGCGTTGTTCGGCGGTTCGTCCCCCGCGATTTTTCGCAAAAAAGGGGGCGGATCGTCCTGCGGTTGTCCCTCCCAGAGGAGGTCACTCAAACGTCATCGACGGCTAACTCAGTTATACAGCGGTAGAAGATCACTGAGCAAAGTGCATGGTACTGAATGGCTGTTTTCAACCAGCTCTTCTGCGTTGCACCGTATTTGATTCTACGGATGCTTACGTGCTATATAGAGAGGTTCGTATAACTTTATTGAGTACCGAAGGGAGTAGCACTTTTCAAACACAGGAATTGTGAAGACAAGCCATTTCATTCGTCAGTCACTGAAAGGTAATGGCAGCAAAATTTGCGCTGTTTGAACGCGTTTTCCGACGACCTCGAAGGTAACGTCAGTGGAACGAAACAAGCTGCTCCGAACTCAGTCTAGGACATTATTCCTTCGTTGGTATATTTTCAAATCTTGGCGAGCTAAGACTATCGCGTTTTCCGGTCGATAGAGCACAGCCTAGATGAGACATCGTCGGGAAGATTTCATGCACAGTTGGAGCTCGTTCTGAGCCGCTGTGTCTCAATCCCCAAGGGTTTTCCAACATCAACAAAGATAGAAAAAAGCCAGCGAAATCCATGAGAGGTATTTCATACAACGATTTACGTATTTCTGCTAAAGTTTCAACTTCATTAGAAAGGCTTGACTGATACAACCATTACCTTAACTCTTGCTGGAAACATCACTCTTTCACATGATGGCTAAAGGGCATTCCAGGTTAGCATTCAGCTATTGATAGAAAAACCTACTGAACACAGAGTGCCTCAATTCTTAGCAATTCCACGTCGTTTTGAGAAGTTAGTCCACTTCGCTTCCGGCAATCATTCCCATTTTAGATTTCGGGCTTCCTGGGAGACTTGCTTTTTAAACACTAGGAGGTGGAGCACTTTCTTCTATTTCTGTGCCCACACTGAGCCACTCTTTTTGCAGGCATGAGGACGAAAGGTGAAAATCCTAGTCATCGTAGAACGTTGAATGATGAATGATAAAGTACATCGTTAGTCTATCATTTTTGGGATGTGTCACGCATTCTGCCTCAACAGAATGTCGTGGCGGTGCCCAGCTGATAAACAAGTAAGGGTTTTGCCCCTTCCAAACCAGTCTGACACCAATTCACCGACCTCGGGGCCCGGCACTCCGACTGCGCTATACGCGTCTAGAAAGCTAACCTAATCAAGAAAAACGGGATGTATGGTGACCTGTACGCAGGATGAAGTTTTGTAGGAGTACGGTAGGTGTATTAAGATAACCACTTTGCCTAGGGTAGGTTAAATTCACAACGTGGTGTTTGCTGGCATTCTATTACGAAAACTGAATTGCTAAAAGCGACCGTCGTCGGACGCCTAAAACCCTAATTGACAACGATACTGGTCTTGATTTGTGAGAAGGTCAGATGACAGGTGATTTATTTGATTTGCCGCCGCCATGCAACTAGGACGAAGCGAGCGTGTTTTTGCCCTCACATTTATGCTGCAGCTCGACCAGAACAATGTGAGCGGAAGCTGAATGACTGCGTTGCTTTTGACGACACGGGAGGCACTTGTTGCAAGAACGAGTGCCCATTAGAACTATGTAGTGCTTGTCTTTTGCATGATAGCGAAAAAAGTGTACAGGGTGGATGTGCGCTCCCTTCGTTTCCTCTTGGAGAGCTAATAACATTAAAATCTACTTTCCTAAAGCTGCGGCAGAGAATCCAAAAGGCGGATCTACCCCAGTGGCGAGGAAACACTTCACTCCGTATTTTCGTCAATTGGATGCGAACAGTTCAGTAGAGATACGCATAGCCATCCTACAAGAGGGCCTTTTTACCTCTTTTTCAAAACCTCCTTTTCCAAGACTTTCACCACCGACCAGACAATGGTATCATCGCTTCACGAGAGAAAGGTTGTGCTTCCAAATTATTAGTTTAAGAAAGGTGTTTCTTTATCAGTTAATATTTCTTCCGAAGTGAGGCTTCAAAAATGTGGACAGTCCGCGCAGCCTTGCTTGGTGGAGGAAACATGAAGGAAACATGGAATTAAATGCTATAAAGTGTTGTTGCTATTTGTTCTACAGTTAATTATAAAGACTTCTTCGGCAGTCTTTCAGTCAATCAGGGCGGGTTCAATTTTTCTCCCATTTTAGCCGAGTTTAATGATAACGTCCACGACACGATATATTAGGGGGGGGGGCAAAAGTAATGAGACAAAATGAAAAAAAAGTTTTTATCTCCTTATAACTCAATTACAACTCAACGATGCTGAGGAGTGTACTCGCCATTAAGGACAAGGACCTTGCTGCCATCGCTCAGCCCACTTCCTGATCCCATCCTTCCAGAACTGCTTGAGCCTGGTGTTGATCAACTGCTCGATATGGTTGTCAAGGACTGCTTGGGTTCTTGTGTCCCTTCCGACTAGGAAGTCCTGTAGGCTCAAGTAGTAGTGGTAGTTGCACGGAGAGATGTCCAGCGAATACGGTGGATGAGGCATGTGAACGTAGCCCAGCTGGCCAAGCTTATCCATGCTTACTTGTTCCCGATGGGGTGCGGCGTTGTCGAAGAGGAGAACCTTCTTGAAGCGCTGCGAATGAATAAGAGCGAGTCGCCGGCCCATCTCCTCTATTTCGTTAACCATGGCCTTGGAGTTCATCGCGGTGCTCTTGGGAAACAGCCTCCGGTAAACCGATCCATGGGCGCAAACCCAAAAGCTCCAAAGATGCTTCTCGCCGTGAACATCTCGCCGAACGAAGGTCGGTAACAATTCACCAGGCCTCACCCAGACTCGGTGCTTGGCAGGGTTAAGGTAGAAGACGTACTTCTCATCTTGCGTGAATATTGAGCCCAGGCTGCTCGGGGTTGGGAATTGGGGGAGATTTGAGCGAAACGGGTCGACTCGTCAGACTGGGGTTTCGGCATGAGACAGGCTGGGGTTTTTGGCATGCTTCTGGAAAGGGCGGAAGTGGTAACTTTTCAGATGGGCTTCAGTAAGTAGCATACAAACATACAAATACAACAAGCACGAAACCAGACTCCAGCCACGAGATATATGGACACGGCATGGGGTGTCTCATTACTTTTGCCCCCCCCCCCCCCCTAATATAATATTTTATCGAAAACTGAACAAGCGACGTTCCGATTCAAAACTGTGCTCTGTGGAATTTTGATGCTGATTGTTTTTAACCGATTGCTAATGCCAACTTAATCTTTTTTTGAGATATACAAGATTTTGTAAAGAATACAAATTTGCTAAAACTGTCTTAAGGCGATCACATGGACGTGAGAGAATACTTAACTTGTCACGGAATTAACTTTTTTTTAAGCTCGAAGGAAAAAACGCTAAGAAGCGAAACTGTTGTGCAGAATATTTCAAATCTGGATCATTATGCAAAAAAATCAACTGCGGCGATTTTCGATAATAAACACAATCAAAGTCGTCATTTCTCATGAAAACACAACAGAAATAGAATCAAATAAAAGTGGTTTCCAAAAAACCAAGTAGATTTGTTGATGTGAAATTTTACTGATACTTAAAATTTTGAATTTTGTATAGCAAAAATTAGATTTTTTTGTAGCGTTCTTCTACGTGATCAAGGGTTCAATTTTACATAGTTTGCTTTAAAAAAAAGCAAAAATATACATCATCAATTCGAAGATCGTTGCAGAAGTATTTGATTTTATACTGTATAACACGCAATTCTCGCAATTTTGATAATTACAATCTTATTTTTCAACGTTGTCTCTTTCAGGTAGAAGTCATTTGTTTTTGTGTCAAATAAGTATCATTCCCGTGTTCGTCGGCTACATTCTCATCACCGATTCGAAGACCGCTTTAGGAAATCTTTGTACACTGCAAAACATTTTTTAGTATTACGCCTTAATATAAGCATTTCAATCACCATTAGCATCTAACATGAAAGTTTTAGATCAGGAGCTCACTCGCTCATGTGCCGAAAAAATGTGTCGTGCCAGGGCATTCCGTTAAAGTCGGCATCCAAAAGCCTTTATTGTTAAGCTGTATAACACCCAACATTCGAAACTTTACATAGTACGCCTCCTTGAGCAAACAAACGTGCACGCGACTATCCACACTGTCGAGGCTTGATCTCAAAAGACATTTTTTATGAGATAAAACCCCTCAAAGCTAAAAATAAAAACAGATAAAAGAAGAAAACTGTGGATAAAACAGGATCGTATCAAGTCTGTTAAGGAAGGGAAGGCGGTGGAATTTCAGCAGAAATCGAGTCTCAACACTTATCCATGCGCATCCTCAACTCAAGCATCTCTGCAAGTCATGTAAAATAGCGCACCGCCTAGTAGGAATTTGAAGAATGCGTCATGATCCTTTACAAGGCATCCGTACTCAGGTGCAGCGAGCCTAAATTAAGAATGGAGCGAGAAATCGAAGAAGAAAGGGACGCAATGAATAGTTTGGAAAAGCAGCATGTGCTTCCGTGGGAAGACATCAGGAATAATGACCGCCTTTTCAATCAGGCCTATGTGAGACATCTGGAACCTCTCAGCCTCACCACATCCGACAGATAAACACGAACGGCGCAATGATGCTGAACTGCGCATGAAGGCGCTGTACTTTGCTCAGTCAGCAAATACTTGCAATACCTAACTACTTACGATTGAACAGTTGATGGTATGCGCCAACCAGGTTGCGCGTAAATAAATGACGTTCGGAATTTCGTAAATCGTAAGTCGTAGTTACGAAAAAATCGTCGTAAATCTAAGAGTGAAAGTTACCTGAGGGGAAGTGCAGTACAACTAAATTTTTGTAAGTTTTTCTGCTAATGTCAATACAAGGTGATCCGAAATTTACTTATCGTGTTATTGTCAGCCCAAGCTGGGCAGTTTTCTTGCCAAATTTTTACCCTTTTTAAATTTTACATTTTTTTCTGGGCAGACACCTTTCAAATCAAGTTTTGCACGTTTTAAGAAAATCGTAAAAGTTGTTGGTTCAGAAACTTTGACTTAACCTATGCATGGTGTTTCAACAAAAAGCTTTCATCGTTAGAAAGATCGTTAAATTTCCACCCCTAGTGCAGTTCTTTAGAAGCGCATTTATCTATGATATAGCAGAAAATAAAGGTCACTACCAGAACAAAAAAAAAATAGAAAAGCTAAATATTTCCCCACTCATTAACTTCGGAAAACCAGCAACTAAGCATGCAGTTAACAAACAGCGTGTACTGAGCTATTCAAGGGCGCAACTCTATCCTGTGGCGCTCCAGAAGCTTCTGAATTTTCTACTAAGTTGTCGGAAAAGTCCTGCACCAAAATTTTCAACCTTTTCTCGAAACTTAACAGAACGTGTTGCAGTCTAGCATAGCGTACCAAGCATATAGCTGATAATACCATGCACTCCAAGTATCCTAGAATATAATAAAGGTGGTCTCGACTTGTGTGGCCCACGATCACCGTAACCATTGTCAGATCGGTCGTGGCGTCTGCACATCGCTAAGTCTCTCCTTCTCCGCTTTCGTATCAAGAACATTCTGGAGAACGTAGTCACGGGAGATCACTTCAGCAACCTCTACGACATCTGTATCCAGAGAGCCCTCAAGAAACCACCTCTGAAGCAGTCAAAGTCCAACGTCCACCAGAAGAAGGTAATGCTGTGCAGTTGATGGCAGTCCCAGGGAGTGCTTTACCACGAGATTCCTGAAGGTGGCACTTTAGTGACTGAGAACATTTACGTTGTCCATCTGCAAGAGTTGAGTGAGGCCGACAATGGCGGGAAGGAGAAAGGAGTGTGGGCACACCTTTCTAACCCAGGCTACGTGTCGGTTGCCCGTAGATCGATAGCATTTACGAAAATTTACGACTTACGACCCAAAATGCCGCAAATCTTAAATCGTAAAAGATTGCCGAAAAATCGCCGTAAATCGTAAAATTGTAAATCGTAATTGCGCACACCCCAGGTGCCAACCAAGCTCTTCCTAAGATATTACATCGACTGCGATGGGGAAAAATTGAAGGGGTCTTTGGCCTGCAAAATGATTGGCGGTGGCCATCCGATGGACAAGTTATCGATTCTACCCTTCTCAGTCCGTCGCCCGGTTCGGAGAGCGATAGAGGGGCTAGCCGTTTCTTGTGGGACTTAAGTCGACATGTAAGCGAGCACCACACGATAGAAAACCAAAGAACATGATTGCAACTAAGGCGGGTGACATTGTCGGATGTACGAGGTAAACGAGCGGAGAGGATGCGATTCATTGCAGCTATTATGCAGAGGAAATGAGGCAGAGCTATAAGCTATTATATTTGGACGGGTTCTGTTCTCCACAGACTATATCGGTCTCGATTCAAATTCTCGCGAGATGTCTACATGAAATGAGATTTAAAAGAAAAGTCAAGTAACGCAGTTGAGGTAACGAATTTTCATTTTCTTTTGTTAGGTTAAGAAGTCCGACCCGATTGGAGGTTTAGCAACTGACTATGAGGCTCAGAGTACCTATCTTCCTCTCATGGACTTTCTCAGCATCCCATCAAAGAGCTTTGTGAGAATGATGAATAGCTTATTCGTCAGAATTTTATCTATCATGACGACAATATCAAGAAAATCAACGGACTTTTTTTCATCTTGCGAGAGGAGAACCTAAGGAGCACTTTGCAGCATTCGCTTCATCTTGCTTCTGAAGTTTTGCACTTGAACATCGGCACGTTTCTAAGACAGCTTGGCATTGTTAATGCAGAGGAAATGCGGTTGAAGGAACAGAAAAGAAACAGTCAATTGCAATTTCTTCTGCAGAACAAGCGTTTTATTCTATGGAGTGACTCAGGATCAAATGAAATTGATGAAAATAAGACGATTGAGGAAACTAAATGAAGTTGTCCTTTAAACAGTTTCACAATTTGGCTTGAAGCAATTGCGTTTGTTGAGTTTCCCATCCTCAGCGGCAACTTTTCGGTTCCTATAGACCTCCGGTTCGCAAATCAAACCTCAGAGGGGTGAGTGTGTTGAGCACATCAGAAACTAATCACAGCTAGAGCGACCCCGTAAAGGGATGTGATCGCATGCAAAATTCGCGCACGTTTGTCCGCGTAGCAGCCAAGCAGCTCTTCACAAAGAATAAGTGTAGACTTCTTCTTCTTCTTCAGCGTTTGTCCCGCTCCGTGGCGGGGTCCGCTATCCTGGTGTCATGACGCCACCTTTCCCGATCCAGCGCTAGATCGGGGTGGACACCAGCTACTTTCAAGTCCATATGTAACGTATCAGCCCAGCGCTGCTTCGGGCGCCCTCTAGGCCGCTTTCCTATTACCTCGAAGTTAAGGCCTACCTTGCGGACGCTGTCTTCCTTCCCACGCAGAACGTGGCCGTACCATCGCAAGCGAGCTTCGCGCATCTTGTCCGCTATCGGCGCGACACCGAACTTCTGCCGAATGACATCGTTTCGGATGCGGTCCATACGCGTCACTCCAGCCATCCAGCGCAGCATCTTCGTCTCCATTACGCTGAGGCGCGTTTCAACTTCCTTAGTGGCAGGCCAACACTCAGCGCCGTACATCGCTACTGGCCGGATGACTGCTCTGTAGATCTTCGACTTAAAGCGCTCTGGTATCTTCTTGTCGCAGAGCACGCCAGTCAACGAGCGCCACTTGAACCAAGCTGCACTCACGCGTGAATTCACTTCGACCATCAGTTTGCCGTCAGACGCGACTGCTGATCCCAGATACTTAAAAACCGCAGTGCGTGGAAGCTCGATGCCGTTAACCTTGATGGAGCTCGACTCGGTAACGTCTGTCGTTGAATACTCGGTCTTCTTCACGTTCAATCTGAGTCCAAACCGCTCCAAGCGATCACACCAAGCTTGCACCTCTAGCTGAGTTCACCTTTATCTTTAGCGAGCATCAAGTCATCGGCATAAAGCAACGTCCAGGGGACGGGCTTCTGAAGATCTCGTGTGATGGCATCCATGACGACAACAGAGAGGAGTGGAGGAAGCGCAGAACCCTGGTGCATCCCAACAGAGCTGGGAAACTCCATTGAGGTTCCTGCTGCTGCAGCTTGCACTCGACTCTTTGGGCAAGAGTAGAGCATTCGCACCCACTCTATGAGTTCCTCAGGTACGTTGTGTTGTCGCAAGGCGTACCATATAACCTCACGCGGTGCGCAATCGAAAGCCTTCTTTAAGTCGAGAAAGGCGTTACGCACCGGCCTCTGTTTCTAGCAATGCTTCTCCACCAGGAGGCGGGCGGCGTGTATCGCATCAATGGTCCCACAACCAACTACGAAGCTGCACTGGCTGTCGGAGAGCTCGTCGATTTCACGAATTCACTATCGAGGATTCGCTCCGAGATCTTCGTGCTGTGCGAAACGAAGCGAATCAGGCGGTAATCGGAGCAGTCTGCAGGACTGCCCTTTTTCTTCGAAATCGGAATTGTCGTACTGCTGTGGCAACACTCCAACACTTTCTTTTCTTTACTACCTGGTTGAAACACTCAGCCAGATAGTAAACTAGTACACTCAGCAGGATACCAGACCTTCGACTTCCAATCATCGACTACCAGATCATGCGGCCCTGTCGCCTTGCAGGGCTTCAATTCTTCAGAGCCGCTTCTGTTTCCCCCACGGTTATCTTTTGAACAGGACCGTGAACAGAAGCAACGGAAGGGATGGCCGGATGAGGAAATTCCGTAATGAATATTTTTTCGAAGTAGTCACGCCATCGCTTCAGCGCCTTTTAGCGGTCCGTCAAAAGATGGCCGCTCTCGGTGCCAAAATTTTTTCAACATCCTCAGTTTGGCGATGGTGAGTCTTAGCAAGTCGGTACAAACACCGCTCGCCATCGCGCGACTCGAGCTTTCGGTAGACATCACCATAATGAGTGGCTTTCGCAACAGCCACGGCTTTCTTTGCAGCCTATTTTGCCTTCTGATACCCCAGCCAGTTATCGGCCGTCTTTTTGAGTAGAAACACATGATACAACGCCTTCTTCTCTCGAACTTTCGCTTTCACATCGTCCGTCTACATCCATGTCTGCTTGTCGACCTTTCGTCGTCCAGGCTTCCTAATGCCGAGCTCCGACCGTGCAGCGTGTCAAATCGCGTCTGTCGTCTTCTTCCAAGTTTCGTCGACAGTCGTGACTGTCGGTAACCGCACGCGAGAAATCACAGCTGTTTCTTTCTTTTTTCATTTGCCACCACTCGATTCTTGCAGCACCGCATTACTCGACCTGTTTCAGCCTCGGAGAGGTGATCTTAAAGGTGCAGATCAGCGGCCGATGCTGTGGGGCGACCGTCTCATATGGCACGATCTTCGCGTCTGTGACGAGCCTCGGTCGCAATCCTTCACAAGGACAAAATCTATCTGAGACTTGGAGCTCCCACTATAGTATGAGGCGGGAGTCGCTTCTTCGGAAAACGGTGTTCACAATGGTGAGACTGTGCGATGCCGCATACTCAAGAATACGCTTACCATTAGCGTTACGAGACACGTATCCGAAACCACTGTGACAGCTGTACCCGTCTTTCGCAGCACCTATGTACGTGCCCGTTAAGGTCACCAGCGACTATGATGACATCTTTCCGCGGTACCTCTGCTGTCTACTCATCAAGCAAGCTCCAAAACTCTTAAAACTCTTCCTTGGCTAGCTTGAGCAGCTACTCTGCGGAGCATACGCAGAGATGAAGTGATAGAGTCGCTCCTTAGGGGCGACAACAATCTTCATCAATCGATCGCTAAAGCGTTCCACACTTACAATCGAGTCACGAAATCGCTCGGAGACGATTATTCCGAAACCACTGGTGATTATTCCGAAACCACTGGTGATCCAACTCGCACGAGCGGTCCGTCAACGTAACACATTCAGCGTTGCCACGCGGGTCCTGCTTACGTTACGGGACTTTCGGAATAGCTCAGTTGCCCCCCGATGCCGTCCTCGCACTAGGGGCCCTCGCATACTTTCCACATTCGTCGAGCTCTGCGAGTGCGCGTCGGCTCCCGCGGACGCCGTTGCACGATCTCGAAACCTATGAGACATCAAACATCATGTGATGTGGCATGGATCTTTGTAGGACGGGCTGTCACAAAGGCCTGTCGCCTGCAATCGAATGTCCGTGCTTGGCTTAGCCCGCAAAGCGAGCAGTTCTCAGTGGCACCACGTGGAGGAGCGGACATCAACACCATCAACAGTTAGACAATGAGGTGGGCAAATGAGATGGAGATGCCGGAACGCCGAGCAAGCAAGCGCTCTCAGAACCCTTCGCTACTTCCCGACGAACTCAGCGAGGGTTTCGTGCTACTGACGGAGATGATTTTTTCACATGCTGTCTCACAAACGAACAAGTCCAATAATTCACAATGGTTCTTAAGTAGCTAAACAAAACTGACTGCTCAAAGAAAGCCTGCCATTACCTCTGCTTAGAAAGTAAGAAAAAATTGAGTTTTAAGAGTTTTTAGAACACGGCATGCAGTGATGTGAACCGAAGTCTGTTTCCTGTTGCCGTCATTTCTGATTTCGGGGTGCGGCCATGTGTGGACAGGCCTAAAATCACCGAGCATCGAACGCTCCATTGGTTGAGGGCTATAACAACATGGTATGCACCGGAAGTGAACCCCAGTGTGTCTGTTCATGAGCTTATAGCAAGTAATGCGATGCAGCAAAGAGAACTGAACAGGGAGCCGCCCTTCCAAGTTTTCATGCGCCTGAGAAATTCCTCTTGGACTGATTTTGCTTGCTTATGGAATGAAAACTCTACCAAAAGCAGAAGAAAATCACCTCAGAGATTGTAGGTTTCTGAAGTGAATTGAACATTTTTTATACATGTCAGGGGCAGTGGTCGTATGTGCATCGGTTTGTAATCTTTAAAGGAAAGAGATCTATCCCATCCGCTTGTAAAGCATACGGAAAGCGTCATCATCGTTTTCCTCTCCAGTCCACAGTGGTGTTGAGATTTCCCCCTATCGTAAATTTTAGCAGGACTTCACACCCTTCAGCTCACCAAAAATGTCGCCGCAACCATCACACTTACAACCGCTAACCAATTCTGATAGGAGCGTTTCAAGAAAGCGGCACCTGTGATTCTTGAAGTTTAGGTGTTATAATCTTTAAAGGCATGACAGCCTTTCCAGCACTATTACGAATCATACTAGAATAGAAATGTTGTTATGCCTTCAATAGTGGCGTTAAGCACAGTAAATTCGCTAGATCTAGTATGTGGTTGACGATACTGTTTTCGCTCTCCTTCGAACAGGCTGCTTTCGTATTTTGAAAATTAGGCCAACAAAAGGTTAGTCAATAGAAAATGTTTCTAAGCAGTCTCTACGATTGCATCACATTTTACCCCTGGCGTCCCGTCGATCATCGAATGGCTCGTGAGTGCATCAGTAGCGCCCCAGTCGTCCCCGTCGCGTGCCAGATGAACCATCGGATCCTCTTCACTGGAAGAACACGAAGAAGAGCTATAGCGTCCGTTTCAACCTCCATACCATCCGTAACGGCTTGCATTCATCAAACCTCACGAAGAAGGTATATTAATTGACAAAAGAGTTTTTCAAGGTAAGCTATTGAGAATGTAGGGCATTGCCTGGAGAGCCTGCAGTGGTATCCAATGTTTCCAATATATTTTTTTTATAAAATTAGCAGAATGCTATGACTTGACCACAGCGCATTTCAGTAATATCCTCTCACATCTCGTTTTGGTTTTTTTAAAATATTCTGCGAAGGCCATTTAAAGAGGATGTTACTGATAAAACCCTGTTCTTATTAGGCAAGCTATTTCTTCTTCTCTCGCCAGGTAGAACAGTTATGCTTTCGAATATGTGCGCTCATACACTTTCGAATATGTGCGCTCATACAGCGTTTCTGAGCCATCAGAAACGAAGTGCTATGACTGTCGAGACATTCCGGGGCAAGAAGAAAAAAGTAATTCACTGCTGTCCACCCACATTATAGAGCTGTGGACGAACTGACGACATAATAATAAATGTGGATTAGGGGAAATGCTGGAAACTGGGTAAGAGCGCGCTTCTAGCCAGATTTGTCATCTGCACTTCTCGACCGTAAGCAGAGGAAGATGCTTGTCACGGAAGGCACGTAAGTGTCATTGATGAAAAAAATTCGAAAATGAAGAGTAACAGCGCTAACAATGGAAGCTCGTTGAAGAAGCAGCCAAACGTTTGCATAGACATAGGCTTGGACGCAGCCTGAGGAGAACGCTCCTCTAGGAAAACCCAAAAGCTACCGATTACTCAGACCTGCTTTGCAAGAATTTGACGAATGAGAAGGCTATGAAGGGTGTCATCGGCACAGTCTGCCCCTAAGTGGTTTAGATTTTACAGAAGAATCCTCACAATAGAGAAAATGGTGCTTCAAGCAATACTCATAATAACCCTAGGCAAAGCTACTTTGTTAACGGAATTGCTCAGATGGCTTCGGTCAAGAAGATGTTGTTCGTAACCTTTGTTAGACAAGTGAACAGCTGGTTTTTCTCTATCTCGATGCAGAACAAAATACCAGGCACATATCAGCTATCTCTGCTAGAAGCATGGTTTCATGGCTTCCTCCATAAAATCTAAAAAAAATCCGACATTCGCTCCCAGAAGGCGCCATTGCTTCTATTGCTGCAAGGAGATTGGAACAGGTTCGGATTAACTGGGACGTGATAACTAGTTTGGAACAACCTCGCCCGAGCTCGCAGGGTGATTCAAAATGAGCTGTCGAAACTTTGGACTGACAAACCTAGAACGATTAGAGGCAGAGGCACCTTGGAACATTTTTCGCAACTCTGTACGACAATTACAAAAGAGGCGAACCATATAGATGTGATAGTAACTTTGACTGTAAAAGAAATGAGAAGAAAGAATTAGATTGAGTTTATCTTCGTGACGGGGAAATTCAGAAAATCAAAGTATCCCTACCCCAATTCTCATCATCGAGGGAAGAAGGGAAAGTGCAGTTTCTGCAAACAATAAACTGAACTCCTTTTGTTAGTGTTTAACGTAACGAATAACAAACAAAACTTTAACATAAAGTGTATAGTAGAGAAGTAGCTTCTGAGATGTAAGTGAACGTCTTCAAAATCGAAAGATTTTCCTATAGGTTAAACTGCAGACTCTCTAAGATAGCTAGAAGATGGTCAGAATTATTTTGGTTCTAGGAAAATTTGATATCACTTTTTTGAATTTTTATACTTTTGCACGAATGAGTGTAATAATTTTACATTTTTTAAGAAAAAAGCAAACTAATTTTTGTTTTAAAGCGCAATAAAGCAGCAGTCATGTCAGCGCAATAAAGCAGCAGTTGTGCATTAAAGGCGAGACCACGCCATACACTCAAAAAGCTCGACGCGATTTAAAATCGAATAAAAATCGCTGCATAAAAGCTCGACGAGGCATGGCGCAATCTCTTATTTCGCAGTAGAATATGGACGCCTTCGCTCTTCAAACCAGGCTTTAAACCATTGTTTCTTCTCAAAGAATTGGAACTTTATGAAATTCCAAGCAATATGTTCACCTATTGGGTAGGTGAATTAAAACTTCAAAAGAAGTCATACTAAAACTTCATGCTTGTCATACTTCTTAAACAAACAGTTGTTCTAACCTTTTTGGAGAATTTCTAGTTTAATGTGGAAGGAACTCGTTTTGGATTGGAAGATGCCTAGTTTGATTTCAGAAACGTTAGATTTGTTCAGAAGGGTGCCCAAATGACGTGAAAATGGAGTGTTACGTGAATGCTTATTAAAGTTAATACTATACAGAAACAACCAGAATTAGAGAATTAAACTGAAAAAGAAGAGAAGCACGAAAGACATAAATAAAAGTAGAATAAAAATAGAAATAGGAACAAAAATGTAACAAAAAAGTAATAGAAACGGCTGTAGAAAAATAGGATCTATCCTAGTCGGGGGGGGGGAGCACAGAATTAAAAATTATGTAACAAATTGACTTGACACTCACAGAGCAGATTGAAGAGAACGGAATAGAGCTTAAGCTGACAAATTTCACGAAGAAAAAAATTTCACGCCGTGGTTGTAAACGGACAACGTTATGCGCCCCCCCCCCCCCCGAGTATGATGGATCCGGGTTATAACATATCAGGCTGTGATCTGCTGTATTTGAATGCGCTTTGCCCGCAGAGAAGTCTTTAGAACCGCGGTTATTTTCCGTTTTTTGCTAATTTGTTTGCTTCGCTCTCTGCTTTTTAGGTCCTATTCAGTTCTCTTCAATCCGCTCTGTGAGTGTCTAGTCAATTTGTTACACAATTCTTAATTCTGTGCCCACCCCGGACTAGGATAGATCCGAAAAATAAATTAGGTGTAGCAACGCAGCAGCGGCATGGAAGGCGCACAGTAGTTCAACGGGAGAATCCACCACTGGGAAAGATAGGGGAATAGTACGAAGGGAAATGAAGGGTGGGCTGTTCGTGGTGGTGAGGAGCAATCTCACCTTTAATGAAAAGTAGACCTCCACGCCGATCCACCAAAGCCCTGGCGAACGGCATTTTTCCCTCCACCAATATGCGAGAGTTTATTACAGAAGGAAGAAGGGAAGGCCAACAGGTTACCAAATGCGAACAATGCCCTATCCAGTGGTTGGATGAGAGTTGAGTTCGTTGTCACCTTCTTTGGCAAAAGAATTTTCACAGCATATTATGAACAAAATCGCTGGACGAAGATGCTGCGCTGGACGGCTGGAGTCACGCGCATGGACCGCATCCGAAACGGTGTCATTCGGCAGAAATTCGGTATCGCGCGTTAGCTGACAAGTTGTGAGAAGCTCGCTTGCGATGGTACGGCCACGTTCTGCGTGGGAAAGAAGACAGCGTCCGCAAGATAGGCCTTAGCTTCGAGGTAATAGGAAAGCGACCTAGAGGGAGTCCGAAGCAGCGCTGACCCGCTCCATATGGACTTGAAAGTAGCTGGTGTCCACCCTGATCTAGCGCTGGATCGGGAGAGGTGGCGTCATGACACCAGAATAGCGGACCCCGCTACGAAGCGGGACAAACGCTGAAGAAGAAGAAGATTATGAACAAAATCGCCAGCAGCAAAGTGGTAGTCAAGAACTGCAGACGCTTCATTGACTTTTGCTTGCTGAATTGTCTGCGCACTCAGATTCTCACTCACCATCATGAACACATTAATACCCTCTCCACATGTATGCCTATCTCCTGAAGCTGCAGTTTCTCCACACGCGTTTGGAAATGGATGTACAGGTAGGAATACTTTTAATAAAAAGGAATATGAAAGTGCCAGTGCAGATGCCATCTACGAAACCTCATTTCTCCTCAATAGTCGCATTGCATGCGAGCACAAGTGTTCATTTCGTGAGCAGCAAACGCCTCTCCCAACACTTTTTTCCGCACGCAAGGGACCTTCCACGAAGACGCATCAGAGATTTCAGGAGACGCATTTCTGACCTCGCAGCATCTACAAATTTGTCTTCACAGGTTTAGTGAATTACCGGAGTTCGAAAGCGAAGTGTAAGCGTTATATTACCCACGCGGTACAGCTACGAAGGATATTCCACATACAAGGAAGAAGTGTTATAATTGTGGGCCTACCTTCCGCCCCCCCCCCCCCATTCCCATAGTGAAACCGGCTAATAAGAAGGCCAATAAACGGAGATTTCTAGGGTTCTCCAGAAATTGTATGGCGGGATGGCGGGTATTACCGTTTTAAAGTAGGACCGCTTTTGTTTTCGACTTATTTTGTAGTGAGCAGTCTTACGTTGTACCATGCCTCACTTGCCAACCTGTATTTCTATAAATTCAACACAATCAGCGATGAAATAAAATAAAATGAAATGAAATAAAAAATAAAGAATAATTAAGCTACAATTCAAAGCCGATACGGTGCCAGCCGAGTCTGGGCTGGTCGTCGTATGTATGTGTGTACTGGATAGTGCGTGTGAGCACAATTTAAATCGAAGATATTTTATATTCTTCGCAGCCAAATAGAGGAGGAATAGATTGCATCTGCTCGGTGGCTGACATCCTACCGACATGTCGTGTATAAATCAGCACGTTCCCGAGAGTGAGAATGTCATGCCGTGCACAGATTGACTGGCATAGACGGACCACCACGGGCACTCCGAGCACTCTTTAATCGAGAGGTAATCCGAATAGTTCACACTGTTTCATCGCTCTTCGAAGGCTCGCACTAGAAAGCAACCTACTTTCGAGCATAGGTTGCTATTAGACTGCTTGTGTCAGCACTTGAAACACGAATATATTGAACTTCTTTTCAACCCAAAACGAAGGAAGAAACGAGGTTATTACTGGTCACAAATCCGACACTCCTTCACCACGTTCCCTTACATATGCACGGATAAGAATAAAGGATAAATGATGGTGTCAGTCAACTTTCTTTGGGGTGCGCTACGCATTGGGATGCTGTGGGGCAATTCTTATGCGTGTTTGGTTTATATGTATAACGACTTGCGGTGGCCAGCCGATGGAAAATTCAGTGCTAGGCTTCTAGACGAGTCTAGTGCAAATTCGCCAACCGCGAGGGTTGGAAAGCTGAGTTGATCTGCGCGAGAAATCCGAAACAAGGACGTCGTATCGGGTGTAGGGGACTGCTGGCGCCTTCGCCGAATGCACTACATCATGCTCTGCATGAATATGAGACCCTACGAATAAAGCGATCTCGTGCAAAATCTCCGACCTAGCGAACAGGGTTCGTTATCTGTTTTCTGTTTCTTTGATCATTCTTTAGAGAGGAAAGCAAAGGATCACAGGACGAAGGAGGCGGCAGTCATTTCCTGGGGACAAGGGATAGAGATTAGCCAGTAATACTTGTGGATGAAGACAGTAAGGATACGTGGTTTTGTTATTTCGAAAATGTTCATTCATCTTCAAAAACAAAGGAGAAGCCTCTAGATCTGGATTAGATTTCCACGGATTGCCATCATCTTGACAATAAACTCAGTCTTTTGTCGTGTTCACATTCCAACACGAACCGTGGGTCCCGATGTAAAGGTTTTTAGGCTACCACCGTAGTCCAACTTTTGTTATGAAGTCGCCGACGATGATCTTGTAGCAGGCGTGGTCCTCTTTGTGGAACTGGAACTCCTCTTCGTCGTATTCGGATGTTGCAGCGTCCGTGACGAGCAAGCGGATCTGGTGCGAAGCACGCCACTGCACGTTGCCTCAGTCCTACTGTTGTTGCCAGAGGCTCGAGCGAGTCTGCGTTCATGGCAAAATGTTGGCGAGACACAAAGGTCGACTACTGTCCCATGTTTCGAGAAGCAGCTCGTCTCCGGACTTGTGAGCGGCGGCGTGTAGGTGGCGCGTCCTCGTCTCGATAAGTTCGACGACGTCGTACTTGTTTTATTGGTCTGCATCGTCAGGTCCTGCTGATGGCTGCTTCCGATACAAACATACGGACGCCGAAGGGCATATATCGTCATCTAGTCCTTCTCAATTTGCGCAGCCTGGTTAGGCCTCAAGGGTTTAACAACCTCTCCGAACTCGCCCTGTCTACCGCTGCAGAAAGGGTGGACTCCTTCGGGGTAAGGGGAATGAGGCCGTTTAGTGCCGGTGTTTTTGACAGAAGTACAATATGTCTAGCCTGCCAGAGACAATTTGGGGTCAAACCGTTCGAAGCGTAGAGTAAATCTTTAGAGTCAAAATCAAATCGTCTTTCGATGTTTAGTTTAGTGACTGCAAGTTGGCGATGTGGTGCAGGATACAATCGGTGCAGATGCGAAGCATAACCCAACACATATACTACTGAAACAGACTCACACAAGCACTCATACTTCTAGCACGGACAAAGCAGGTCCGTGGAAAGTGATATGAGTTGATACCACTCAGCAGATGAGGAGAGCCTATCCTCTACACACACATGCGCCTCTGGGTAGTGCATAAGCGCATTACATGGCATTCGTATTAGTTCGCGATTAGGTGCATTCTACATATGAGCACGCGTCAAACACACACGTGGCGCAAGCGGCCTAAGATTCCATTAACAGGAATCCTAGGAGCCTTTAATCAGCTAGATCGGTGGACCGTTGTAGCCTGGCTGAATTGAGTCGTTGTTCGACGGCATCAGAACGCTTAAGAGTTTCGATCGTGATATTGATGTTCCGCCTGATCAAGACATAAGCAAGCTCTTCTCATACTGCTTTTCGTAGAACACAGCACTGGTGTGTGTGTGTGTGTGTGTGTGTGTGTGTGTGTGTGTGTGTGTGTGTGTGTGTGTGTGTGTGTGTGTGTGTGTGTGTGTGTGTGTGTGTTTCGTCTCTTCAATCCTGCACGTCGGCTCGGCCAATAACTTGCGCTGGGTATACTGAAAAACATCGAGAGAAGATATGAAGCCCAACCAAAAAGTCTGTTCGCTCATCGAGCAGTGGTTTTCCTAGACTACCGGGATGAAGTTTGAAGGACTTATCCCTTCTGTCCAAGGAACATGAGTGCGGAGCACTGCAAAGTCATCCAGAGGTGTTGCAGGAGTTCGAGAGAAGCGACTCTGATAGCTCCCGAATTTTCTGGTTGCGAGCAAGCGTTAAGAATAATTCGATGCATTTATTGGCGCATGTACAGTCTGAATCCTTTGCACTAGCAAATTGCACTAACGGCGTGCTCATAGCAATCAAACAATCAAAAGTACAAGTACGGCATGTTGCCCCTAATACGCTTCCAATTAGATCGCGCAAAGAGTGCAGAGCTACTTAACTTTGTTTGCTCCTTCCGGGGTAATAGCGGAAAAGATACGTAGTACGGGAAGCCATGGGTACAATTATGTACGCAGTGAGGATCTCTCCTAGTTTGAGTGGGGAACGGCCGGAAAAGCAAAACAATCACAGACAGAGGTCTACCACAGTGGGAAGTTGCATAGAAAAATCTTCTTTTAGGCAGGCTCCGTATGTAATCTCTGATAAACAGTTCACCTTCAATTTTGCCTTCGTCGTCAAGAGAGTGAGTGAAGGATTACCTCGCGCATGGATAGATCCCTCAGAAAGTATCACGTGGAATTCTGTGCTACGTGAAACCGTTAAATATAGATACATAGACCACCCAAATCTTTATAATCGTCAGAAAATGACAACACCCAACACCTGAACACATTTTACGTATGGTGCTTGCTTTAATATAACAAAATTTACAACGATTTCGGAGTACATAGTCGCATCCAGAAAAAAGAAGAGGTAAATAAAGGATAAGAGATAGTAGAAGGAGGGTATAACAGAAGTACTCAACGAATTACTGAAACAGACGTTGATGCCGGATTGTTCAAGCCTCCTGGAATTCCGAAACAAACCGTAATATGTAGTCAATCCTGCTCATCGCAGAGGACATAATGTAGAGACTCCACCTACAAGCTCTTCTGCTAGAGTGGAATTTTCAAAAAATATAACAACAAGTAAAGAGAAAGATGGTTGAATATTCAACGCAACCTCTTGGAGACAACCTCGACCAGGGAATGCTCCACAGCGAGACATCACAACCATAAAACGCGCATGGGAGGATCACAGACATAAAACGCATCAGGCATCAGTATTGGATCACATTTTCACAAATATTCGTTCTCTCGAAATGGTTGGGCAGCACACGGTGTCAACTCTGTGTTGCCCAGACTTGCTGTCTGTTGAAAATGCTGCGATTACGCGAGGAATTGTAATCCTCGCAAAAAATAAAAACACGCGAACCAAACATTAAAAGGAGTATCGAAGGCAGACATAATAGCAAACATATATGCACACATGTAATGCGAAATGTGTTGTGAAAACATTCACAAAGCTGCACAAATTTCCACATTTTATTTACTTGCATTAAAAATAGGATTTATGCCAACCATGCACAGAAGGCGCTCGTCTCAAATCGAATTCTTTCGTGATCTAATTTTGTTCGGACTCTGCTTCAGGAGCATTAGCCAATCGTCAAGATCATTATCTGATGTCAAGATCCGTAGATTTTTTTCACTCCATCAGATGGCGAGGAAGGAGCGCATCTAACAAGGGAGGTCAACGAGGGTACAGTGGCAATTTTAAAAGTGACCTATTGAGGGTTGTACCGGACTGTAAGAGGACCACGGTAGCGGTTTTCAAGTTTCTTGCGGACACTTGGATAGGCCAAACATTGCAAAAAGCTGTATCACTTCAGTGCGGACCGATAAAGCTGAACTGACGTCTGGAACTGCCATATCGTTCTTAGAATCCAACCTGCAAAAGGCTTAGGGCTAGAACAATAGCGGAATTACAGCGATTTCACAATTTGCTTATTAGCCGTACAGTAACCGAAGTGGAACATTGAGTGCGCCGCTCAAAAATAGAGTCGCGGCGACTGGATGGCCGAGCGGGTACGGGGCGGACTTGTAGGAAAGGGTCAGGAATTCGGATACGGAGGGTGTGTTCCCGCATTGCTGGGCTTGCTCGATCCAATTTTGTCGATGTAAAGTGTATTTTAACCACGGTATTGTACCATACTGACATTGTAACCTTATTTTAACCTGGATGTTACGATATACAAACAAAAAAAAATAAATAAAGCAACAGCGTTCATAATCCATAGTTCGGTTAGCCATTGAGGAAAGCATGCGGCTTTTCTTTGCTTAAAAATAGCGAATATTCTTTGTCTTGACCGTCTTAGGTAGGTATTGGCGGTGGGATTGTCAGCACGACTTCACTTCACCACTCCAAAAATCGAGGAGAAAATGAAAAAATTGGATAAAAAAGATTTGTTTTTATATTTGTTCTTCTTCATATCTTCTTCATTCTCAACCAACCACATTGCTAGCGATCTCACGGCCTTCACATACAGCAACCTCCTCACTGCTACAAGAAGACGTAATACCACCCACATGATCGTCATCGTCCGGCGACCAGTCTACATGCCGCGCTCCGTTCAAGTCAAGCTAACATCGCGAATGAGAGGTACAGGAGACTTTTCTTCGCAGTTCCTCGGTAGCATGCAAGGACCTATCCTTGCATGCTCTAGAACTAGAAAACTCCCAACTAGAAAATCCTACTATGTATAGGCGAGAACGGCCGTTTGTAACGGTCATTTGTCTGTGTGTGTGTCTGTTTGTTTGCACAGAAGTGTTGGAGGAGTGTGTTGAGACGAGTCGCCAATGTCACACAGCGTCCGAATTCCGAACATCTGTCATTGACGTCGTGAAAGCGAGCATCCGAGTTTAGAAGAGGTGTCATCAACGTCGTTCAACAGGCGTCTGGGTTCAGAAGACAGTCACTAATGTCGCGCAAAGGACGTCCGGGTTGAGAAGAGGTGTCACCAATGTCGCGAAAGTCCTGTCCGGATTCAGACAACGTGTCACCGATGTCGTGCCAGGGGTTCGGAATTCAACGACGTGTCAAAGATGTCGTGCAAACCACGTCCAGCTTGAGAAGACATGTCACCGACTTCATTCATCAGGTGCCTGGGTTCAGAAGAGGTGTCACTGAGCCTGTCCGGACTCAGACGACCAGTGAAGATGGGACCAATAATGGGGGAGCGGTGAAGGATGGTGGTCCAGTAAGGAGGGACCGGTAGAGGATTGATCAATAAAGGGTGTACCAGTGAAGGTGGGACCAGCAATGGAGACCGGTGAGTGATAGGGAGGACCCGTGAAAAGAGGACAAGTAAATCGAGGTCCAGTGAAGGTAAGAGCAGTAGTTGGGACCGCGAAGAGGGGGGACCAGTGAAGGGTGAGCCGAAAAAAGGTTGACAACAAAGAGGAGACCACTGAAGAGGGACAAGTAAAAGGGGAACCAGTGAGGGTGGGACCGGTGAAGCAGGGGAGGGGTCCAGTAAAGGTGGAAGGACCTGTAAGGGGTTCACCAATAAATGGGAACCAGTGAAGGTGGGACCAGCAATGGGGAGCACTGAAGGGGTGGGGGTCCAGTCAAGGAGACCAGTAAATGAGCCAGCCAAGGGAGCACCCGCTGTTGTTCCAGCCTCAAACCTTTTGCAGGTTAGATTCAACCCCGACATGGCAGTTCCAGACGTCAGTTTGGCTTTATCGGCCCGCACTGAAGTGATACAGCTTTTGCAATTTTTGACCTACCCAAGTGTCCGCAAGAAATTTGAAAACCACTGCGGTGCTTCTCTAACAGTACCCTACAACCCTCAATAGGCCACCTTTGAACTTGCCAAGGGACGCTCATTGACCTCCCTTGTAAGAGCAAAGGAATCTCCGAGCGACAGCTTCTTTGAAGAAACAACGAAGCATTTGTTGAAAGAATTCTAAGAGCAGAAAAGAGAAACAGTTTAAGTTATCCTCAGAGCATTGCATAGCATGCCCATTTATAGCCTAGTTCGTTTATTAGATTTTGCACTTCTCGAATTATATTTGACAGGGCCGCCTTGTTGTTCCTATGGTTCTGCTCAGGCGAGGGGTATATGGTATATGGCCTTTCAAGACATTGTTTAAGCATATACCTTTCGTGTGAAGTGACAGCCAAGTTTATGTATAATAGAAATAGAGTGGGCTCTCAATGTGCTGCTGATAGATGCACTGAGCAGGATCACTGTGAGTCATTCCGACTCTACGTTCCCTACAAAACAACTTTCGTTAAGTTCTCGAAAGGTCTTATTTCTGTGAAGTTTTCTGCTGAATAAAAGGATGCCATCCCTATAAAAAATTGCGGCCGGCTTACTATTTTTGATACTACTTCCGCTTTCCCAAATTTGCACTCATTCTTACTTTGTCTAACACGAGATGCAGAGCAAAGACCATTAAACTGAACTTAACTGAAGTTTCTTTCCCTTAAGTCGAGCGACTTTCATGATATCAACAGAATGTGTGAAGGAATGTTCCCACTAGCACTAACTATCACAACACTGAAGCAGAGCAGTGCATAGAAGTACAGTTTTTGGCAAACATGGTAACGGCGTTAGCGGTGCTTTGTTGCAATCGAAACTAAAGCGCCAGGCGGGACTCGAACCCGCACCTCCTGCCCACTGGTCGGAAAAGCTCCACTCCATTACACCAGCGGTGCTGTTTGATCTAGCGCAATACATCTGGTAGGACCCACTAGTATTTACCCGCATATCGGAAGGAGCCGGCCACTGATATCAGCATGGAATCAGTTAAGCTGAAGAATCAAACAACGGCAGTGGTGTAATGGTGTAGAGCATCCCGCCCAGTCAGCAGCAGGTGTGGGTTCACGGTTCGAGACCCGCCTGGCGCTAGAGTTCTTATCGCATCAATAGGCGCGTTCAAAGCTCTAGCGCCACATATAAAGTGTCAGCGATAACTTTTATCATTCATAGTCGTTTAGAGCCACACATTGTTCGCTAAGTTTCCTTAACTCGGACGCCTGTTAATTTCACTTATCTCTACCAGACAAGTGTTTGAAAACTGCGCTGGATTCTTTAGATAAGAGCATACGCTTTAGGAGCCGAATTTGTCGTTCCTTTCGCAGCTCAAATTTCGTGATTTTCTCGCTGCAAAAATACCTGCTTGCTTGTAAAAAAGCTTAAAAGTCGAGAAACAAATGTAGAACGACCAAACAAGACCATAATCAAGAAATGCAGTCATTCTATCTATAGCGTAGGAAAACGATAAAAACTACTACCCTGCTTCTCGAAGGTACCGGTCTAGGAGTTTTTTTATATTGCCTTGTAGGGATTGGTGAGATGAGCTTCTCCGATAATTTCAAAAATTCACAGTTAGCACGGTAAGTGAAAAACTGCTATCTTATACTGCTTTTTGGTCTGGAAAAC
Source organism: Heligmosomoides polygyrus bakeri (assembly GCA_947359475.1). Lineage (NCBI taxonomy): Eukaryota > Metazoa > Nematoda > Chromadorea > Rhabditida > Heligmosomidae > Heligmosomoides > Heligmosomoides polygyrus. The sequence goes on from OX375866.1 coordinate 79,451,792, forward strand.
TGGATCTTCCACTGACTGACCGTTATGTTCGATGAAGAAAGGTATAGAACTCCTGAAGACAATTACGAATGAAATCCTTTGTCTTTTAAAAATATATGGCAATTAAATCATGTTTTCTTCTACGACGTTCAAGATTATGTCTTCTTCTTCCACTCCTAAGCGTTTACTCCCGCGCCGTCGCAGGGTCCGCTGTTTTTGCGATCTGTCGCCACCTCATCCTATCAAGGGCGTCATCTGCCGTGGCGCCGATTTCGGCGAGATCTCTCTTGATGACGTCCTTCCACCGAGCCGAGTTAACCTAGCGGTTACTGGTGTATTTTCGTGCACAAACGATCACAGGTTCGACTCCCGGCTCCGGCATGCCATGCCCTGCAAAAATTGCAAAAATGGCAACGGTTCCACCGTTAAGCCCAGGTTTACAGACCGGCTGATGGAGAAACCTCGTCACAAAACCATGATCAAAAGTCGCAATTCAAGGGTATGTATTAGGTTGGAAAAAAAGTCCTTTCATTTTTTTCAAAGATTTATTACATCACAACTACAAAGTCAAATCAATTGAGATAAACTCTATTTCGTCCCACTACACTTCTCCAAAGACTGGGTAATTTTCCAATTCCTCTCGCTTAAAAGACTGCAGTTCTGGAGTCGAACCATTGATGAATCCAATTTTTGAGGTCTTCATCCGTTCCAAAATATTTCTCTCCAATTTCTTGCTTGAGAGCACGGAAGAGATGGTAGTCGGCACGAACGACGTTAGGGCTATACGGTGGATGTGGCATTACCTCCCAGCCCATCTCCTTTATTGTTTCTCTTGTGAGTCTTGCAACATGTGGTTTTGCATCGTCATGCAGGATCATCACCTTCGACTTCTCCGGCCTGTTTTCTTAGAGAGTTGCGACGACTTTGTGGAGTTGGCCGCAGTATGTGACAGCAGTAAGTGTCTCTCCACTTCTGAGAGTTTGCCGATAAATCACTCCTCTGATATCCCACCAAACACTGAAGAGAATCTTCCTTTCGTGAACATTGGGCTTGAGATCAGACTTAGGGCTCTCTCCCTTTTGTACCCATTGCCTTTTCCTCGGAAGTTGGCACACAGAACCCAGGACTCTTCGCCTGTCACAATCTGCGGAAGAAACGATTTTCTTCCTTATCTGGACAGAAGAGAAGCAGCGATGGAGAGCCGTCGACCTTTCTGAGTGTCTGACAGGGCATGTGGAATCCAAGCTCCAAATTTCCATGAAAGCCAAGATTCTTCAGATGGATTCCTACTATCCTATGAGACACTTCGAGCTTCTCTGCCAGCTGACGTGTCGTCTGCCAACTATCGGTACGAAGAAGGTGGAGTAATTCAGTGTCGTCCTATTCAGTTGGCCTTCCTGACCATGCTTTGCCCTCAGTGAATAATCTCCCTTTAAATACTTTCCGAACCACCCATAACAGGCGCGATGAGTAGTAGATCCCAAGCCATATATATGGTCAATTTGGTCTGCTGCCTGACGTGCTGTGGATTCTTTAATGAATTCATGAAGAATGCCGTGCTGAAAATGGCCATGAGGTAGATCTGGCATTGAGTCCGGAAGATTGGATGGATAACGAATTACAAGAAGAGTCTTAACCTGTGTCCGTGTGCGAACGGTAGACAAGTGTGATAGGATTACGAAATCAGCAATCAACATTGGCTAGTGCGTTTACAAGGGGAAGGGTAAAAAAATTCGAAGTGTGAAGAGGCTTTTTTTCCAACCTAATAGATTGAGAAATCTGTCTCGGGATGTCGGTGAGGGATGGTGTTCTAATCAGGCCCATATATTCGTATCCAGATTTTTCCTTTGAAACTGTTTTGCACAGATTCCTATTAACATAAAGGATAAAAGGATAAAGGACAGCGTTACTCAATTCCTTCTGGGATGCGCCAGTGCATTCTACTTCTACGGGATGTCGTGGAGGCGACATGAATGCGTATTTGGCCATACAATGGCTTGCGGTGGCCAGCCGATGAACAAGTCAGCGCTCTATCCTTTCCAGACAAGTCTGGTACCAATTCACCGACCCCGGAGGGATGAAAGGCTTGGTTGGCCTGGGCGGGAAATCCGAACCAGGAACCTGGTATCGGGTGCACGCGACAGTCGCGCCTCCTCCGACTGCGCTACACGCGCCCTATTAACATATGATAAATATATCCCAGTCTGTCGATTTCCTCTTATATTTCGGGCTGAAAATTGTGCTACCATATTCTAGAATTCGTCTCACATACGCCTTATAAGCAGTTATAAGGAAGGTGCAGTACTGAATTTATTAAACATTTGAAGAGGCTGTGCCCAATTGGCTGGCAGTACGAACATACAAGTTTTCGCCGCGTGCGAATCGAGAATCGCCACTGACGCATCGCTCCTGGGGGGGCTGTTATGGGAGAAACGGAGCTCAAAAAAACTCCCGAGTTATGCTGCATTGTATCTAAATATGCGGCTTTTAGAAATTAAGCTTCGTGTCATGAAAGAACCGAAAATCGTTTCACAATAACAGCAATTGCCTACCGCTTGGATAAGGTCATCGAATTCCCGCCCAAAATAACCATTTCCTCTAATTAGGTGCACTGTGGGACCCTCAAATAGCTGAGCAGAGGTATCCAAAGCAGCTCATGCAGTTACGAGAGCGTTAGACTACGTAACTGTAGCAGCACACATTATGTAGATGTCGCGCTTGCCCCAGCAGTCGCCGCGGCCGCCGCGCTCTTCTGTATGTTCAGCTTGCTCCCTTGCCCAATTCGGTCAACCCTTATCAATATCGTTTCAATGTGTTTCTTGTAAAAAATTTGAGTGCCCAAAATAAAGTCAAAATCATTGTAGGAAAAATCACTAGTCATTAAAGGGAATCTATTGTCACTGAGCAGCAAATGGACAACGGAGAAAGGTGCTAAAATTTTTCATTAATATGAAAATATAGGGGCTAAAAATATCTCCATTCCGAAAAAAGATAAGCAATAATGGACAACGCTGATCAGTCTCTTTTGGGAAGCGCCACGTATTCTACTTCTGCCGGATTTCGTGGAGGGAATTTGAACGCGTGTTTAGCCTATACAGTGAATGACTTGCAATGACCAGCAGATGGACAACTCACGATCAGTGTTTCCTTCTTACCAAACAAGTCTGGTACAAGGTCATTGGCCCCTCGCTAGTATAGTGGTGAGTATTCCCGTCTGTCAGTCAGAAAATAACGTGAATAAATCTAATACTAGGTTATAAAATCACCAATAAAATCGCAAGTCAGTTATCCAATAAAACTCTTTGCGAGAGCCTTTAAGTCCGCTCAATCGAAACAGGCAGCGCTTATGTAGCTCATCTCAAGTAAATACCTGCTCCACATTGCTTCATCTGTTTCAAGGCGCGAGTCGTAGTCACATGCCTTAAAAGCGTAACAATAGAACACTAAAGTGAATATAAAAAAAACTAGTGAAGGCAGCAACAGAACAGAAACGGAACGAAACCAGCTAACAATTGCTACGTGCGATTAGTCGTTCACATACGGTCAGCGACACGTTAACACCGTTCACTTTAGGTCGAGCTCCCTAAGGTTCCTGTAAATGCTGAATCTTGCTATACTCATAAACCTCTCAGAATTTTGAATTAGCATGCGATTATAAATGTGGGAAAGCCCTTCAATAAGTCCCTGTTCGGTATTTGACAGTTTCCAAGTAAAGATAGAATCTAAGAATTTGCTGCACTCTACGATAGTGAGCAGACAATAGCAAAAAAGAGGATAGGAGCAGACTAAATTCAGATTTAAAACATTCTCGGAACTACTTCACTGCAACGGATGCGATTTCTGGCTAGCATTAGGCGCCGATGCGCGCAATTTGTCCAGGTGGTTTGATACAGAAGTACATATGTTCTCAATTGAGTGCAATTTATTTTTGGTTTCGGCATGCACCCGACACAGGTTCTTAATTCGTGTTTCCAGAACCACGGTTTTATCCCTTCGGATCTGTGAAATGGTACCGGACTCGTTTGGGAAGTACAAAGCACTGCTTTGTTTATTGGCTGGCCTCCGCGAGTCATTCAATAGGTCATGTACGCATCCAAATATTCAAATTTCAATCTCCCCGAGATCTCGTAGAAGTGGAAAGCACAGCGCAAAAGAGGATGGGTATCACTGAGCTTTATCCTTTACCAGTCGTTCAGCGGCCTAGCGGCCGCCTCCGACTGGTTGGGGGCTTCGCCCCCAAACCCCGAGAAGAGAACACTCCGACCATCTTCTTTTCCCAACTTTTAGACCTTCATACCTCAAAAACAAACTTCAGATTCGTGTTCAGCGACCTCGATTACCCCCAGGGCCGAAGTTTCGCGCCGCTTGAACGCCATCCTCAAAAAATCGATAATATCGATCGATATCGATTGATCCGACTTCAAATTCGTGTTCAGCGACCTCGATTACCCCCCAGGACCAAAGTTTCGCGCCGCTTGAACGCTATCCTCAAAAAATCGATAATATCGATCGATATCGATTGGTCGACTTCAAATTCGACTTCAGCGACCTCGATTACCCCCAGGGCCAAAGTTTCGCGCCGCTTGAACGCCATCCTCAAAAAATCGATAATATCGATCGATATCGATTGGTCGACTTCAAATTCGAGTTCAGCGACCTCGATTACCCCCAGGGCCAAAGTTTCGCGCCACTTGAGCGCCATTCTCAAAAAATCGATAATATCGATCGATATCAATTGGTCGACTTCAGATTCGTGTTCAGCGACCTCGATTACCCCCAGGGCTGAAGTTTCGTGCCGCCTGAACAAAATCCTCAAAAAATCGATAATATCGATCGATATCGATTGGTCGTCTTCAAATTCGAGTTCAGCGACCTCGATTACCCCCAGGGCCAAAGTTTCGCGCCACTTGAGCGCCATCCTCAAAAAATCGATAATATCGATCGATATCGATTGGTCGACTTCAGATTCGTGTTCAGCGACCTCGATTACCCCCACGGCCAAAGTTTCGCGCCACTTGAGCGTCATCCTCAAAAAATCGATAATATCGATCGATATCGATTGGTCGACTTCAAATTCGAGTTCAGCGACCTCGATTACCCCCAGGGCCAAAGTTTCGCGCCACTTAAACGCCATCCTCAAAAAATCGATAATATCGATCGATATCGATTGGTCGACTTCAGATTCGAGTTCAGCGACCTCGATTACCCCCACGGCCAAAGTTTCGCGCCACTTGAGCGTCATCCTCAAAAAATCGATAATATTGATCGATATCGATTGGTCGACTTCAAATTCGAGTTCAGCGACCTCGATTACCCCCAGGGCCGAAGTTTCGCGCCGCTTAAACGCCATCCTCAAAAAATCGATAATATCGATCGATATCGATTGGTCGACTTCAGATTCGAGTTCAGCGACCTCGATTACCCCCACGGCCAAAGTTTCGCGCCACTTGAGCGTCATCCTCAAAAAATCGATAATATTGATCGATATCGATTGGTCGACTTCAAATTCGAGTTCAGCGACCTCGATTACCCCCAGGGCCGAAGTTTCGCGCCGCTTAAACGCCATCCTCAAAAAATCGATAATATCGATCGATATCGATTGGTCGACTTCAGATTCGTGTTCAGCGACCTCGATTACCCCCAGGGCTGAAGTTTCGTGCCGCCTGAACAAAATCCTCAAAAAATCGATAATATCGATCGATATCGATTGGTCGACTTCAAATTCGAGTTCAGCGACCTCGATTACCCCCAGGGCCAAAGTTTCGCGCCACTTGAGCGTCATCCTCAAAAAATCGATAATATCGATCGATATCGATTGGTCGACTTCAGATTCGAGTTCAGCGACCTCGACTACCCCCACGGCCAAAGTTTCGCGCCACTTGAGCGTCATCCTCAAAAAATCGATAATATCGATCGATATCGATTGGTCGACTTCAGATTCGTGTTCAGCGACCTCGATTACCCCCAGGGCCGAAGTTTCGCGCCGCTTAAACGCCATCCTCAAAAAATCGATAATATCGATCGATATCGATTGGTCGACTTCAGATTCGTGTTCAGCGACCTCGATTACCCCCAAGGCTGAAGTTTCGTGCCGCCTGAACAAAATCCTCAAAAAATCGATAATATCGATCGATATCGATTGGTCGACTTCAGATTCGTGTTAAGCGACCTCGATTACCCCCAGGGCTGAAGTTTCGTGCCGCCGACGTGTTCGGCACGTCTACGGCACGCCATGCAGGGTTGCCGACGTGTTTGGCACGTCTACGGCATCGCCAGGCACGGTTGCCGACGTGTTCGGCACGTCTCCGGCTCGCCATGCACGGTTGCCGACGTGCTCGGCACGTCTACGGCTCGCCATGCACGGTTGCCGACGTGTTTGGCACGTCTACGGCTCGCCATGCGCGGTCGCCGACGTGTTCGGCACGTCTACGGCTCGCCATGCGCGGTCGCCGACGTGTTCGGCACGTCTGCGGCTCGCCATGCGCGGTCGCCGACGTGTTTGGCACGTCTACGGCTCGCCATGCATGGTTGCCGACGTGTTTGGCACGTCTACGGCTCGCCATGCATGGTTGCCGACGTGTTTGGCACGTCTACGGCTCGCCATGCGCGGTCGCCGACGTGCTCGGCACGTCTACGGCTCGCCATGCGCGGTCGCCGACGTGTTCGGCACGTCTGCAGCTCGCCATGCGCGGTCGCCGACGTGTTCGGCACGTCTGCGGCTCGCCATGCGCGGTCGCCGACGTGTTCGGCACGTCTGCGGCTCGCCATGCACGGTCGCCGACGTGTTCGGCACGTCTACGGCTCGCCATGCGCGGTCGCCGACGTGCTCGGCACGTCTACGGCTCGCCATGCGCGGTCGCCGACGTGTTCGGCACGTCTGCAGCTCGCCATGCGCGGTCGCCGACGTGTTCGGCACGTCTGCGGCTCGCCATGCGCGGTCGCCGACGTGTTCGGCACGTCTGCGGCTCGCCATGCGCGGTCGCCGACGTGTTCGGCACGTCTGCGGCTCGCCATGCACGGTCGCCGACGTGTTCGGCACGTCTGCGGCTCGCCATGCGCGGTCGCCGACGTGCTCGGCACGTCTACGGCTCGCCATGCGCGGTCGCCGACGTGTTCGGCACGTCTGCAGCTCGCCATGCGCGGTCGCCGACGTGTTCGGCACGTCTGCGGCTCGCCATGCGCGGTCGCCGACGTGTTCGGCACGTCTGCGGCTCGCCATGCGCGGTCGCCGACGTGTTCGGCACGTCTGCGGCTCGCCATGCGCGGTCGCCGACGTGTTCGGCACGTCTGCGGCTCGCCATGCACGGTCGCCGACGTGTTCGGCTGCCGCGCCCCAACTCAGTGGGACGGACGGACGGTGTGACACACACAGTGACACACACACACAGTGACACACGCTTGCTGCTTTATATATAGTAGGATTCCTTAGCAATTTGTTTCAGGAGGAGAGGCCCGATATTTATATTGGAGCTGTTCAGTGGGAGACACATGTAGTTGAAGGATGACACAATTCACTTCGCAATCAACGACTTCGTTTTTGAAGCTCTTTGATGCTGTGAGGCAAAGTACCCTCGAATTCAGCCCCTCTTCGATCCTATCCCGAGATTGAGGGGAGAGCGGCTCTAATAGGATTATCAGCGATCTTTTTCATGAGAAAGAGGTTCGGCACACCACCACTACTAAATGTCAGAGTTATGTTAATAGATCCATTAGAACATGGCTAGGTAGGCTAGTTCATCTCAATAAAGGAATGCACTGGGCACGGAATGACCTGATTGAAGTATGGACCCGGTTAAGTTAGATTCAAACGATATTTACCCAATAAAGCTGGAGACTCAAACTGGGGCAGTCGCAATACATCAGGCATACAAGAGGAACTTCCAACAGTGGTAGGCGAGCATATCTAAACACCCAATATAGAGTGTCCGGCGGGGGTAGTTAGCGTGAAATGGAACTGGAAACCGAGTTGTAAGAGCACTTTGATTCACGCCGACTTTGAGAACCCTGATGCTGTGATGTTGTTAGCAACACCTTTCAATAGCTAGGGAGAAAGTGTATTGACCGCAACGAACATCATGAACATCCCTTCAGTTATCATCGGATGTAGCCATTTCAAATGGCGGTACGGTGTCAACTCGTCGTCGAAGATCTCACGCTAACGCTCAAAATAGGTAGATCCAAACAAAATGTTTCTCCCTCACCATCCATCCATAATCAATTCACCGCTAAATTTTAAGAGATTTTCTAAGGCCACAACCAAGAAACGACGTTGCCTTAGAGAACTTTCCTAACGACGTCAGGTGGTACATAGTTGATTCAAAATAGAGTTATAATAAGCTGGGCATTTCGGAAAACTGCATATTTGCCTAAGCGGATGTTTAAGGAATTTCCCGAAGATAGAAGCAATTATGAGATGGAGTGTCTGGCATGTAGCTTAAATGCAGACACGGCAAGACAGGAAAGTGACTTGGGATATGCGCCAAGGAACACATATCTATAAAACAATGTAGATTGCTATCCAGCCCAAATTCATATCCTACTTTAAGGCCTCTGAGCATGTTTAGAACTCGAAGGGTTATACCTTTTTGAACAGGGAATCGTCTGAAATACTCACGTGACACTGTACTTAGCTTATTGCCTGACGAGAGTGGATGCAGTCAAGGTCAAGGTGCGACACCTACTGGATCAAAAGTAACCATAATAAGCTAGACACAGTTGAGGAAAATCAAAACTAACAATCGATTTAAAAGGATAAAGGACGGTGTTAATCAGTTTCTTTTAGGATGCAACACGCACTCCACTTCTGCAAAGTGTCGTGGATGCAATCTAAATACATAAGAGTTTGGCTCATTCAATGATTAGCGGTGGCCACCCCATGAGGAAAGTCATTGTTTTATCCCTCCTAGATAAGTTGGCACCAGTTCACCGACCCCAGAAGGGTGGACGGTTTGGTTGGCCTAAGAGCGAAAACCAAACCATAACCAGGAATCGTTTGAACGCGACGGTCGGCACCTTCTCCGACTTCGCTCCATGCGTCCATGAACTACGTCTTCTACCAGGCTGTCGCCTAAATAATCTCCTTTTCGGGATATGTATAAATAAATAAGTTTTCTACCCCAAATAATTTTGGGCTTAGGGTACTCCACAGACACCGTTTGATAGGTTTCTTCCTGCTCTTTCAAACAACATGTGGATGTCGCTCTAATTTTTCTAGCCGACATTTTCCAGAAATAAATTCGAAAATTTTTTCGTAAAATCATGAGTTGACGCGTCTATCGACTCGTCATGCTTTACGATTTAAATTGGGACAATCTGCGGCAGAGGCATCCCATAACCTAAGCAGCGCTTTGGGATAGACAGCCCTTGCTAACGAACGGTGAGGCTCTGCTTCGAAAAATTTGCTTCTCGTTATTTTGATTTCGAAGGAAAACCGTTTCGCGGGAGCAGGCCGTTGCTTGAAGACGAAGTTTTGAAGCGCAGCGAAGCAAATCCGGAAGCGTTAGCAGGAGACCTTGGCGTATATCATCGTAAGGCAGCAAGACATTTGGCAAAAATCGGCAAGGTGAAGAAAATGTCGAAAGAAAAAGACGGTTTCCGACGGAAAAATCCGTCGCAAACCGTCGCATGCTCATAACTCCTTCAATTTTAGGTTTTTTGAGAAACTGTTAGCACCGTTCGATTTGTCTCCTCGAGGTCTACACAAAAGTATATTGAACGTTACCAGAACCCAGCGTTTTCGCCGTTAGTGGCCCAAAAAAAAATGATAGGAGCAGGCTCTTGCGATTATTTTCCAGGAAGTGCATCTGACGTGCAGTGTTTTTGGAGTATCTCAAGCATGGCGTGCTCAGTGCTCTGTCATGCCTGCTCCGAGAGTGCGCCGTGAACAATGCATACAGAATCGAACCTATCGATCGAGTTGGCGAACGCATGTCCACTATCTTCCCTTACTGGGAAATGCGAAGTCTTCAAGACTATTTTGAACCGTTCGGAGAATTTTATCAGAAATTTCCTGCCGCACTACTCGGGAATTGCTCCAAGTGTGCGCAGTGTGCAATGCGTATAGAGATGAAGCTATCAATGGAATGGGTTCGACAAATGGTAGAGTGAGTTTTTTGGGAAGTTCAGTCATGCATTTCCAGTCGCCCTACTAAGAAATTTCTCTAATAGTGTTCAGCTAGCCTTTGGAATGCGTCGTGAACAGTGCATATAGAATCGAAGCTTTCAATCGAAGGGGGCAACAGCTTGCAAATTGCACGCACGAACGAGTTTGTAGCGCAATAACTCATGCAAGTTCAAATCGTTTCGGCTGCAACTTGTGGGTCATGTAGGGAGTAAAACGGTCTAGTAGTAATTGGAAAAATTGGGTAGCACAAGTCTCATCTGCATTTTCGCAGTACTGCAATTTAGTCCATTCACGCCGTTGTGCTTTAGAGCACGGCAAGAACCTTGTGCTGCCTACAAAGTCCTCTAGTTGCAGCCGGAAAGATTCGGCGCTATGAACTCGCCTGTGCAATTGCGAGCGGTCGCCCCACTCGATTGATAGGTTCTATTCTATATGCATTGTTCACAGCGTACTGTAAACTCTCGCTGAGACAGAGTACAGAAATTCCTGAGCAGGGCGGCTGGAAATTCCCATGTAGTTTGTAGAGTACTTCGCGGTTGATTTTAAGGGATATATATATACTTGAAGGTGTACTATAGGAATAGAAAGGAAAAATTATATTGAAAACCACCAAAATTCCATTGGACCTTGATGCAGTCCAGTTAGTTTTCAAAGAATAAACGCGGAGTAGAAAAATATGAATAGATGTAGAATAGGCAATTAGTGCGAAATTAAGCTAAACTTTCTCACTACCTGATCAGTTACCTTATTCCTCTAACTCCGAAGGGAGTAGTTCCGTCGAATCGTGCAAAATTTATATAGGTCTCGGAAATAATTTTTTAACTACTGGAATCCTACATATCATCTTAAAACTGATGAGATGCTGCTCTCGGAAGTGAATTACATTTTTAGAACGTTAAAAAAACGGCGGAAAACGTTTTTTGACATTTTTTGTTCAAATGAGCAGACGACAGCAGTACTCCACTGCTGTTTTTCTGTGTAATAAAGGACAGAAAGGATAAAGGACAGCGTTACTCAATCCCTTTTGGGATGCACCATGCATTCTAATTCTACGAGACGTCGTGGAGACGATTTGAATGCGTATTTGGCCATACAACGACATGCAGTGGTCAGCTGATGAACAAATCAGCGCATGATCCCTAAGACAAGCCTGGTGCCAATTCACCGACCCCGGAGGGATGGAAGGCTTGGTAGGCCTGGGTGGGAAATTCGAACCAGGCATCTGGTATCGGGTGTAGTCGACACTTGCACCTCCTCCGATTGCGCTACACGCGTTCAGGGTTTCCTTGGTAATAGCGGTAGTAATTGTACATTTGTTCTCCCATAAAAACTTTAATTCAACAACTGGTGAAGAGATCAGCCTTATTTTTATTGTAAGAAAATTTGACACTAGACGGTAGAGTAGACGACAAATCTTTGCATGACCGAAGTTGAAAAATGCTTGTGTCACAGCATGACTTGTGCAGGTGATACACGGTAAAGGCTTTAGGGTTAGTAGAGGTTTTTAGGAAAACGAAATTAAGTCGTTGGTAGAGCATTCTGTAGCTGAGAGAAAACGGACGCTACCGAGGAAAGCTCGAGCACACTGAACCGTTTTTGCAAGGCCTATTATACGACCTTAAACCTCATTTTCCACCACGTACCTCGCCTACATGACGGGATCTTATGCTAAGGACTTAATTATGGGTATCTTGAATACAAAAGCGTTTTCAGAAGGTTGTCGTCATTATGCTCATTCTCTATTGCGCTACTGTAGCTGAAGAAACGTTCTGATTTCGAGTGGCATTAGACGACACCCGGAGATTTCTGTGTGACGAGATGGAAAACATTTCGAAATTCTTCCCAGAAAAGGATTACACGGGGGCAATTGAGAAGAAAGGGCGCAATCTTTTGAAGAATGATGAGCAGAGAGAGCGAACACCGCCTTTGTCGAATGATGGCATTAAAGGCTCAGCAGAGCCGATTTGAGTAGAAAACGATGTCAAGCTTGGGTTAAATGGAATTCTGAAGCGGACGAATGCGAGTTCTCAAGCTCAGCCTGAGATTCTTTTGCACCTTCCGTTAGAATTTGATTGGAAGCATCTGCGGGCCACTGACAGCCGTAATGGCGTCGATTCGCCAATCTGTTCTCAGTCAGTTCCTCTTATCTGCTCGTGTTCTACTGACTTTTTCACGCCTACAGATCAGTTTCTTTAGGTGTAACCGCTACAACTGAATCCGAGAACAGATTCGAATCATGGAAATAGTGCGAACTTCTAGTGATAGACAGGCAACTCGTGCGAAAGCTCACTTGAAACGCACTCTTTGCGTTCGCGGCAAGTGCTGCAAAAGCGGAGACCTGCAAAGGTTCGGAAAAAAGTCGTTGGATTCTTGAGGCAAATCTAGTTAAGCGAATGAGGAAAATTGTTCTGCACCCGTTACTTGCACTTAACTGACTTTCTAGATCTTCAAACTACAGAGATTTCACAAATTAGGTAAAAAATAAAAGAGAAAGGTATCAGCCAGTATAAAATATGCCCATACTAGATGCAGCCCGCTTAGAATAATGAATAAATGATTAAAAAGGTCGTGAAATTCTGCTGTCGTCGTTCTAGCTACAGCAGAGATAAATAGCTTATTCGAAAAAGTCGACAACCATCCACATGGGTCACCGTCAAGCAAACGTTTTGTGAAATGCGCTATGCATTTTACTTCTACGTAGAATAACGGGAGCAATTTAAAAGATATTTGGCCTTTACAATCAGTTGCGCTGATCAGCCGGCGAGCAGTGCATGATTTTATGAAGTTGCTGAGCCAACATTGCTTGAAGGTTTGTTCGCCTTGCGCTTCGGTGTGGCCACCTTCATGAGAGCCTGAAAGAGACAGAACGAGTTTGAAAAATTGCTACCCTAATCATTTCAGGTTTTAACGTTACAAGAGAGAAAAACGCGGTTACCCCGAAATGTGAGCCGAATAAAGGTTTCATAATCAGCGCTTTCACAAGATCCTGCGGATGCTCAAATTCATAGACAGTCGGATATGAAGCAGCTCACTTTTTATCTTACTTCGAGAAGATATTGCAACCAATTCAGCTACTCCGCACGGGTAGAAAGTTCAGCTTGTCGCGCTTGAATGCAATCAAAACCTCAAGGAATAAGGAAAAGAAAAATTTATCATGAAAGACTGATATCGCGAAATGGGTCGTGGATAGTGTATTCAGAGAAGCTCGTCTTTTACCCTATACGTTTTCCATTGTGCGGTTCATGTTTGCCAATGGTTTGCAGCGTAGCTCTACCCACAAACTTCGTAGAAAAAACCTTTCACAATGTGATAAAAATCAGTGCTTAGAAAGGTGTTAAAATGGTTGGATAGGGGTAGTTAGAGAAGAGCACGTTTATGCTTCAAAACAAGAACGCTGCGTCGTGCGGTTTGCAGATAATTGGCCATTTGATCCATCTATGTCCGAAGCTACTTTTGGGAAGTCGTCATCAGCCTTGGAATGTCTTCGGGACCGCTTTCGCGGTAGTCACTTTGATGTCCACACCACCACCTTTGGTGGCTGGACGCCCTTCCTTGGAAACTGATTTTCTGTCCTAAGGTAGTCAGTGTGCTCACAGCTCTTCTTATCGTGCCGGACTCACTTCTCATTGCAATGCGATCCACAGCTACTTTTGACACAGCGCATTCTATAATATAACAGAAATTACCCTAGACCCGATTGAGGTGTTTTGGAAAATAAATCTCGAAAGCTCTTCATTTCCTCCAGTTCTCTTCGAACAGCGGACCTACCTGGACTGATTCCTTACATATTAGCAGCTCTGACAAAACTCTGACTTTCGCTGATGGTGGGTTCCGCGTAATTCAAAGAAGCGTTAGAGCAGTGCTCATGTGCTGACAGTCATATTCATCAAGTCTCGTTGTCACCGTCAATTTGCTTGATTTAGGAATGCACAGTGCTTTCATTGGAAACTCGCCCAAATTATGCTTTTACCTGATTTGTCTTGTCTTTCTTATGGACCTAAAAATGTTAAGTAGAGCTGAGCTTCTTATGCTCTATATGGTAGATACCGTTGGAGCTGTCTCGAAGGCCACATAATTTCATCATGGTATTTTTATTCTTTAAATCAGAAAAGAGACTAAAGTCGTCTGTTCGACAGCTTTTGTTGGTCTATTCTTGGCCTACAGCTGCTGGGGACGCATTGTACACGGTCTAAATCTTCTCTGCTAAATGGTGCTTAACCTTGTCGCGAATGATAGTGAAGCAACACGTAGCAACACAGAACGCATCGAATGAAACCTTGGAAGTCGTTGTTAATGTTGGGCCACCTCAATAAGTAATTAATAGTCATGTAGAAAGAGTTGTGGTTCAACCATCAGCCTTTAAATATGAACAGCGTGATAAGCAAGACACGGGAACCTAGACTGGTGTGGATTCAGGATTCTGAACATCCTGGGATTCACCTCTATCCGCCCATGGGCCTTTCACTAAGAGCTAGTCGTTACCACTCGCTTGCAGTGCGTATCTGCAGCTGACATCAGCACTGAGCCGGGTAATCTGACGATTCGTGTCATCCGACAAGCCGCGACTGGTTCGAGAAACCCGCTTGCTTAGGCTGCACTACAGCAGCCTTGGAGGGCTCTCGGTTGACTAAATCTTAGGAATGACCTGTACCCATCCATAGAGCACATCGCACTTACATCACCTCCAGATAAGATGCGCTCAGTTTAATCGTTTTTTTGTTGGAGAACGGCCAGCTTACACAACTCACAGCATTCAGGAAAATCGAGCACTCACACACACACATCGAGCACTGTACCCTTCCGTTATACCGCTCCCGGATAAGACGTCTTGAAGGTTTTTCAAAAACCGGCCAGGTTGTGTTTGCATCAACACAAACCATTCTGGTTAAGCCGTATACATCTATATAACGCCACCCTCACAACAGCGCGAGAGAAACCAAACGCTCAAAGCGCCTCTCGTAATGCTAGTGCTACCAGGGCTACGCCAAAGTCTAATCGTTAACTTGCTTAACGACTTTTTCACAAATTTTCCTGTAATACCCATTAAATATTAGGTTGTCCGAAAAGTTCTCAGCGCTTTGAGTGCAGCACTTTGAACTACCATTGCTTTCCCAAATCTTACCGGATTTAGACAAATGAGCACCGTTCGAATCAGCACACTTTTGCCAACAGGCCACTGTCGAATTATTCCATCAGCGAAAGAATTTTGTAGGTGGTCGAGATTCGACAAAATCCACGAGAGCTGTTTTGGCTTGATTCTGATCGGTGAAGTTTTTACCAGCGAGAAAGTTCTGAGAGTGTTTGAAAAGGCGGTAGTCGATTGGTGAGGGGTCTGGAGAATCTGGCGGGTGGGACAGAACTTCAACCCTTAATGCGTCCAATTTTCGAATAGTGATTTGTGATACACATGGGCTGGCGTTATCATGCGAAAGAATCGGGCCTCTTCTGTTGGCCATTGCCGGCTGAACTTGACGCAGTTTTCGGTGCATTTCGTCGATTTCCTTACCGTAGGACTCTGCTGTGATCGTTTGGCCTGGTGCCAAAAAAAATGTAGTGGATCACACCAGCGGCCGACTACCACACACTGGCCATTACCTTTTTGGGTGCAGGTTCCCTCTTTTCGAGCTTTCTCACCTTACCAGGGCGTTTCATAGCATCTGCAACAACAGCTTTACGGTCGTCTGGCTCTTCCGGGATCCGCGAGCTGTTTGGGATGGTTCAGCTTTCACCAGTTCCTTCAAATTGTCGTCCACGATTGCTCTAGGTCGACCGGGCGGGGGTCATCTTCGAGGCTGAAATCTCCGGTCCGAAATTGAGTGAACCACTGGCGCACACAGTGGTTCACTCAATTTCGGTTGATTTGTCGAGCTTCCTTGGCTGTGGATTGTCCCGATACGAAGTCGAAATAAAATATCGATCGGACCAGCTCCGTCCACGTGCTTCAGTAGGTCCTTCAAGACATAAATATAAAACTACGTTGAAGCATAAATTATGTAGTCAGATATAGAGCGAAAAATTCTGTACAGAAAATAGCATTAATGTGCAATTCAAGTCGAAATTTTGCTTAATAAAACACGAATGAAAAATAGTAACACAAAGCGCTGAGAACTTTCCGGATAACCTGATAGTCAAAATTCTTTCAAAATACAGCTAGATGCGTGCTACTGTTTCAAACAAAAGGACAATGAGGGGCATGTTATGACAGGCACTGTGAATTAGTTAGTTTTACATAGTTGACATGGGCGCGAGCCGATCATGATAGTAAGATCTGTACGCGGTGCATGTAGCAGCGCTTTGCCTATCATACGTCCACCTTGCCCTTAAATTGTAAACAAATAATACATTTGAATTTATACTTAATTTTTCTTGTTTGAAACGATCTCGTAAAGGGAGCGCGAAAAATTGTAGCAATGAGGATTAAGGACGGAGTTACTCAATTTCATTTAGGGTGCGCCACGCATTCTCCTTCCACAAAACGTCGTGGATGCAATTTGAATACGTATTCGGCTCGTAGTGCAATGACTAGTGCTGACCTGGCCATGCAGAAATCAGTGTTTTATCCCTCCCGGATAAACTTGGTATCAATTCACCGACCGCGGAGGGGTGGAAGGCTTGATTGGTCTGGGGCGGAAAATACGAACCAAGAGCCTGGTATCGGTTGCATGAAACAGCCGGCACCTCCTCCGACATCGCTACCAACCAAGATTTATACAGAACCTTGTTCGTGTTCACCGATGGCGTTTTCTGAAACCTTTTTGGTGGAAGCCGAGGTGTCCCACCAGCCAGCTTCAAATAAGGTTCTGCATAAATCTTGGTTGAATATATAGAAACCGCCAGAGCCTTGACGCACAGCTCCACGCGATCGCTGTTTGCTTGTTTGCTGTCTGTTTTTATTCGAACACATGAAAGGCATTCCGGTACGAATCCACAATCAGAAGAGTTGGTTGGAGCTTAGGCTATGTGGTGCACTTTCTCTGCAGTCAGGAACAACAACGTAGCTTTCACCAACTTTGTGTGATTTCGGTTTGGTGGATCCTTGGGAAACAGCACCACGCAACGAAACTTTCCTCCCACTGAGTCCAAAAAAAACCAAATCGAAGAAAAGGTGGATCATACTTCTTACTAGAGATGCCGATAAATGCTCATTTTCCACGATGCACAAGATAATAGAAAGTCGTGATCCAAAATTCCACCTCTCACGGCTTTCTGAGGCGACAGAAAGGAAATCGACATTCTTACAGCTTCAGGACTTTCATTCAGAAGAACTACGTATAGAGTGGGGCTGAACTGTTCGAGATGATAATCGCTACAGCCAGAGAAGCGATAGAAATTCCAAGGGGAGTTAACAAAGTGTGCCTTGGACAGCAAGCTCTGCGGCATCACTGAGGAAACAGTGACGTGAGCCTGTCGAAGCGCTGAGCGACAACACGTTTGCGAGAGTCCTAAAAAGGGCGAGCACCAGAGAAGCAATGGGACGGGGATGAGTTTCATGCACTAAAGCTAAAGGTCTATGAAATGACCTACGTGGTCTATGAAATGACTTGTGTGGGTAGCACATGGGCAAGTCCGGGTTCTATTCACCAGTGACACGTCAGCCGTTTCGGAGAGGCTGGTTGGCATGAATGGAACCAAAACGTTGAACCGATTTGATGCCGAGAGCCAGCACTTCCTTGAATGCCTCTTCATCTGCCTCCACATCGCGAAGTTGTTAAAGGATAAAGGACAAAGGACGGAGTTAATCAACCCCCTTCGAGATGCACCATGCATTCTACATCTCCGGGATGTCGTGGTGGTCCTTTGAATGGCATTTGGCTAATACACTGGCTTGTAGTAGCTATTCGATGGACAACCCGGTGTTCTATCCTTTCCGGAGAAACCAGATAACAATTTGCCAATCTCGGACGGATCGAGTGCACGGTTCGCCTAGACAGGAAATCCGAACCGAGACCGGTAGTCGGGTGCACCCGAAAGCAGTCATCTCCTCAAATTGCGCTACCACCTCGTTGCCAAGGATAAAATACTATATCTTGAATATCTTGAATGCTTTAGCCATGCAATTGCCTGTATCAGTAGACCATCACCTGTTCTACTTCAGTCTCTGTTTTCTTTGTCGTCATGAAGCCTAGGAAGTTTTCGTAGTGCCAGTGACTAACCAGCCTCGCACACGATTTGATCCAGAGTTCCCTCTCGTTGTAGTCTGTTTGAAGGAGAGTCATAACTAGTGTCACGTAGGAGCTTCTTGCACTCTTTCACGCACAGTTTTATATTTTTGTTTTATGCACGCGTCAGACATAATCAGTAAAAGCGCTACTTGCAGGTTAGATGCGATAAAGCGAGAAAGCTGAGAAATCCTAGTTTTGCGGTTTCTAAGTTTTTTTTTATTTTCTCTTCTGTTGTCTCTGACAGTGGAAGTGTTGCGGCTAGGAAACATTTCCGAATGTTCTTTATCGCCCTCGATATTTTCCAGCTATGAGAATTTTAGTGGAGTGCGTTAATGCGAGCGAAAACTGCGAGCGTTATATGTATACTGTCACTCGCCGAGCTTGTGACTATGAATAAGACCATAGAAGGGTGAACTTCAGTATCTACGAATTAGGTGTCATTATTGGTCTGATTTATTTATTTGATTAGAAGAGCGAGTTTTCGCCCGATGCTACAATTCATACACTGTGACAGTAACATAAAAAAACAATGAGCTACCATATGTAGCAAAATTATTACGACGTCAAATAAACAGGAGATGCAGAAAACAACAGTAGCACAGAGAAGCATACTACACATTTAGAGCTCCTTAATCCGCTGGTCGACAAGCTTCTTAAAACTGCTCAGAGACATCTGATGCACGTTATCCCTCAGCAACGGACGGAAAATGCGAAGAGTTCTGTTTGAAAAAGAAATGTTTCCCAGGGGACCCAATGACCTCATATATCTTAATGTCATCATCATACATACTGACTTAATTCGGGTCCTACGCACAAAATTGCCTTCATAGGATCCGACTTGATCCATGGTCGCGTTACTGCGGGAGTAGCTTTGAGCGTAGAGTTCCTCTCCGGAACGCAATCTAACGAGAGCACATCCTACGCGCCTTCCCCGAAGATGGTTTGCGATGAAGTAGATGAAAGTGGCAACCTCCCGAAGTAACTTAATTGAAATTGGAGTCGCGTCCTATCCAGAGGAGCTGTATCATAAAGGACAAAATTATATGGAGGTCTCCCTATAGCAAATGGACAAGTTCTTAATAACCACTACGAAGCACTTGTAGTAGGAGTTTTGTAGGAGGCTTGACATGAACTGCTACCACTTAATGAGCGAATCGTCTAACTGCTCATCTATGAGCCGAGTAGAGTTCTATCGAAATGGAATCATTATTGGAAGACGAACAGCATGGCTACTTATCGTTCTATTTGCACTCTAAAGGTTCAGTGCTTATCAGCCGTGCTTTAATGAAGCGGAATGAGAACCAGGGTAATAGTCTCCAAACTTGAATGGCTAGTGGAAAGCAGTTTCAGAAAGTTCTATTTTATAAAAGTCTGCTCAGAAGCTAAAACGTCAGCCTATTTCATTAGTTTCAGAGCCGTCAACTCGGCAAGAATTGAACTTATATTATTGGGTTAATAATGGTTACAGATCGCACTCAACATCCACTTCAAATGAGACGATCCTCTGGGAGCGAAGGGGCGAACCACTTCTGCATTGCGGTGATTCATTTTATGGTGCCGTTCATCCTCAATGATATAAGCACACCCCGCGGAAGCGTTTGCTAGGCCTATAAATAAACCATTCTTACGATCAACAATTCGTTATCCCGGTTGCATCAGATCTTCGAATGCGAATAAAACCACATCACTTGTGAGGGAACCTAATCACTACGAGGCGTAATGAATGATACGTCAACTTCTCAGCACGACCTTCTATCATATTAAGCTTCTACCTGGCAGAGGAATGACGCGGCCAAGCACATCGATTGCTCTAGCGATCCATATGGAGTTAAAGGAAAATGATAAAGGGCGGCGTTACTCGATCCGTTTAGGGATGTGCAACGTGTTCTACTTCTACGAGATGTCGCGAACGCAATTGCGTATTTGGCCATACAGCGGTGAGCAGGCGATGGACATGTTAGTGTTTTACCCTTCCCAGTCAAGTTAGATTCGCAGATTCCATTTGATATGATAGAGAGATGGAGGGCGGAGGATTTATTGCTCACAACGGCGTTTCATTCAGTTGTCCAGGACGGCCCATAAATGCTGCAGCTAAAATTCAGTATATGTAAAAATTCAAAAAATGGACCAAAAAGGTTTTAAAATGCTATTTTTAAGTAGATAGCAGATTGTGGTGAAGCTGAACTATTCATAAGAGACCACTTCTAGCCTCATGAGAGCTTCCAGAAGGAGTGAGTAACTTTCAACGCCGCGTCGAAGCACCTGTTTCGAAATTTTATTCCTTATTTGTTCCAAAAAGAAGTTTCGACTTTGATTCGACTTTCTTACAGTCCTCTAGAACTGGATTTGTTCTCTCAACCAGCAAATAAATAATGATCAAAAATCTAAGGTTGAAGAAATTTCATAGATAGTTCTTTTCACGCATGAAGTTCCGGGAGTGGTTATGAAACCTTTGCATATTTGCATATCCTCTTATTTTTGTTGTTAGAGCTATCGCTGTAGTATTGTAATCTCCATTTTGCTTTTTAATAGCAAATTTATCTAAAAATGGTGTTATATCGTTTGTCTAATGGACGAAGGGTTTTACTGAATTTCACTCTTTTTTACATGAAAACCAGGGAGACGTATTTAGAAAACCTTAGAAAAAATGCAGTTATAAGGCGCTACCATTCTTTTCATACCATCAGGTTCTTGATATGCGTGTTAAACACTCTATCACTTTGCCCTGGCCTGGTTTTAAGAATTTTTTCATCAAAGGAAGAGTTGACTGAATATGATTATGCGACACGCTCTAGCTGCGCTAACACATTTCGATTCCCACTATCTGCTTCTCACATCTGAACCCTTGTCTCACATGCGGGTTTGTAGTGCTTTTCTCCCAGGTTTTTCAAAATCTACGCTAGTAATAATAGGTTATGTGCAGGCTCAATTTTACATTCGTTTCAGATCATTGCTGCATTGTGTATGGTCGGCAAAGTAATAGTGTTCTTTAACCGTAGCTCAGATCGAATCATCTATTGTGCACTATAAGAGAAGGCGGTGAAGCGTCCTACATTATACCATAATACTGAATGTTCAGCAAGTAATCTTCGGAAAATTATCTTCTTCGAATGAATGCTTCCACTCGTCGTTGCAAGACCTATGGGCCACCCAGTCGTCCCGCAACTGTATGCACGTGAAAACGGATTTATAGTGATATCGCGGATATTGAGTTGGCCTAGCAGCACCGGTTGTGAAGTATGTAAGCGCGTAAACGTTCTTTCCGGAAAGTAGAGAAGCGAAGTCGTGCTACGAGAGACCTTTGTGGAAGCAGAGCATTCCTAGAGGCAGTAGAGGAGGGTGTAGTAAGGAAAGATGTGGTGCAAAGATTATTACCGGATCCTTATTCGGCTTAAGTTCCAGCGTTTCTGTAAGACGACAGCTTAACACGAAACATGATTGGGCGGAATTTATCTGGACGACTTCCACTATTATGTGGCAGAATCCCAAGCGTGGTTTATTCGAAAACCATCAGACGACGATTTTTTATGTGTTCTCTGTCTTCCGATCAGCTAAGCAAAGTTAGAAAACGATGGATCAACAGCCATCTAGATTAAAAAGTAGCAAGGTGAGTGGAAGTTGCTCGCTAGCTAAAACTCTCGAAAAGTGAAGAAGGCCCATTATCAGGGTGGAAGCACAAAGGTTGATAAGCCAAGAAGAACGAACAGGTCTGTTTTCGAGAAAAAGCACGCGACAGCTCGGCATTGAAATTAAGTTTGTCCGTCACATCGGATTTATCCAAGGAATCAACAAAACACGTGCTAAGATGCCCCTTTGCTTTTGCTTTTACAGAGGAAGGGCTTGTGTATGCCCCAACATCCGACTACGAAGGCGAAGACGTCGAAGCCTTTTACGTCGAGCCATTTCCTGGAGATGTTCTATAATGAAGACCACACCTTCTACAAGGTGATCGTCGGCGACTTCAACGCCAAGATCGGACCATGAGGGTCGCCGGAAGAACTTTACATCAGAACCCACGGTTTGGAGGGAACGAGCAAGGTGAAAGGCTGCCTGAGTTTATCATGTCGACAAAGACCATACATGGAAGCTCACAGTTCCAGAAGCCTCCCGCCTTACGGTGGACCTGGGAATCACCCGGTGGCCAGTTCCACAACGATATCGACCACATCAATCGTAAGTATTACGTGACCGACGTCTCCGTTGTCCCCAAGTTCTACACGGCATCGGACCACCGCGCGAGGTTCCGCTTTTCGCGTCAAGGAGAGAAGGGCGCAAAGTTCAAGAAGAGGAGACCCGCAACGACCAACAACTGGGACCTCTACACCTCTCTTGCCGGCCTTTTGAAGATACTGCGTGGACAACATCGACGAGGGATACAACCGTTTCCTGCGCCATCTCGGCGATAGTGCTAAGGAAGCAGAGAGCTTGAAGACCACCAAGAGACGTCTGTCTCCGGAAACTCTCGAGCTGAGCCAGCTCTACGTCAGCTTGGAGCAGCACGAGCGTCAGGCAACTACCAGCTGACGTCCGAGCTTGCGAAGTTATGCAGAGAGGCGATAAGGGAAGATCTTAAGGAGAGAAGGGCGGAAGTGTTGGCAGAAGCTGCAGAGGCAGGTTTGAGCATCCGCAATGCCCGCCGGAACTTCGTCAACTTCAAGACCAAGATGGCCGCTCTCCGACGTCCTGACGGAACCGTAACATTTTCCAGAAGGATCATGGAGAAGGTCATCCACGACTTCTACTCCGATCTCTTCGATAGCCACGTCCACCTGCCCCCATGCCATCTTCCGCAGGATGGATACGTCGTTCCATTTGTTCTCCCTTCCGAGATCCGACACGCCATCTCATCGGTGAAGAAGCGTACAGCACCGGTTCCCGACAGGATCAGACTCGAACACCTGAAGAACCTCCCGCCAGCGCTCATCAACACCTTGGCGCGGCTATTCACACGATACCTGTCGGAGTGCAAAGTTCCATCTCAGTGGAAGACCAGCAAGACCGTCTTGCTGTACAAGAAGGGAGACGTGCACGACATTGGCAACTATAGCCCGATCTGCCTGCTGTCCGTAGTCTACAAGCTGTTCACTCGAGTGATCCTGAATAGGATCGGCGAACACTGGACGAAGGACAGCCATACGAACAAGTGGGATTTCGGAGAGGATTCAGCACGATCGACCACACGCACACATTACGAAGCTCATCGAAGTGTCGTGAGAGAACAAGCTTCCGCTGTGCCTTACGTTTATCGACCTGAAGAAGGCATTCGACTACGTCGCAACTGAAGCGGTCGTCAAAGCCCTGGTCACTCAGGACGTTCCTGTTCTGTAGATTAGAGTACTTCGAGAGCTATACAGTGGATTTACAACCAAGATCTCACCATTCTGCATTGAAGTCGTCGTCAGCGTGAATCGTCAGCCCTATCCCCGAGGTTCATCCAGCGCCAATCATGGATCTTGAGCAGGAACACATGGGAGTGAAGACAGACGGTTAGCTCCTGCACCCTCTTCACAACGCTTACAACATCCTGTTAATATTATATTACCCAGCATCAGCTAAGAGGTGCGAGTGCTGGCCCACTTCTACGCGTTGCCCTGAAGCTGTGAAATGTTGCCCTGATGCTGATCCTCAAAAATGCGATTCCCATTCTCGCTCCGTGGAGCAAAGATTTACGAACTCTTCATCTCCGCGAGTCTCTGTCGGAAAGCCAGTATAGCCAATGTCCTTGCGCCAAAGTTCAGCAGGAGAAAACGAGCGACTCGATGAGCTTTCAAGTGTTTTCAAAAAGTGGTGAATGCGGCGAAGAGCGTTAAGCTTTGTGCCGGCCTACTTGATGCCACCGTTTTTCTGCGATGAACACCTCAGAGACCTGTGCTCTTCAAAAAAAAAATGATTAGCCCGCGATCAGCATCGCGAGTAATCAAGAAGGCGGTGCTCGGGAGTGTCACAGTTCACTCATTTGCGGGCCTCCAATATTCATTGTTTCGTGACGTTGGAGGATGAGAGAAGCTGTCGATGAACACAGAAAAATGAGAAATTAAGTTAAATTGTCGGAGATTTAATGGGCTGACCAAGTTATGAGATTCGTTCACACTTAATGGACGGGAGCCGTAAGTAACTGGACCAGCAGAATGTCAAGAGGATGCCAGGAAAAATCATTGTCTTACCGGACCCTATCGGACCTCTTCACGAAGCCCTAAATCAAAACTATGACGATGCTCTTCGTGTGAAAGGATCCACTGAGACACTATTGCACACAACAGGGACCAATGGAAACGTCACACTCACCCATTCGATCGAATCGATGATTGACAAAGTCGATAGGAGAAGCTGGCGAAAAATAAACTAATAAAGTCATGCGTTCCAAACATCTACTGAATAAGCTTCCTTTTAAACCTCAAATTTATATTTCCAATAGTGAGAGTATAACATAACAATAAGAGTAATCAAAAGTTTTAATTCAAGATTGGGTGGAACCCAAAATTTCTGACGATGAACGAGGGCTGAGGTCCAGCAGGTACAGAGGTTCGCAGGTGGATGCCTAATCTTCGGAGAAATTCCAGGTGAAGGTTCGTTCCTTCCTTGCTTACGACATCATCTGCCCACAGGTGATGGTAGAACATATGTTACACCATATTGAATTCCCAAAAGTAAATCTCTTAACTGGTGGACATCTATACAGGTAATTTTTAGCTCAATCCAGTAGCCAATTAGATATTCGGCAACTGCCGAAGTTCCTAGGTTATGAAAAAGGATGTCTGCCAAAAACGATAACGATATGATGAGCCATGTGTAGTAATGGACCTCCCTAGAGGATGAGGCTCTGGTGTTGATAGCCGGGAACATTTCACAAGGAACTTCACAAGACTCACACATTTGCAGTGAAAACACATAAATCAGGGTGGTGCTCAGGAAGTCTCGGAGAGAACGATGAAGCACGTATTCAAATAGTGAGGGAAAACGTTGCTCTCGTGCTCGTTGAACATGGCTTGTTTTCGCTTACAAACTGGTGTGCATGGAACAGTTGCTACCAGGTCTGGTTTTTTGTCGCCGCTCGTGGGTCCGCTTCCAAGCCACGTAAGCTAAGCTTTTCATCATATTGGATCCAACTCGACTGGAATAATTCGTAGCCCTTCATTTTTTCAAATCCTGTTAAAAGGATTGTGGGATTAATGGCATTTTTAAAAAGCCGAGGAGTACATATTGTGGTTTTAAGGGTGTCTATGAGCTGTAAAAGTAGTGCCCGTTGGCAAAACAGCGCTTACCTCTACCGCTCAAATTTGTAAAAAAAAATACACTCGCCTGCCTACAGCTGCTTTAAACAAAAAATTCAAAAAAAAATCATTTCTATCCCTTCTTCGTTTCAATTTATATACTTTCCGATGTAAACTGGACGCTTTTCAATATAGGGTGTCCAGAAAGTATATGTAGACATATGACAATTTTTTCAAAATACCCAATTTTTCATCAATGTTTTAATAATCAAGCAAATAACTTCCATCAACATTGACTACTCTCTGCCAACGTTCCGCAAGACTTCGAATTCCTCTGGCGTAGAAATCCGGCGACTTGGAGGCGAAAAAAGCTCGAAGGTCATTTTCGAGGTGATCACAATCTTCATAACGCTTCCCTTCCAGATGGTGCTGAAGTGATCGAAAAAGGTGGTGGTACAAGCTCCAAACGCATACGTTTTTAGAAAACAATTGAAAAGAATGGGCTTGCCTTCAACACTGAATACACCAGATATCGTCTAAGTGAGAAATTCAGCTAGTTTTCCTTTTTCTAAAACTAGAATATGCTTTGTTTTAGAGGAACTTTTACTTTTGAGCTTTTATGGTTTTTGCAGTCATTCTGCTCTTTTTGTTGTCTTTTCCTTTTTGCACCTCTTGTAATTTTCTTTGATTTTTAGAGCTTCTCTACTTTGATTTTGATTAGCCCGTTCTACTGTCCTACGATACCCGACACAGCGGTCTTCGATGGGTTCTGATGGAGTTGACGGACCTACTAAGTTGGTATCCGGAGCCGATATCTCCTACGACTTGCAGTGTTAGCGGGCCACTGCTCTTCTTCGTCAATTACCCATCGTCCTCTCCCCCGTTTCCTTACCCCTATTCTCCCAGAATTTTTATACTACTAAGCGATTCATACATTTTGTTTAGCTGAGTTGAGTTTTTTTTTGAGCTTGAGTTCCGCTCACACGAAAAGTAACAATGATGGTTAGTTTTGATTTGTTGTTGTTTTTTTTACACCACGTATCTCCTAATATGCTGTGTCCTAGTTAAATGTAGTATTTTGTGCTCACGATATTGTGCAAATAATAAATAAATAAATAAATAAATAAATTGTTAAAAAGTCGTCTACGCAGATTTTAACAGAAAATACGTTAATTCGTAAAATTGTTAAATCGTTAACCATTAAATGTACATCACTGTTTCAGAGGAGCTGCGTGTTCGTCGTGAGGTTCTCTAGTGGAAGGAATTCAAAGGTATATGGTGGATAGAGTCTTCATTGCGATAAAGATCAACGTCACTGGCTTGTCCTTAATAATATGCAATGAATGGTCTAATTTTCTTGCATTATGAACTGCTTTTATAAGGGGTGTGTGCAACTGGAAAGGTTTTATGTGCCTTCATAGGAAGGAGGAAGAAGCCGGGATAAGCCTGCTTGTTATCCAGACCAAAGACGTACACTGATAAGGGCTCCAGAATCGTGGCACTCTAAATAGCGCATCCCGATGCAACTTCAAAAACCTCAGCTGGTTTGCAAACTCCTCACGAGAGCCTTTGTTAGTGCTACAGAACAACACTCTTCATGACCGCAGCATCCAGTAAACCGTTTGCATCGTTCTGCGCGCGCTTATCGCCTGTTAGGTTCAGTAGCTCTTACATCTGAGCACAGAAATACCTATCAGAAAGCTGGTAAGGGTGGGACAAGACCATTGTATAATATAACAAACTTTCTAACATGCAGGGCCAATGCTGCTCTACCACAATGCCCACCACAGCTGTTTTGCGAAGGATGAATCGCTGCTACTGCTTTCTTTTATGACTAACGTGTGCTTGTCTCATTGTAGCCCAATGCAACAGCGGCGGTCGTTTGTGTTCGAGGGGGAAAGAAATTGCAGCTCGAAACCGCTGACGGCGTGGACCTAAACGGAATTGGAATTAGAGCTTGTCTGTGCTGACAACGAATTCAGAGGAGATGAACGTGTCCAATTGAGTTGAGCACAGAGCGCTTGGGGTGGACCCGATTACCAGGACGATTTAGAACTACCACTGCTTACGGACATTTCAAATAACATAAAGCTGCGTTTGTATTCGTCGATAGTCGTCCCAACTGCAATGTACGCTAGTGAAACATGGAAGGCGTCAACTAGTATCATCAGACGGGTCAACGCGTTCCATTGCAAATGTTTGCGGCAAATTATGAGGATACGTTACACGGACCACGTGAAGAACGAAGAAGTATTGCGGCGCTGTCACTCAAGGTGCCTCTACGAAACCGTTACGCAACGTCGACTTCGCCTGGCCGGACACATCCTGCGTAAGCCGGAGCACCGACTGCCGAGATCAGCCATGCAATGGACTCCGCCAGGAAAACGAACTAGTGGACGCCCAAGAAACACGTGGCGTCGCACGCTCATGAATGACCTAAAGGTTATGAATATTTCTAGGCAGGAGTGCGAAGAAATAGCCCAAGACAGGCAGCGGTGGAAAGAACTCGTCGCCCTATGCGCTCAACAGCACGGGAGGAACTAAGTACTAAGTACTAAGTACTGCTTACGGACAAGGTTTTACCACGGAATAGAACAAGCGCGAAGGGATCAAGCTGCACAATCTGATGTTTGCATCGAGTGTCTCGTATTTCGTATTTCAGTGCGAATGACCCGTTCTTCTGTCGATGATCCTACTCCTACCTGTTGTCGCCGGGGCGGTACAAGCTGCGAAGACGAGCTCACACAGTCATATGCTTCTCCCCTTCTATCCTCCAGAGCCGGTGCTCTGTCCATTTATCCCGACTCCTCCCTGTAGTAATTTGTTTCCCACACTATTGTCCGGCTTTTCGCCGTCAGCGATGAGCCTTGGCCTCCACCAAATCTTTCTTATGCAAGGTTCGACGTCTCACTACGCACTGAGACCCCGCTGCACACGTTTTGAAGAAAATGAGTCTAGTAGTATTTTTAAACACTTCTGGCAGCATGTTTTGAACGCATCATAATGACAAATCCACCTAAGAAATCTGACCTTTGTGAAACCCTCGTGGTGGGTCCCATACCTTCGACATGGGTAAAAGTCGAGAATGAACATGGAGGCATCCGCACCAAGAATTGTGAACTATTTATTAACTGATAGTCTACTCCGAAGCAGATCACGACGGCGTCTCATCGGATCCGAATCTGAATCGCATAGAACGATAATCGGTTAGAAAACAACTCCCGAGAAATTCTGGGAGCTCGCTGCAGTGCTACTAGTCTCCACAACGACGCGCCGCCCTAGCCAACACAGTGGGACATGGGTCACCACGATGGGAACCACGAGTGCACATTTGACGGATAACGAATTAGCGGCAGTTCACGTTAAAATCTCTCGACTTGACGAAATTTTCGGATATGTAAAGAAATTTTCCAATAAGTTATTTCTTTTCCTCTTGGACTTTGCTAATATTGCAAGCCTCACCCTCCCGATTAGGACTGCTTCTAAAAAACTATTTAAATCAGCAAAATTAAGCAAAAACAATCCATTCTATTACAGCCGTAAATGGCGGCATCGCGCTCTAATGTCAAAATGTTTTAGTTTGACAGATGGGCTCTCGTGATATCAGGCACAGCGTGTGAACTGTTTATTTCTATTTCTATGCTATTTTCTTACCTTCTACGGCACACTTGAATTTGTAGAAGTAATACATTTAGGAGCTAGAAATGTTCTTTTCCGAGCCGCCAAGCACGTGAACGAGTCCACTAACTATACTGGTCCTCCCCCCCCCCTCTTACTCCAAAATATTATATAGGGGGGGGGGGGAAGCAATGAGACTCTCCATGTCGTGCCCATATATGTCCTGACTGGAGTCCGGTTTCGTGCTTCTCGTATTTGTGTTTGTTATCGTTAGTGAAGGGCACCTGAGAAGTGACCCCTTTCGCCCTTCTCAGAAGCATGCCAAAACCCCAGTCTGACGAGTCGACCTGTGTCGCCTAATCTCGCCCAACTCCCAACCCCGAGCAGCCTGGACTCAATAGTCACGCAAGATGAGGAGTACGTCTTCTACCTTAACCCTGCCAAGCAGCGAGTCCGGGTGAGGCCTGGTGACCTGTTACCGACCTTCGTTCGGCGGGGCGGGAGCACACGGGAAATTTTCCGTTAAAAATCGTTTTAAAAATTTAACACACAGAATTTTGTGTGCACTCACGATGGGAACAGATCGTGGTTCTGTAAAACGTAAAAACGTTCCATAAAACTGTTGCAGGGCTTAGCGTGCGTGAATCCGCCCGGTCTGTTTACCTACTAGTGCAACCAAAAAAGTGGCATGCCGTCGCCGTGATGCTGCCGTGTTGGTGATTCAGGACAACCGTAAATGACGTCGGCGAGAAGCGGGTTGACTCATCAACGGTGTGAAGCGGTCCGAACCCTTATCGTCCTACGGCGCCACTCAAACGACACCACCATCTCCGGAAGCGGCTCGGAGGCGCTCCGAACGCACTCCTCACCCCGACCTCCTGGAGTGCTCGAGTTGCGTAGCTGCTGAGGCCATGCGCTCACCTGGCTAGTATCGATCGCCATACAAATACCTGCTCATGAATGACGCGTTGCGAAACGCGCAGGCTCCATGAGTCAGCCCGGCGACCAGCCAGACGACTCCGGCCGCGTGCCGCTCGCTTCCCGCATATCCCTCGGCGCCGCACACCTGGGCCAGATTCGTCAGCTGCTCGCGGGCAGGTAACGGTGTATCTGTCATCGTATCTGTATCTCCGTATCTCTGTATCTCTCTGTATCACTAACTACATAGGCCGATGTGGTGAATCCGCGGTGAGATGATACCGGCGGTATCGTTGATGAATCTGGCACCTGGTCGGTCCTTGGTGAGTCCTTCTTCACGTGGGTACAGCCATCCTCGACCATATCTCCGCACTGCTTCGCTGTGATGCTCCTTCTGCATGTTTGTGGTTTTTCATTCAGAGGCTGAATCATGCCTCTTTGCTGTGCTTCACATGCACGAACCACTCCTGCACATGGTCAAAGCATTCCTGCCGTTTGCTGGGCCTCTGCTCGAATTCTCTATTAGTCGAATATCCGAAACATTTTGGTTTTCGATTATTCATTCGAATTCAAATTTGTATGCGTATTAGAATTCGACCATTGACAGGCCAATCACCGCATTCGACTGTCTCGGCGATTTTTTTCGACCTTTGGAGTCGTGAAAATACAGTAGGGTCCATTTATTCGACCATCGAATAGAGTTTTAGAGTTTTTTGAGCTTGCTTAAATTTGTGTTCCAACTAGATTTCGAATAATATTCTAATATGGGGATGTTTTAGGGTGCTGATCACGAGTCTGGCGTCCATTTTTATTGATACTGTGGAATACGGTAGGTTACAGAAGGTGCGCGCGGGTAAGATTGTAGGACTAATGATCATCGGTCATGATCAATTCATTCTGGAGCGTTTTTGGCTCCCTCCTACCAATCGTAATCCACCGCAATGCTAAAACGGATGTCAAACTCGTAATCAGCACCTTAAATAACCCCATTAACAAGGCTTGAGGAAAATCGGTGATCATGATCCCGGCAGCGATACTCACCAGCACCTATCCTGTCCTACCGCGGTAATAAAAACAGACGTCAGCACCCAAATAACCTCCACAGGCGAAGTCAAAGCGCAAGTATTTTTCGAACTCTGGAGTCAGGAAAGTACAATAGTGCCCACGTGTGGTTGCATTGATAAGAAAATAATTTTTTCGTTTTTCCTAATTTTTTCATGACTGTTTCCTAAGTGCTATTCAAGAGCCTTCCCACGTCATCGGAAATGATCGAAGCTTGCATTTCACAAACGAATATTATCTGGGCTGCATCTATTCTTTTCCACCGTAACATACCAGGCAAAGATCAAAAGCGAGTTCTCTAAAGTATTTCCTGCGTTGAGTGATGTTCCTAAACGCAGAATGCTTTCCACAATGCTTTCCACAGAATGCTTTCCAACGCAGAGTGCTTGTTGTTGCTTACCTATGAACTCTCGGGACAAATCACTAATCCGAGTTACAAGTGTATGTAAGCCGGCGATATTAAAATATGCAAAAGAATGGATAGCATTGAAGACTCTAAACCCTTCAGCCAGCGATTGGCTTCGTTAATCATTAGGCTGATAAATGGACACTGCCACTTTCAACGAAAAAAAAAACTCGTATTTTGATGATTGCAGCTAAAAACGAAGTTCGGATAGCGACTTACGGAATAACGACCAGTTGCTCAACGGAGTGAACGAAGCTCAATATTAAGCTGCATTGTCAGCAGTGACCTATGTTTTTCGAAGCATTGCATAGTTTTGGTGGAAGAGGTCAGTGACCGTATTCATAACCTCTTCAGGGCTTTAAAGTCCAGCTTCCGGAAATCTATATACGACCCTATAAAGCCTACGTACAACCGATTGTGGAAACAGGGACCACTGTGTTAAATCCCGCTAGGAGTAAGGGCAATTATTTCCTGGAAGGCCTTCAAAACAACTTCTCTGGGCAATTAATGAGGCGTTACTCAATGAACTACAACTTAATGCTTTCTCTCAACGCATTACAAGTTTCTTGATTGGATGCTGGCGACCTTCGTAAAAGAGAAGCTCAAACTTCGAATACCAATAGCATGAACACGAGTTGGGCTAGGCTTCCCATCGTACATGATCCTCATGGATTTTAATTTGCTGCCTGGAAAGTACGAAGATGTGACGAGTCTCTCTGCACGAGCCTGTAGAATGCATCGTGCTTGATAAGCATTTCAAATTAGGGTTGTTAGAAGTGGAGTTGGAGACGCAGCATAAGAATCGGTTCCTAGCTGAGCTGTTCACATATATTAGTGGTTTTTGTATTGTTTTGTCTTGTTCTTCTATTTGTGTTCAATCTTCTATTTGTATGCAACGCGAGGACTTATTTTCTGATTTTCTGCGCCTTGAATAAAAATAAATAAATAAATAAATAAATAAATAAATAAATAAATAAATCATGGCGCATCCCAAAATCGATTGTTAACATAGCCCTCCATCCACTATCCTTATTCGGTACTAAGTGGGGAGGTTGCACATGCTCATAGAACAGTCACACAGCTCTTTCTTTGCTCTCCTCCGGGTCATCTAGCGTTTTGAATCCCGGCTGCTGTTATATAACATCCCAATCGTCTTAAGCAGATGCAGAAGACTTTTCCTGATACGTATAGGAGAGAGATACCTCTCCGACTAATATCGACTCGGCCTATCGTTCAACCAAATGGAACAATCGCATGTTAATGACAACCTTTGAAAAGCTTGGTCATCTGATCTGCCAGAATTGTGCCTCCTTCCTTGAGCAACTCCTCTGATATTTCGTTAAGCGCAGGCGTCTTCTTGTTTGTTTCGTTTTCACTTTGTTTTTGTTTCTTTTATTTCTTTTTTACTGCTGCACTTGTCTCGTCTACTGTCACCAGTGCTTACCTCCAGATCGTTGAGAGCATCGTTTATTCTTTCGCAGCTATACACCGAGGGAGAGGGAAGTTGGTTAAAAACTTCATGGGAGAAACTCGATGATCCATGCTTTGCTCACATTCCATGAGAAGAAGCTTGCAGTCTTATGACATTTGTGCTCATGTCAACTCAGCAATAATTATATACAACGGTTTGGGCACCTCCGCAGTCGTTTCCGCTTGAGCTTCCACTTCTTCCTGCGCAGTCCAAGCTTTCTTATCGCGGCGGCGGCACAACAGTTTGACATGTATTATGGATCGAGCTCCGACTAAGTAAACGCCGCATGGTTCTCTCAACTCGGTGGCTGTCTTGACGCGATATCTCTTTGGCGCATTTACTCTCGTCTGTTAGCTTCCACCGCCTCACCTCTTGTATCCACCGCGCTTTGCATTTGCCGCTCTTCCATCCAACGGCCCCCTCGTCATATCCACGTACCACGGTTTTGGTTATTTATTTATTTTTTTAAATACCTCTCAGGGACGTACCATAAGTATAAAACAAAGAACCAAACAGAAACAAGCCGAGTGACTAAATTACGAGCCTAGAAAGAAAAGCGAGAAAAAAGTGAATAAGTTTACAACAAACGAGTAGTTGCGGCGACGCTTAGAAACGA
Organism: Heligmosomoides polygyrus bakeri; assembly: GCA_947359475.1. Taxonomy (NCBI): domain Eukaryota; kingdom Metazoa; phylum Nematoda; class Chromadorea; order Rhabditida; family Heligmosomidae; genus Heligmosomoides; species Heligmosomoides polygyrus. The sequence continues at coordinate 79,485,358 of OX375866.1, forward strand.
GACAGGAAACACACAATCAAAGCAGAAATAAGAGGACCAATCCACACGGGTTGAGAGGACAAGTGTAATTAGACATAACCAAACGTAAGCAGGGCTGAAGCAGGCTACAACACATACATTCTTGCCGGTAGTCTAAATTAGCCTAAGTAAGTAATTGCTTACTTCATTAAACTATATTAATGCCCATATCCATCTCTTAGGCAAGACGCAAATGAGCATCAAGATATTATTGAGGCAACGAAGCTTGCTTGTCCGCGTCAGTCAGCTACGACACCCTTAAGTAGGTACCGGAGCTTCGGCACATGGGTACGCTGGCCGCCCCATGGAACCGGCAACTACGACAGGTAACTCGCAGCATCAAACTTACAAAAGTTGTGAAAATGCATAACTTTCAAAGGACAAGAGCCCAGATTTGTTTAAAAATATGTTGGTTCTCACAACCCATGTGGACTAGAGAGTAGGCTGTGCAGTACATGACGAGGAAGAGTACGTGAGAACGTGTAACAGATCAAGAAAAAACTCAACTTGGCTGTGTGTATAAAAAGAATAAACTCGTAGAACATACATCAAAATCAGTAATAAGAGAAAAAATTCACTTAGTTAATAATAGACCACATAAAGCGCTTAACATGAAGTCGGCTATTCCTGATATATTTGAAACCCATAAGAAGTCAAATGGCTTCCAGGCTGGATTGATGGAGTTGCCCTGAATGAAGGTTCGTGATAACGTTATTTATCGCTATCCATGCTTAAGCATCACAAAAGGTTAATTTTTCCCAAGTTTCGTCTAAATGCGCAACTATCCTTAGATACTAACACCTCCTTAGGTAAATAATGAAGCCACCTTGCAAATCGTAACAGTACGAAGTTGAAAACTGCGATTTCTTTCTATTCCGAATTCTGTCATAATCTAGTTTAAACCCACCTGAGCGTTCACTGGAAGGTCTAAAGATCCAAAACTTGCTAGGTGCCAGCCTTACCTCTCCACGAAGAATGCCGAAACAAAATGTAAGATCCGCGAATATCCTTCTGTACAGTAACGTCCTTAGGCCAAGTAGCTCTAAGCGCTCACTGTACGTCGGCAACTGTCTCCAACCTACACGGGGATGTAGCCTGCAGTACACCAGTATCGAGAAGGTTTGCAGCACCTTTTTCAGTTTACGTATTTTTTTAGTGCATGGGCTCCAGACCTGAGAGCAGTACCCGAGATGGGGCAAAACGTAGGATTTATACAGACGGACAAGCATTGTTGGGTTATTGCTGTGGACGCTGCGAAAGATAGAGAAAAGTGTATTATACGCCTTCTTCACGATTTGGTCAATGTGAGATGAAAAGCTTTATAAGGGTTCGAATAGAACGCCAAGGTCCTTAGCAGTTTGACAACCCTCTAGTAGCAAACCATTTATTTCGTATTGGGTTGCAGGTAGATCCCCGTAGAGCAGCACAAAGGATTTTCCAAGATTCGCTGTGAGGCTCATTTCTGTGGCCCATGCACTAAGCTTTGCAGTAGCATGGTTTTAAAGATTCTTTGCACAATTTACACTATTATAAATGCCGTATATTTTGATGTCATCGGCGTATAACTGTACTTTTACATTCGGTTATACTTTAAGCAAGGAAGGGAGTTCCATCGTATAAATAAGGAATAATAGTGGGGAAAGAACAGCTCCCTATGAGACCCCGCTAGTGCAGTGGTATCGGTTGGAGAACTTTCGACCAACTTTTACAGTCATATGTCTCTCATCAAGATAAGACGCGCACCAATTAAGTAGGTCCCCATCTATACCGAAAAAGTGCAATTTTTGGAGAAGTTTGTAATGACTCACTTTGTCAAACGCCTTTGATAAGTCAATGTAAACAACATCAATGGAATTTCCTTGGTTCAGCGCTAAGCTCCAATCATACAGGCTATTGACTAGATTTGTGGTGGTGGAAAGGCCATACAAAAAGCCATGCTGTTCAGGTGGAATAGGGCGAAGCCTGTTGATGAATGATAAGAGTTTTCCATTGATGATTTTCTCCATAACCTTTGTAGGCGGGAGCGTCAAACTTATTGGGCGGTAGTCAGATACGCACGAAGCGCCAGATGTTTTAGGAATTGCGGTAACTATTGAATCCTTCCATATTCTGGGTACTTCACACAGCATTAAGGAGGCATTGAAAATATGAGCAAGGGGCTTGCATAAGGAGGCGGAGCACTTTTTATAAACAATTGAAGGAATACCGTCATAAGGTTCAGTTATTTATGGCTTCAAGTGCTTCAAAATCTTTTCATCCTCTACAGGATGGAAATAAATATTGCTTATTCGATGCTTTGAAGGTGGAGTAATATTTGGTGAGCATGATTCCTTCTTTGAAAACACAGATGCAAAAAAGTCTTTTAGCGCTGAGGCCTTACTAAGTTCGCTGAAGCACTTCAAGCCATCCTTATCAAGCAAAACTGGTAGGCGACCTCCAGGCTTCACCTTTTTGCAAATGTAGATATGCAGCTTTCTCATTGAAGACTGTGCTGAATAACGGCGTTCTCGATTAGTTAAAAACTTCTTTAAGTGTCAATCAACATCTGAGCAAACTTTCTTGTATCTGGGGTCGTTTAGAGGATTTGGCAACGTTTCAAATAATCGTTTTTTCTGGGCAAGCAAATTTCGAATATGCAGAGGACACTTAGATTGGTATGGTTTCTGGGACTTCAGCGAGACAAAGGCAATGGTGATACATAACCCTGCAGAACCGTTGATATAACTCAGATGTGGACGAATATCCATCAAAAACTGCTAGCCAGTCTACTTTAGGTAGACATTCATTTAGCGAACGGAAATCGACATGAGAAAACTCTAGGCCATGGAACAAAATGGTTTTCGGGGTTGTAGCAAAAACTTACGAAAAAGTCAACATTTTGTGGTCCGAGGAGGAAGTGGTTATCTCCCAATTTTGTTGAACATCCTTACTACTACCAAGAACCTCGAATCGATTTCTTGGGTAGGGTGAAATTTCTTTACTCTTTCATGGTTCTTCAGATTCTTCGCATCATATGGGCGTGGCTTCTTCACATCAATTTCTTTCATCTTCATCTCTAGTTTTAGTGTTGCTCAAACAAGATAGTCATCCTTAGCAAACAGTGGTGCACGCGAAGTTCTTGGCGTTAATTTTTTAAAACGATTTTTTAACTGAAATCGTTCGATAAATTTCGTTAAGAAATACAATTAGCAGCAAATTATTATTTCAAACGAAAGTAATCCGGAAAAATGCTTCATGTTCCAACTTCAACAGACGAACAACCAAAGTTTAACGGATGGAGTGTAACATATTACAATGTGATATTAAGAAATCACTACCAAGAAAGGGTGAACAGCGAAATAAACGCGCTTTCAGCAACAAATTATCTACAGTGTGGAAGAAAAACAGGTGCGGGAATTATCATTCAAGAGAACGGTACTTCTTGGGCTGGTGCCCGCATGCCTCCGCGTGCTTAACTCATGGGACCAATCGATTTTGTGCATCGACAAGAGTGTGCCAGGACATCGTGTCGCACGGACCCACACGGCCGAAAGGGTGTGACACGGTCGTCAACGTGTCATTCAGGAAAGGAAGCCTTCCAAAATTTTCTGTTATTAACGCCTTCTCAAGTCATATAAAATACCTCCAGCGGCTGAAAACTTACGGAATGATAAACTTATTGAGAAAAAAGTCCGTTAAATTTCCTATATGTCGTAACGCCAGACTTTGACGAAAAATGCCATAATTCGTAAAATTCGTTAAATTGTTATTCGATAAATGTGCACCACTGGTACCATCATCTGCAACTCTATATGGACATATGTCTTACATAGAGGTTCTTCATTTTCGGCTGACTCAAATATGATCGATCTCATCTGTTGTCACGCCGTATGATGACCTCCATGTTTTTCTGTCTATAATCCGATGCCGGTAATACGTGTTTGCAGCAAAAAGTCATTGAATTCGGAGAAAGAGACCAGTCGTCTTCCATTGTCGTTGTAGTGATCTGACTGTGCAAATGCTCCTACGGTACTTACTTCTCCGTCGTCGTTAAAGTTGCGTATTGCAGTTATTCGAGATATGATCGTTTGTGTTGTATTTATATTTCCAATTTTCCTAATCTAAGCATCCTTTTCAGCGGTGATCACAGATGAGAGACCGTCTGGCGGACTTCCAGGTAGTTGCATTTTGCGTTTCTAAATTGTTCTTCTGATTTGACAAATCAGGTCTGCACGACCATGCGTGTGGTTGGCCGCGTTTCCTTCTAAAGCTGCTGTTGATTTGTGGGATCGCGACGCGTTTTATTCGCTGACCGCTTTATAGGATAGGTTGCCCGTCACTCGTTATGTGTGTTTGTGTCACCAACGAAATATAAATAGTAAACTGTCCTAGTGCCAGTGCTTCTTCAGTTCAGTTTAATAGTTCACGTACGGTTGCCGAAAGGCCTTCTGTTTTTGTTATTCTAACAGTGCAAAAAAAAATAATGGTGGAATTGGCCGTCGTATTCAAGTTCAGATAGCTCCTCTTATACACGTTTCTGTTTCCTCAAATGAAAACTGCCAGAAACTAGATACCTTACTAGGGAAGGATACTAACAAGGGAAGGGTCTGAAGCGTACGTCTGAAGGGGGGGGGGGGGGGAGCGAGTCATATAGGGAGAATTCTCACCCCTCAATTAGTGTAAAAATGTGTTTGTTTTTTGCCAAGTCGTAAAACCCAAGGAGTAGGGGAAGTCACAGTGGAATACGGCACATCACGAGTTTGGGGGTCTTGTATGCCTGCGATGCCTCAGCAAGGAAGCGGCTCGGAGCGCAGTGAAAGTGGGGATGCTTCATGCGAGGATGATCGGGAGTTTGGTTCTTGAGCGCTGCTGCATTTCTGCATTTCGACCGACTGGTTGAGATTTGAGGGGTTCTGACGTCTATACCATTCTCAGACGTTTTCTGCGCATTTTCCAGCTGTACGCTGTGGAGAGTACCTTTCTTGCGACTTGCTTATTACTGTCCGGATTTTGAACCACAACGTCTTCGTCAACTTCAAGTTGATGTGCATCGAAGTCCTTTAGTATGCTGGTCGTCCGTTCGGCCAGCTTGATATCTTCCCTCGAAGGTTCCTTTCTAAATGTGAGCTACACTTCAACGGCAGCAGGTGGACCACAGACCGCGTTCACTTGTACCACCTCCGACGTCACGTCCTGGTCTTTTTCGAAAATCCAAGCAGGATGGCTTTTCCTGAGGTCATTGCTCCATGTATGGAAACAAACTGTGAGAGCCTGTAGCCTTTATATGCTGCCCGTTTTGTGCCCAGTGGTACCTCATACACCTTGTACCTGTGTATCACTGATGTTGAACATTTCTACATCCTCATTTTGAATACCACAGCTTTCAGCTGGAAAATTAGGTATAAAAACGTCTGAAAATGGTATATACGTCAGAATCCCCAAATCTTAACCAGTCAGTTGAAATGCAAAAGTGCAGCAGCGCATAATAGCTAAACCCCCGACCCTCCTCGCATTAAGCAACCCCACTCTCACTGCGCTCCGAGCCGCTTGCCGGCAGAGGCGTCGCGGGTGTACAATAATCCCAAACTCGTGACGCCGTATTCCATTATTACTTCAAGGACCCCCTATTCCTTGGGTTTAACGACTTGGCGAAAAATAAACACATTTTGATAATAATAGATAGATGAGAATTATGTAACTCGACTCGTTATATGACTCGCTTCCAACGTTCAGACGTACGCTTCAGACCCTTCCTTTGTAAGTGACCATGGATGGCACTTTGAGATGAGACGTATATCTCGAGATGCGGCTTCGAACGCTGATTTCGTCAGCACTCCGTATTAATCAGCGTTTCAAGTTCTTTCACATGTCACAGGTTTTTGTCCGATGTTCCATCGGAAGCTGATGCATTCCCTGGTTAGCCAACTTTAAGGTCAAGGTGACCACTCTCGTAAGACCAAATTGGAAAGGGCAATGGCAAATACCATACACGACAGCGATTCATTCTCATTTCAAAGCACCACTGGGACCTGATATCCTTCCCTGTTAGTACTACGCCCTGGGTGAGCAGGGCTTCGAGACCGCTTCAGTTTTGTTTCTTGACCGCTTCAGAGTCGAATCCCTTCTTCCGGTCGATGAACGTAAAACCAGGGCGGCTTGAACTTTCGCGATACTTCGATGAGCTTCGTAATGTGTATGTGGTCGATCGTGCTGAATCCTTTCCGAAATACTGCTAGTTCGCATGGCTGTCCCTCTTTCCAGATCTGCTGATCCTGTTCAGGATGACCCGAGTGAGCAGCTTGTAGACTACGGACAGCAGGCAGATCGGGCGGTAGTTGCCACTGTGGAGCACGTCTCCTTTCTTGTACAGCAAGACCGTGCTCTTTGACTTCCTTTGAGCTGAAGCTTGCACTCCGACGGGTATCTTATAAAGAGACGTGCAAGGATGATGAAGAAAACCGGTTGGAGATTCTTCAGGTATTCGTTTCTATCGGAAACCGGAGCTGTGTGATTCTTCGCCGACAAGATTTTGAATCTTGGCGGTGAGAACGAAGAGTCCGACACTTCCATCCTGCGGAAGATGACTTGGAGGCAGGTGGACGTGGCTATCGAAGGGATCGAAGTAGAAGTCGTGGATGACCTTCTCCATTGCCGTTCTTTAACATGTGACGGTTCCATCAGGGTGCCGGAGATCCATCATCTTGACCTTGAAGTTGACGAAGTCTCGCCGTATACCATTACGCAGCTTCAGCCTACTCCAGCACCTTGAAATCTTCCATAGTCACCTTTCTGTTTAGCTTCGCAAGCTCCGACTTCAACTGATAGCTACCTGACGCTCATGCTGCTCCACGTTGACGCATCAGCTCGAGGGTTTCACGAGGCAAACGAGTCTTTTGGTGGTCTTCGAACTCTCAGCTCTGTTAGCACTGTTGCGGATATTGTTTGCGCAGCAGTCGTTCGTTGTCCAGAACGGTATCTTTTGATAGGTCGGCAAGAAATGTGTAAAGGGCCCAGTTGATGGTCAATCTGGGACTACTCTTCTTGAATTTGAATTGAGTTTGAATTTCGCATCCTTCTCCCCTTGACGCGAAAAACACCTTGCTAGTTCCATTCCAAACTGTAGGTTTCGATGTAAAGTTCCTCCGGCGATCTTCGCTGTCCGATCTCGGCGCTAAAGTCGTCGACAATCACTAGTAGAAGGTGTTTCTTCCTTTTAGAACTTCTACGGCATCACGTTGAAGACTTCAACTTTTTCGAATGAATGCGACGAACACAATCGAAGCTAATAATTATCCACACCGATTCAGTAGCAGAGTATGCTTATCAGAGGCTCGAAAAAGTCAATGGTCATAGCCAAGTACGTGTTAAGGGGGTTATTGCCGCAGGAAACCGAGGAACAGTCCTTCTCCGGAGTCGTGGGCGGCGTGTAGGATGGGGTGTATTTTCGCCTCGTTCAGTACGGTGATGTCGTACTTGAGCATACCGACCTGCATCATCAGGTTCTCGAGACCGTTTCCGCGTTTCGTATTCCGGTTTCCGGGCATTTTGAGCGTTTCCGTTCCGGCTTTTGTCTTCCGCTTTTTCCAGGAAAATCTCCGCACATCCCTGCTGCCCGCACGCTTCTTCGCCTGCAGTTTTCCAAGAGGAAGATTCCGGTTACATGAGCACGCTCACGCCCTGTCGTCTACACGCTCAGCCAGGCCGCTATGCGTCGGCTCGCACCAAACATCTTGTCCAGGGCCCCGTTTATACTTTCACCAGTCGTTCGGCGGCCTAGCGGCCGCCTTCGACTGGTTGGGGGCTTCGCCCCCAAACCCCGAGAATAGGACGCCATGGCCGCTACGGGCTTCCTATTCTTTCCTAGGCCTTCTGACCATTATGTTAATCGAGATGGATCGGCTGATCTTCCTCGACGTGATCCTCAAAAAATCGATAATATCGATCGATATCGATTGGTCGACTTCAGATTCGTGTTCAGCGACCTCGATTACCCCCAAGGCCGAAGTTTCGCGCCACTTGAACGCCATCCTCAAAAAATCGATAATATCGATCGATATCGATTGGTAGACTTCAGATTCGTGTTCAGCGACCTCGATTACCCCCAAGGCCGAAGTTTCGCGCCACTTGAACGCCATCCTCAAAAAATCGATAATATCGATCGATATCGATTGGTAGACTTCAGATTCGTGTTAAGCGACCTCGATTACCCCCAGGGCCGAAGTTTCGTGCCGCTTGAACGTCATCCTCAAAAAATCGATAATATCGATCGATATCGATTGATCCAACTTCAGATTCGTGTTCAGCGACCTCGATTACCCCCAAGGCCGAAGTTTCGCGCCACTTGAACGCCATCCTCAAAAAATCGATAATATCGATCGATATCGATTGGTAGACTTCAGATTCGTGTTAAGCGACCTCGATTACCCCCAGGGCCGAAGTTTCGTGCCGCTTGAACGTCATCCTCAAAAAATCGATAATATCGATCGATATCGATTGATCCAACTTCAGATTCGTGTTCAGCGACCTCGATTACCCCCAAGGCCGAAGTTTCGCGCCACTTGAACGCCATCCTCAAAAAATCGATAATATCGATCGATATCGATTGGTAGACTTCAGATTCGTGTTAAGCGACCTCGATTACCCCCAGGGCCGAAGTTTCGTGCCGCTTGAACGTCATCCTCAAAAAATCGATAATATCGATCGATATCGATTGATCCAACTTCAGATTCGTGTTCAGCGACCTCGATTACCCCCAAGGCCGAAGTTTCGCGCCACTTGAACGCCATCCTCAAAAAATCGATAATATCGATCGATATCGATTGGTAGACTTCAGATTCGTGTTAAGCGACCTCGATTACCCCCAGGGCCGAAGTTTCGTGCCGCTTGAACGTCATCCTCAAAAAATCGATAATATCGATCGATATCGATTGATCCAACTTCAGATTCGTGTTGAGCGACCTCGATTACCCCCAAGGCCGAAGTTTCGCGCCACTTGAACGCCATCCTCAAAAAAACGATAATATCGATCGATATCGATTGATCCGACTTCAGATTCGTGTTAAGCGACCTCGATTACCCCCAGGGCCGAAGTTTCGCGCCGCTTGAACGTCATCCTCAAAAAATCGATAATATCGATCGATATCGATTGGTCGACTTCAGATTCGTGTTCACCGACCTCGATTACCCCCAGGGCTGAAGTTTCGTGCCGCCTGAACAAAATCCTCAAAAAATCGATAATATCGATCGATATCGATTGGTCGACTTCAGATTCGTGTTCAGCGACAGCGATTACCCCCACGGCCAAAGTTTAGCGCCGCTTGAAGGCCATCCTCAAAAAATCGATAATATCGATCGATATCGATTGATCGACTTCAAATTCGAGTTCAGCGACCTCGATTACCCCCAGGGCCGAAGTTTCGCGCCGCTTAAACGCCATCCTCAAAAAATCGATAATATCGATCGATATCGATTGGTCGACTTCAGATTCGTGTTCACCGACCTCGATTACCCCCAGGGCTGAAGTTTCGTGCTGCCTGAACAAAATCCTCAAAAAATCGATAATATCGATCGATATCGATTGGTCGACTTCAGATTCGTGTTCAGCGACCTCGATTACCCCCAGGACTGAAGTTTCGTCCCGCCGACGTGCTCGGCACGTCTACGGCTCGCCATGCACGGTTGCCGACGTGCTCGGCACGTCTACGGCTCGCCATGCACGGTTGCCGACGTGTTTGGCACGTCTACGGCTCGCCATGCACGGTTGCCGACGTGTTCGGCACGTCTGCGGCTCGCCATGCACGGTCGCCGACGTGCTCGGCACGTCTACGGCTCGCCATGCACGGTTGCCGACGTGCTCGGCACGTCTACGGCTCGCCATGCAGGGTTGCCGACGTGTTTGGCACGTCTACGGCTCGCCATGCACGGTTGCCGACGTGCTCGGCACGTCTACGGCTCGCCATGCAGGGTTGCCGACGTGTTTGGCACGTCTACGGCTCGCCATGCACGGTTGCCGACGTGCTCGGCACGTCTACGGCTCGCCATGCATGGTTGCCGACGTGTTTGCCACGTCTACGGCTCGCCATGCATGGTTGCCGACGTGTTTGGCACGTCTACGGCTCGCCATGCAGGGTTGCCGACGTGTTTGGCACGTCTACGGCTCGCCATGCAGGGTTGCCGACGTGTTTGGCACGTCTACGGCTCGCCATGCAGGGTTGCCGACGTGTTTGGCACGTCTACGGCTCGCCATGCACGGTTGCCGACGTGTTTGGCACGTCTACGGCTCGCCATGCACGGTTGCCGACGTGCTCGGCACGTCTACGGCTCGCCATGCACGGTTGCCGACGTGCTCGGCACGTCTACGGCTAGCCATGCACGGTTGCCGACGTGTTTGCACGTCTACGGCTCGCCATGCATGGTTGCCGACGTGCTCGGCACGTCTACGGCTCGCCATGCATGGTTGCCGACGTGTTTGGCACGTCTACGGCTCGCCATGCACGGTTGCCGAAGTGTTCGGCACGTCTACGGCTCGCCATGCATGGTTGCCGACGTGTTTGGCACGTCTACGGCTCGCCATGCATGGTTGCCGACGTGTTTGGCACGTCTACGGCTCGCCATGCAGGGTTACCGACGTGTTTGGCACGTCTACGGCTCGCCATGCAGGGTTGCCGACGTGTTTGGCACGTCTACGGCTCGCCATGCAGGGTTGCCGACGTGTTTGGCACGTCTACGGCTCGCCATGCACGGTTGCCGACGTGCTCGGCACGTCTACGGCTCGCCATGCACGGTTGCCGACGTGCTCGGCACGTCTACGGCTAGCCATGCACGGTTGCCGACGTGTTTGCACGTCTACGGCTCGCCATGCATGGTTGCCGACGTGCTCGGCACGTCTACGGCTCGCCATGCATGGTTGCCGACGTGTTTGGCACGTCTACGGCTCGCCATGCACGGTTGCCGAAGTGTTCGGCACGTCTACGGCTCGCCATGCATGGTTGCCGACGTGCTCGGCAAGTCTACGGCTCGCCATGCATGGTTGCCGACGTGCTCGGCACGTCTACGGCTCGCCATGCACGGTTGCCGACGTGCTCGGCACGTCTACGGCTAGCCATGCACGGTTGCCGACGTGTTTGGCACGTCTACGGCTCGCCATGCACGGTTGCCGACGTGTTCGGCACTTCTGTGGCATCGCCAGGCACGGTTGTCGACGTGTTCGGCTGCCGCGCCCCAACTCAAAGTCGGACGGACGGACAGTGTGACACACACACACACACACACACAGTGACACAGTGACACACGCTTGCTCCTTTATATATAGTAGGATTGCCGCGTGACGCGGTGCCATGTATAGGGCCAAATTGTTGATTGCGCCGGCTAGCGTCGTGCATCCGGCCGGGGTGAATCGCGTGAACCCACGAGCAATCGCGCCGCCCAGCGTCGGATGGGTTAGATCAAAGCTTGTGTTCTTTAATGAATATGCTACGTCATGCCATATATTTTTTAGAAAAATGTTCGTGCTACACCTAGATGGCCAAACGTAGAGCAGTAACGCCGTCATTGCATTAACACAAACGAATTGTTGGTTTTTGCTTTAATAGACGTTGCAGCAAGAAATATGTTGTCTCTGTTTAGCGTCGAGTGGTCACTGATAAATTTGAGGAAGTCGAACTCGAACCATCAAATGCGTCAGCTGTACCTCAAGCATTGGCCAACGGTATTGATTCTCGACTAAGGTTTGTGATCCTATTTGTATAGGGAATACAGTTTTTATGCGAATCAAGTCACTTGCTTTATCATCGCGATATCTAAAGCTCACACTACGACACACTGCTTAAGCGATTTTATCGTGAAAGACTTTTGCAGTACGTGGCTGAAACTTGATTAATTTGAGGAGGACTAGTCCATATCGGTGTAATTTCGGTGTTACTACTTTTATTGCATAGCTTTAGAACATCGACCTTAACAAATGACAAGCTAGAGGCGGGCAGAACTACTCTGGCGGCGCTAGCGGTAGTAATGGCGTGAATCACTGCTGCCGCTACCGCCGTCACCCAAAATCGTGCTGAAGAAGTGTGCTAGCGCAGCACGGCTCCGGTCTCCGCCGGCGGCAAGCTAATAACTGTGTTGTCACGGAATTATTTTTTTTTATCTGAAGGAGACACCATCAGAAGGTGAAATTGCATCCCGTGAGATTCTGATTATGGCTACGGTAAAAACAATTTTTTCTGCAACGATCTTCGATATGATAAGGGTCCAATTTTTGTATTTTTTCCTTTGCCGACAAAGGATGCAGAATCGAACACGTTATCATATAGAAAACCGTTGCAAAAGAATTTAGTTTTCTTAGTGCATAATAATCAGAACTCGTATTTTTACATGGTACAACTTCATCCCCGAAAGTTGTACCCAGCATGTAGAAAAAACTAAAAACATTGCGAAAAGTCATTCTTTATGTAGTGGCTACATCGACTTGAAGAGCGCTCCAAGAAATCATTGCAGGGAGAATAAAAGAATCTCAAATTATTATTAAAAACTATGTAGCAGTATAGGTTCTATGGAAGTTCAAGTGCAGATTTCCTCTCCTTCTGGTAGAGGAAATGAGTTGTTTCGTCTTCAAATAATCTGAAAGTAGTTGGACAGGCTCTGACCCTGGCAAGAAATTTGCAAGTAATTGAAACGGTCCTGATTGAATAAGACTGCTTCTTCGTTTTCAACTCCAAAACAACCCCACTCAAAACATTACAGTGTTCAATTCCAATAGCACGTCTCCTTCAGCAAGCAAACCGCGCAACTCTTCACATTGTCGCTGCCACACCTCAGCTTAACAAGTGATGCAAAAATCACCTAAGGAGCTAAAAAATACGAGACAATCCTCTCTCAAGGCTAAGACTAAAACACAGTGCGACTCTCCTCCGCAAAAACACTATGACATTCTACGACCTCCGTTCAATTCTCGAGCCTTAAGCTTGATCTTGTCTGGAATAGTAGTTTCCTTAAGATCATTAAGTTCTTTCAGTTTTGTGCGAAAGTTACTCGATGATCTGCAGTCCGAAGTCGAGTCGCTCCATCGAAAACAGCAGCACGTCCTGTCTCTTGCCATAGCCGATCCCAGTGAGAAGGTGCAACAGTGGAAAAACATAAGCAACTTGATTGGCAACCGCTGCTTCTTTCTAGAATGTCTTGGAAGACCAAATCATCAAAATTCGCCGAAAAACCGGTGATCTTCGAAAAATGGTCAACGAAGTCGACAACGAGTTCAGTGAGTTCGCCAGAGGTGAGCAACAACGCGACTATAGTGGGCAAAACATACTCTCACTACAGCTTATTATGCGCATCAACCGTGTTCAGCGTGCGAGTCACAAAGCGAGGTTCGGGTGAGGAAAAATCAGATCGATTTGATTCGACGAAAGCTGAGGGACATCATAATTCGATTCAACGATACTCATGCCGACTACCGATCGAGAGTTTCAGGTGAGTTGTTCTGACCGCCTCATTTGTCTTTAACCCACGTCGGTTGTCGAATTCGCCAGCACCCGGCGTTAGACGTGCTGGTATCAGTCTTCGCCGGCATCGGATATGACGGATCTCACTAGGAACCCAAACCATGCCTAGCAGGAGTGTTTCCTCGCTCGTTTTCGCCGTCAAGCAACACGGATAAATAAGTGTCTTCTACGTCACACTCGAAGTTGTTAAATACCAAACAAAGAATGAACATTAAAAAATGCAAAAGTCGGGAAGGCGCCGGAGTCGAACACCTCGTTCTGCGCGTAGAGCCAGCGTGCTCCTTGCTGCGACATCTCTCACCACCTCTCTGACCTCCACGTGTCAGGCGCTGACGGTGATATTCCAGGATCGACTTTCAGAGCCTCTAGCTGGTTGGGTTCAAGGACAGCAAAAATAGGACACATCTCACTACTATGTGAAGGGGGGGGGGGAGGTTTTGATAGTGGCATTCACTTTTGTCGCTCAAACATAGCCCGACACCGTTCTCTGGTTAGCAAGAGATGCACCATGGCTCTGGTCATGCCATGTCTTAATTGTAGTTTTGTGTTTTGTTTTGCGGCTTGGTTAGCATATCAGAGAGCTACGCAAAATGGCTACGAGGTCGCCCGTCTTCGAAGAGGATCCAGCTCTGATCAGAGCATTGTACCTCGACGCGAAAATAAGGATTTAAATGGAAATAATGCTGTTGTATTTAATATCCCGAACAAAATCAAACGCCTGCTGTTCGAAGTAAGTTTTACTATAGGGACCGTATAATGGAGTTGTTTGTCCCTACAGCAAAGAGGTTTTGCAAAAGCTGGAGTAATTTGTGAGCTTGAACACCGGACATGCGACCAGTCCTAGGTTGGGAAGACCGTAAGGGTGCTTACAATCGGCGTTAATGAACATAAAGGTTGTAAAGGATGGGTGAGGTGGAAGTATACGACGGAAATACTGACATTTCCTCAAGAAGTGCGCTGACGGCGTTCTGGATTTCATCTCCAGCTCCGCGAAGGAAAACCCGAAATCAGTGTCCTTTAGTAAAACGGTGGTGAAAAGCGTGTCGTTAAGAATAGCACTGGTATGCACATTGTACTCAGTATAGATTGGACAGTATAGTGGGTCGCAGTCATCAGTTGTCGATGAACAGTGGTAGTGACGTCACTGTGCTTCAGCACGATGTCCGAAAGAGTAGAGTCAGTGAGGCGTTTGGCTAAATAAAAATGACTGAATCCGTGAGCCGCTTTTAGGCCCCCGATGAGGACGAAGGGGTCGAAACGTTAGGCCGTTTCTCAAGGAGTGATCCATCTTGCAACGTCGTGTGACCCAAGTCGATCACGCACTCAGTATAAAGGATAAAGATATACGACGGCGTCACTCAATCCCTTTTGGGATGCGCAGTGCATTCTACTTTTATGGGAGGAGGAGATTTGAATGCGTATTTGGCCTATACAATGACATGCGGAATCGGCCGATGAACAAGTCTGCGCTTTGTCCTCCTCAGACAAATTTGGTACCAATTCTACGATTCCGGAAGGATTGAAGGCTCGATTGGCCTGGGGAAGAAATCGGAACCAGGAACCTAGTATCGGGTGCATGCGACAACCGGCACCTTCTCCGACGGCGCTACATGCGCTCTCACACACTCAGTACCTATCGAGAATGTCGATTTTTGCCCCAGGTTGACCGCATGAGGATGAAGATTGTAGGTGCCTGCAGTCAATTTGGAGCTAGATTGAAGTAGAAGACCGCGGTTTGGACATGAGGAGATTGTCGAACTATCTAAAGGCACTGATTAGCCCAGACAACGGCGTCAAAGATCCGTCTGGAGATGATGCCGATGTTAAACGTAGTGGGGGGGAGGGGAGGGTTCTGAACGGCTTCATACCGCAAAACTACTAACCTAGTCTTAAGGAAGGTAGAGCAAGGCTGGAGCATAATTAGGTACTCAAACATTGCCTTCTGTTCTGCTAAGGGGGGGGGGGGAAGAAAGCTGCAGAAGCAGAGCAGCTAGCTTGAAGTGGGTGACCTTAATCTAGTGGTACTGGAACACCATGCAAAGCGCACAAATGCGTGACGTGCTGACAGGCGTGTCGGAACACTTGTTGGAGATAAAAGGCTAGGTTGGATGGATGGATGCGGGCTTTGTGATACAAAGTGAAGAAGACCCAGTTCCGTACTGCCAACTCTGGCTCCAGTCCATCGACCCCAACGAGAGAGAAGGCGCGCGTCAAGCCTAGGCTCGAATGAGCCTGAAATTGATTGGGATTTGTGAGAGACCGACATCTATTGTAGATCGTGTCACAAGCTCCTGCCTCCTGAAAGATGTTGTATGTTGGAGAGAGCCATTAACAAAGCAGTTCTGTGACCGTCTTCGCTTTCGTATAGTAATTCAGTGACTATTCAGTCCGTGTTCGCCGTCAGCTACGCGCAGCTGGGGAGAATATCACAGAGGAGGAAGCCGACAGAATCATTTCTTCTGCTGGTCACGATGAAGTAAGTTTTTGTTTGTTTTAATTTCACTTTGCTTTCTTCTCTGCTATTCGGCGATAACCTTGCGTTTCGACCCTGATATCGATTCTCCAAACCGGCTCCGGCGCAATAGCCACATCCATGTCGAAAGATGCTGAGTATGGAATTGCTCACAGCGAAAGTCCACCTTTCCATAGGTACGCTGGTATCAAGAAAACAGTCATAATCCGATAATTTTTTTTGGGGCAATTCCTAGCTAGTAGCAGTATCATAGTCAACTTAAAACTTGGAAGACAGGAAGGTAGATAGCAGGAAGTGCGGAGTTTCTTTAGCTCGGAAATGGAAATACCCCTCTTCACTTAATTTCTCATAGACATAATATACCCAAATTGGCAACGATCACTACACGGCGAACGACTCTACAGGAATTCGTCCTCATCAAGATGTAACAACCCAAGATCGTTGTGTATGTATCGTTAACTGGATGGCTTTTTGTCGTAACCGTGAAGCATATCGGAAATCCACGTATGGATTGCATACTACAGCAACAATACAACATTAACAGCACAGATTTTCGAGAACCGTTGACAGGCGCCTATAGAAGATCCGCGACTTTGCTATCAGATCAGTTTCTACTCGGCTTCCTAATAAACTGTCCAGCCTGATGTCTTCGAGCCTCTAAACTGGCTGAGGGGATTCGTCTGGACTCCAAGGCGATTGAATCCACGATGCCCAAGGGGACTTTCTCGACTTCGGAGACTCCAACTAGCCTTGCCGAAATTTAGTTCCTACAGTCGCAGCAGCTGCAACTTGTACAGCAACTTGTTGTTCGAGCAGACGTCCGCGCATGCTGTGCAACCAGTCTCATCTACAGACCCGTACGGGGGGCAACACAAGGGCGAAATACGCCGACACACCTGTTGGAGCACTTGATCAGATCTAGTTTCCGTTCGCTGTGAATTCTAACACAGAAGCGATCATCCATCTTCATAGCGCAGTTAAAAACGAGAACATCAGTGCTTGACACATGATATACCAGAAGGTGATTACGCCCAGGTTCGAATAGTCGGATGTTTGACTATTAACCGATTTGGAAACATAGAATTAAAATTCAAGTGCATTCGGTCATTCGAAGATCGAATTTTTCCGAAAAGTCACTTGTCATCGAATAAGATTCCTGGGAGATATGCTCTGCGTTTTACATGTTGGTTGTATGCATAGAGCGGCTGTTATAGAGGTTATAAGATATAGGAAGGATGTTTATAGGCTGCGCGTTCGCGTCACGAATGGGGCAGTGGTTTCGTGGCAACTAAACCTCCCTGTAAGATACTCTGTGTTGTTTCAATTGAGTCGTTAGAGGCGGTCAACTTTATTTTCGTTAAGAAGCCGAGATGCTGTCGGGGCGCAGGCAACTAATTTGTCTCGCGACTGTTGTTGTTCACCTATTCTGGCTTTGTTCTTGTCTTTGGTCTTCCTTTTCATCGGCTGTTCCTGACGACATTCTTCTGAATACTGTTCGTGTTCAACAGGTTTTATATATTAAAGTCTTCTTACATTATTCAATAAGTGCCGTATAATATATATGTATAAATCTCAGTGCTAAAAGCTTTGCAGCTTTTCAAGGGCAAATTTAATTTAAACGCGCGGAAGCGCTGTCGGAGGAGGCAGTGGCTGTCGCGAGAACCCCAATTCGAGGTTCTTGATTAGGGTAGCTTAACGACGAGTTCTATTCCTCCAAGATTGGCTATTTGGTACAGGAATTGTCTGCGAAGGAGAAAACACAGATCTGTCAATTGCCTGGGCACCGCAAGTCATTCTCTAGGCCAAGCACGCTCGCACTGTCTCCATGACATCCCGTAGAGATGCTGTAGAATGTTTATCGCATCCCTCAAAGTAAATGACTAATGCCGACATTTATCCCTTGTCATTTGTGCAAATTTTGAATCAGGATAAATGCTGAAACAAGAAAGGAGTTTTTTCTCATATGATCAGGGGTATATACTAGGACTTACTGTTATAGAAAGCTAACTACAGGGTGCGTAAAAAGTATTGACGCACTAAACGTAAACGTTAGAAATAACAACAGATTATAAAATTTAACAGGTTTACATGCAAAATGTCAGCAATGATCTACCGAACAAAAGAGCATCACTTCTATTTTATATGGGCTTCTTTGCTGCGAATGCCGGGGCGAAGACGACGAGGAAAGCCGTCGACGTTGCGCCGCAAGTGGTCCACCTCGATTTCGTTCTATGCTTTGACCTTTAGTGAATTGATACTTTTGTGCATTCAACCTGTAAAAGCGTCACCTACTCTTCAAGGACCTCCAAAGTGCTAATTCTGGCTAAAGGCTCGCTGCAAGGAAGACGCATCCTGCCAGTATCATGGTTTGTGCATTCATCACAAACGCCACTCGTTTTTGTGGATACAGGAGTAAAGATAAATCAGCAGAACTGCCTGTATCGACGCTCAAAAGAAGCAACTAGTTCCTTGGCTCGAATCCCATTTTGACAGTAAACCCTATGTCTTCTAGCAGCATTAGACTTCTGCGCAGAGTCGAGGTTGTTCAGGACTAGTGCTGCGCCAACCTGAAGGACTTCACTTTGGCAGAGGAATGACTTCTGTATAAACCGGATTTGAATCCGCTGAATTACTCTATATGGAAAGTTTTGGAGAGCAAGACTTGCGCTACTTCCCACAAAAGTATGAAGTCAGTGAAGGGTGATCTGGTCAAAGCATGGAACGAAGTCGACGTGGACTAGTTGCGGCGCACCGTCGGTGCCTTTCCTCGGGCGTCTTTGCCCCTGCATTCGCAGCAAAGAAGCCCATATAAAATATAATCGACGCTGTCCTGTTCTACAGATCATTTTTGACATTTTGTATATAAACTTGTCAAATTATGTAATGTGTTGTTATTTCTAACGTTTAGTGCGTCAATACTTTTTACGCACCCTGTATGAGCTACTGCTATCCCTTTCATTAGTTAAGGGGCGTTAAACTTAATATAATATATCAAAGGCATTCCTTGGGATTCTCTGGGTCCGCTTAGGGCGATTGGTAAGATGAAGTGTTTCTCGTATGCTCTTCAAAGCAGTTTCGGACTATGCACAGCAAACAACTTGGTTAATCCTCAGATCAACCAGAGATCCCATTCCTCCAGGGTCGATGAATTACTACCCGACTTACTTGGGAAGAGTAATAGCACTTTTTCGCTGAGATATTGAACGAAAACTGCTATGGTGAATCACTCAGCAGATTGACTATTCAGCGCTACGCACCCCTTCTTCGGAGCCTGCAAAATACGAAAAAATTGGAAAATTACTTGCCCAGTTGTCGCTTCAAGTTACATTATTTTCGTAGTTTGTGGAAAATAAGGAAGAGGGGTGGAAGGCATCTTATTTGGACATTTAAAAGGCAAGTGACCCACATACGGAGACAGATGTGTGGTTGAAAATAAGTCCATTGGCTCACAACTGCTCCAAATCCAGATTAACTTTCCATCCTTTCCAATGTGCTTTCCCTATTCCGTTTTCAGTATTTTCCAGACCTTTTCCAGGCCCACCCGAAGATGTGCTGATGTATGCAGAACATACTCTTGCTAACAGTCCTCGTATTGCAGCTACAAGTTACCAGCTATCATTATTTAACCAGAACCAAACTAGACCGTTTTTAAAAATAAAGGTCGTTGGTAATAAATTCCTGTTTTTGAGGTGGCATCGTTTGAGAAATTGTGGATTCAGTCTGACTGCATTTTTGTTCTCTAGAAAAGGACTTTCTGGTCTTGGATTGATAGTGATAATACGAATGCTCCTTATGTAAAAACAAAAAGCAAAAAAGAAATATAGAAACAACAAAAGCAGTCGCATTAGAAAGTGTCCGGTCAGCAATTTTTACCGTGTAACCTCGTGTAAACAGCGTTCACATTACCAATCAAATAAGCGTTGCGATGTTCTGGGCGAGTGCACGGAGCAATCTCTCCACACGGAAATCCGGTGCAGCGGAACACTCCAAAATAAACATAATAAAGGAAATTGGAAGCGGAAAAAATAAAATTACACATTTTATTTTTCCAAAGTAGTTCGTTTCGCCACTTATCTTCAGACGAACCTTTTTTGTTATCACGCCTTCCCGGTGGCTTTTAATAAAACACTGTTGTTAGGGACTTTATGCTAGTTCGAAAAGTTATCTATAAAAGAAAAGTTGTATCTTTAGACTTCCTATTTGAGATATAAATTTTCTGAAAACAGAAGACTGTTAAGCCTTTGTTAAAATGTGTCTAATTTGACTTCAAACAAGTATTTTTTGGCCTAAAAGGTATGTTATTTAATTAGAATCTAGTCAGATTAAAGTGAAAATGGCATTATATCGGGATGAGGCTTACATGTTTTGAGATTCTAATCTGACTGAAGCAATGAACTCAAAGGTGAGTTTGTTGTGTTGAAATCAGTAACTCAAATTCCAACTCACTTTTTTCCCGATGACGTTAGAATCTATAAAAAGATAGGAAAAAGAACTAAGAAAATTGTCATTAGGAAAAATCAATAATAAGTGCTTTTTTCAGTTATTTTTCCGCGAGGTTAATCCACTATCGGTGTCCGCCAGAGCGGCCTTAACCGACGTGAAACGACGACATAACGAAATCGTGGAGCTCGAAAAAAGCATTCAGGCGATGCAGGAAATCTTTGTGGATCTCCAGAACCTGACAGAAGTTCAGGTACGGAACATTTTCTAACAGTGACTGCTATGTACGGAGCATCAGACAATGATAAGAGGTGTTGACTAGACATTGAGTAGGGTTATTGGTAAGATTCATTGCTTTCAAAACGCGTAGCCCATTCCGATGTCATTGCGCTAACAGCCGGATGAACAGGCAGAAAACAGACGGAGGATTCAGCTCTTATAAATACAACAGCTCCATAGTTTCACGAACCCCAATGCGAATGTTTATTTTCCAAAAACTGGAGTAACAGTAAGCAAATGATCTTTAATGCGTTGCTTCTCGAGGTCTTTTGAGGGCTTATTCAAAGGGTTCCCATGCGAACACGGGTTTCGTAGAACAAGAGTTTCATAGAGGTTTCATAGAGGATTCTGAGTAGCACACTTAGCGATCAACATTTTGGTTTGCATTTCGCGAAGTATAGAGGAACAACTTTGGCTGCCAGTTGCTCTCTAAACGAAATACAAGGATCATGAGGAATCAGTTTAGTGCTTCAATACGCAGATTTGATTTGGCAGCCATCGAAACATTCTTGTCTCAAAGTTTGCGTAGTTCTGGAATAGTTGCAGGACCTGGTCTTCGTCGTAGTTGTTTATTTTTTATAAATATGTTAAATGAGATGAGGTAATACAGTTTCCTGTTGCAGCAGTTTAGAAGTATATATCTAAAGGCACTTTCGAAGTTTGAAATCAGGCTTAGAAGATCAAATTGCAATTTTTAGTAGTGCTATTAGCAGCGAGACATCGCTGCACTTGGATCAAATCCGAGTACAGTGGCAAGGTGGTAATGGCCCAGGTAAGGTATCGGTAATCTTATGAGCTTTTTCAGTCAGGCAGTCACAACATTTTGAAGGTGTAGTGTACCATGTGCATTGCAACTGCCGAATGGGAAACCGATACGATTTAAAATAAGCATCACATCAAACATATCACTTAATTCCCAGCGATATCGGATAACTGACATTTATCCTAGGCATTTTGCTAAATACTTGAATTTTATTTCACCACAAGATGTTTTTAGTAACTGAATGTGTTTCTCTATGTAATGTAAACTTGAATTCATGAAAATTTCAGGGCGACATTGTCGAAAATATTGAAAGGAACGTAGACTCCACGAAAGTTCACGTGGAAGAGGGATCAAAAAATGTGAAAGTAGGCCTGCAATACAAGAAAAGCGCTACGAGAAAAAAGGTAAGTGTTTAGGATTCCCTTTTTGTGACTGATTTTTCTCCACAGTTGCTTTAAGTGACATATTTCGTCTTTTACTGACATGTAGTTCGATTTTAGTCATATTTTAATTATTGTTTAGATTATTGTATGTTGAGCGATCCTTTCCCATTAATCTGCTTCACTAGATGAAAATAGGCAGTTGAATAATAAATGGGAACCGTTAACGGGTAGCTGCTTTACTAGAGTTTCCAGAATTCTCACCAAACATGCTCTACAATAAATAGGTTCCACGGCCATTGCGGGCAATTTCGGCTTGAAGGTGAAGACTCTGGGTTACAATGTTCAAACATCGACACGCAGAGCCCGAGAGGCTTTCTCTTTCTATTAATATTTCAGGCACCACAACATCAACTGGGTAGGGAATGCCTGTATACCCCACTTTCAGGTGAAATTAGACACAGTTCAAACTAAATTGGGAGCTTTTCACACGAAATTAAACAGTTTTCTATGAGAGCTTGACCCTTTTAAAATCAAACTTCACATTCATTAACACAGAGGCTCTCTGAGAGGGTTAGAATAATTTTTTGTTCAAGAAAAATTTCGTATACGTTTCTTTGAATTAAAAAGAATCAGCTGCCCAAATGAGCGAGTGCAGGTTTGGGACGCAATAATTTCATTCTTCAAGCGAAAATAATTATGTAAAATTTGATTTAAAAACGCTATAAAGCAGCAATCATATGGTTTATTATAATAGAAGACATGCACTTGTCTAGCTCGTCGCAGTTGAGTTGATTGATAGCAAAAATTCTGTTTGGATGGAGCGACAAAGGTGTAAACAGTACAACAAGAAGAATGGTAAGAAGAAGACACATGCCTTCTTACATCGCTGTTCCAGGTAAGCAGCATTTACTGCCTCAATCAAAATGACCATCGCTATGGTGTAGTTTAGTGCGTGGCCCGATCTATATTCTTAGTACACTAGAAATTGCTATTTTTTGCAATCTGGAGCAGGCCCAAAAGCATTATTTTTTCTCTAAAATAAATTTTTTTCAAACTTTAAACAGCGTGTTCACTTGTTGGTGCTGATCAATTGAAAAATATCAAGAAAAGTTTACACCAAATTATTCTTGGACGAAATTATTCTAAACTTTTTGCAGAGTCTCTAGTTTAACCTCAATGACGCTCGTTTTGATTTGAAGGACTGATTTGATTTCAAAGCGCTAACTTTGTCTAGTACTTGGCAAGAAGATTGTACAATTTGGTTTGGGAAATGTTGAATCTAATTTGAAAAATGTTCAACGCTCTACCCCACAATCACTCTCCCATTCTAAGCTGTGGTAGGTGCTGTCCCTTACCCTTGGTGTACCCTGTGTGGCTTCCTGTAGTCTTTCGGTGGAAATCGGTGAGGTGCAGTGCTCGGCTTCTCTCCATTAGCCACGTTTTCAATAACTTAACATCGAATTTTGTATAATAGAGGCGATTTTTGCTGGGATAACTCTTTATAGATTTAGACTTTCAGGCTATTAGGAAGATGATTCAGCCGAAACATTAGCCAACAGATCCGATTAACAACCTCGGGAGACATAAAAAATCAGTTTTTTGTACATTAGGAATATGTGGGAAAAGACGTCACCTATTCTAGCACCAAATTGCTGTGCCCGCATTTGTGTATTCGTGAGATCTCCAATAAGGCACTTCCAACCTACTGAAGCTGAGTTTTCTTACTCGGTTGCTCAAAACGTAAATTGCTTCAGCACCTAGTTCAGATGCTTACGTTCACATGAACTCATGAATTTCGAAGTTTGACTTCTGTAAAAATAATTGCGAGCACAACAACTTAAGCTACACTGCCTAAAAAAACTGAAAATAGCCACCTATTCTTGTCTACGAACGTCATGTGCCGTCAAGGGCTCAATTCGCTGTGGATTTGAAGAGCCATTCAAGAACAACAGACACTGCCAGGGTTGCTTTTCTTCGATTTTTTCCCGTAATTGTTTAAACCAAAAAGGTTTTACTTTATGTCCAAGTTACAAAGCCTGTGAATAAACAAACATAGCTTGCAATGCACCGAAATTCTTTTTTGTGCATTGCAGCTATGTTTATTCATTTAAGCACTTTCAACGAGCAAGTCTTATGCCACCTCAAACAGCTTTCAGAGTGCGACGTGGATGTGAACATAATCTGGATATATTAGGTTGCCTCAAAAGCGATGTTGCATACTGGTAAGGATAAGGATAAAGGACGGCGTTACTCAATCCCTTCTGGGATGCGCCAGCGCATTCTACATCTACGGGATGTCGTGGAGGCGACATGAATGCGTATTTGGCCATACAATGACTTGCGGTGGCCAACCGATGAACAAGTCAGCGCTCTATCCTTCCCAGACAAGTCTGGTACCAATTCACCGACCCCGGAGGGATGGAAGGCTTGGTTGGCCTGGGCGGGAAATCCGAACCAGAACCTGGTATCGGGTGCACGCGACAGTCGCGCCTTCTCCGAGCTGCAGGGATCACTCCCTCTCCAGGCTTATCAAATTCCATGAGAATTTGCATACTGGTACACCTGTTAATTCACGTTCAACTGCCTACAGCACGAAAATTTTGAAAATTCCTAAAAATGATCCATACGCTTGAGAAGGAGAAAGATTGCTTAATCGAAGGAATTTTAAAGAAGGAAAGCTATGCAGACTAGATATGAAATTTCAGATAATGGTTGCGCTCTGCATCGTTATTCTGATTCTACTCCTCGTCGTCGCTGCCATTATTCTCGCTGTTGTACTATCTGGCCGAAAGTGAGGCCAGAATCCATTTCCAGAAGTTCATTGAAGTTGTGTGCGAATTTTTAGAGTTTACTGTAACATTTACTTATCACCGAAACCGTCAACTGCCCCTCCTTTTACTTTTCTGTTGTGTCTCGATTCTTGACGGTTCTCCGTTGTTTTTTTGTGCTCGTCTTTGTTTGAGATTCATACTGCTCTAGACCGCTGTCGCTCAGATTTCGCTTTAACGGACCGATTTCGCTGAGTCCATTACAACTGTATGTTCTGCTTCGTCTGTCTGACTCTCCTTCCTTTGATGTCTGTGATTGCTTTCTCAATGATGACCGCATCTTACTTGACTTTAACTGTGACCTCCTCGATAAGCCCATCCATTTGCCCTATTGTTGATATAGATTGAAGGTACAGCAGAGAGTTTCTTACGATTAGTTGTGAAAGACATTGTTTACGGGACGAACTCACTTATCTAACCACTTACTTATCCGATGACTGTGTGATTGTTTTTGATTGTTCCTTTGAAGAGTTAAAAATAACTTTACCACACTTTGTGTATAACCTTTGGTGTGGTACATCTACACGCACAAACTAGGCTTTACTGCGTGCACCAACAGCATGAGAAAATCCTCTGGATCGCAAGCCAACATTCACAATTTGCCTTAAAACAACTGTTGCATTCAAATTCATCATTACGCGTAGCTTCTGTGAAGACACGATTAGAAAATTAAAGCGCTGTATTTGCTTAAGCAGTGTTAACATTGGTTACAGACGTGTGCACGAATATCAGTTTCAAAAGACAAGTGATGATACGTTCTTATCAGGATGTTCGCGCTGGTATTCTTCTTGGTTTCGCAGGGTAAAGCACTTGTACAACTGGTTTTTCCAGGGGTGAAACAGGAGTATCGCTTTCCTGAGATTGCCGAGTGTTGCTCGCGAGCTGCAGGGATCACTCCATCTCCAGGCTTATCAAATTCCATGAGAATTCCTCGATTATCGGTCCGACCTAGAGGTAATCTCCTGGTGAGAAGCTGCATACGCTCAATACGAGGACACTTCAGTGAAGATTGTGATTTTTCATAGCTAAGAACCCTAATAAAAATTGCGAAGTATTTTTTTCCCGCTTTGAATAGTTTCTTTTACTATGGCACTTCAATTATTTGGGGCCCATAATTACTACGCACTCTGTACACGGCTGACCGTGCCCGTAATGACCAAGAAGCATAAGAGGAACTCTCCCAATTTTTGCAGCTGGACACACTGCAATTCCATGAGATTTATTGTAGTATGTAGGGAAAGATATGTGTGTCCATCCGCATCAATAAGACTTGTCTTGTCTCCGACAGATTAGGTTTTCCTACGATTGTAAGCCTGAAGCCTTCCTAACGATCGTTCAGAAGCATGCCGTCGCTATTTGTGTTCCCGGAACTTCTTCAGGTGATCACCAATGTCGAAGCATACTTTTTAAAGTAACCATATTGAAGTGGGTTGTCTGAGCTTTTTCTAAGAAAGCAAGTTGACTATGTGCCTTGGAGGCTTGTGCTTTGCGGGAGAATTTGTTATGAATGGCGCGTAATCAGCAAGGTGGCCATATACAACCAGGCAGAATCTCCGGTAAAGATCAGACGTAGAAACGTAATCTTCAGACAATCGAAACCAGTCAACATCCTGGAATTTCATATTTAGGAACACGTAATCCACGCTGAGGATGTCCACCTATGGGCTGACGAACAAAGAGTTACGGAGTGCGCAAAGTTTAAATGAGACCGTGGAATGGTCAGAGGTGGACAGAGGGGCAGATCTTCTACCTCTCCACCAAGTGAGGATAAGGTCGAGTACCTTGTCACAGCATGTGGATTGAGTCACAAGCTTCTTGAAACCACAGTCACTGAAAAAGAGGCAAAACGTAAAAACGCCTGATTTATTTCCTTAAAACTCACCCGCATAACATTAATGTTGAAATCGCCGAGCA
The DNA here is from genome assembly GCA_947359475.1 of Heligmosomoides polygyrus bakeri. Taxonomy (NCBI): domain Eukaryota; kingdom Metazoa; phylum Nematoda; class Chromadorea; order Rhabditida; family Heligmosomidae; genus Heligmosomoides; species Heligmosomoides polygyrus. The sequence goes on from OX375866.1 coordinate 79,511,931, forward strand.
GTGTTGGATTTCCTTGGAGTGTAAATGTAGAAATAAGCCTAATAAGGTTCTCGTCATCACTTTTGAGAAAGAATAGAGGCCAGTTGGTAACGATAAATCTTGTCGGCGAAAAGGGTTTTGTATAGAATTCACAGATCGTCTGCTTTGACGTTGGAATAACGCAAAATGTTTTTGTACAGAGAACGTTTTTAAAAATGCGTCAAACTCCACCACATCTTCGTCAACATTCGTCAGTACGATGAATATCATGTGACAGTCTATACAAGATTCGGTATCGGTGATTGGCGACGTTTCTGTTTCAAAACACAGCACCTGGATGGTTGATGTAAAAGAAACCGTGGAAGTGGTCCAATTCGTTGACGAGACCTCGGGCATTCAAAAGGTAACATGGAAGAAGGGATATCATCTTCATGCACCTTCAGGTGTTTCCCGACTCCCTATTAGGAAGCTCAGAGATGATTTGCTTTAGTTGTCCGACGCCACCCATTCGCGTCTGGCCTTACTTACGTTCCGCTCTTTTGCCAGCTTCCCTATCGTCAGTTCTAAATCTCTCTTACGCTCTTCAGGATTCGTACTCCTACGAACAAATACGTCTTCCAACCCAGACGTTCTTCCAAAAAAGGCAGGCATTGGCAAGAGCTCTATTCCAGTACGTACTGGACGAAGCACGACTTTAACCAGCCTTGGACGACTGGGGTCGGGCTTTCCCATGCGGGAGACAGCAGGAGGACCGCACTCGACGTTTAATACATCAACTACATCGCAGAGGTTTTCAAACAGATCTCGATGACGCTTGTGTGTGGAGCCGCCATCGAATGATTCTTTAGGCCCTGAAATTACGGTACTACACGACCGTCTGTCAGCTTCCGAAGCATCTGAGTAATCATTTGAGATTTTCTGACATGCGATCGGATAGGATATTAATCTAACCAAACAGAAGTTTAAATAAAGAAAAGTGATAAGAGCTAGTGCAAAATATTATTTATTTATTAGAAAACACAGTCATCCATTACGTAAGTAATGACAGATAAACAAATACTAGGACACACAAACTACAACAAACATAAAATTAAACACAGCACAATTAACATGTCTTTTTACGTATCATTAGGGACTTGAACAAACTCACAGACATGTTTATGATATTCTCATCCTCACCTAATAATAAGTTCAATTCCTTAAGATTTCTGTAAGTGAAGAAGTTTGATCTCGCCTGCGATTATGGAACAGGAAGGTAAAGCCTTAGGTTCCCTCTCCTAATCGTAGTCAGAGGTGCACCAAAAAATATTGTGGGATCTATTGAAATTCTATTTGTAAGAATCTTAAACATCATGGTCATGTCGACCATCTTCCTTCGACTGCGGAGGGAAGGTAACTTAAGCTGTTTGGCCCTGTCAGGACCTCTAGGTATGTTGTCATAGTTAGTTCCAAAACATCTTTAAAATAATTTCCGGGTGAAGTTGCTCTGGACGCTTTCCAGAAGAGCAATGTTTTTCTTTTTGAATGGATTGAACACTGAAGTACCGCGCTCTAAAACAGGCCTAACATACGTTTTACATGCAAGAAGAAGTGCAAGGGAATCATTGGTTTTGAGCAGTTTCAACAACGTGTAAATACGATAATTCACCTTTATAACAATTGCCTTATAATGGAAATCAAAGCTTAGATCACTAGATATATGGAAACCCGAATCACGGGCATTTGCTACGTGCCTTAACTCTGTGTCCTTGAGCTTTCACGTTGGTGAATTGTGCTGATGTTTTGTCCCTATGACAAGAAAATGCGATTTTTCTGTGTCCAAAGGAAGCTCCCAAGTTATAGCCCATTTCTCTAAAATTAATTGCGGCTTGGATTCCATGAGAAGGACATTCTCCGCCCACTTTACTATAAACTTTCACATCGTCAGCATACATTTTGCAGCTGACCCTTAGGCTGGTGATGGCTTCAGGAAGTTCGTAGGTATACATGAGAAACAGCAAAGGTGACAAGACACTCCCCTGTGGAACACCACTGGGAGAAGAAAAAACCGCGGATAACACTAACCTAAGTTGACATGTTCTTCCGGAAAGAAAGCATTTAGTCCAGGACAGTATCATTGGATGAACACCAATTTTCTCCATCTTGTATAGCAACTTATTGATTGGAACTTTGTCGAACGCTGTGGAAAAGTCAAAAAAGATTAAATCCGTCCGCTTTCTCTTATCCACAGCTATTGACTAGTCGTTTAGAGAGGTAAGAACTGAGGTTTCTACCGAACGCCGGCCGTTTCATAAAACTGAATTGATCTTTTGAAATGATATTATGGTCTTCAGTACTTATTGTCTGATAATTTTTTGGTTCATTGAGAGGGGCCTTTTTCGGAATCGGAGTGATAAATGGATGCTTCCATCTACGAGGCACTTCAGATCTCATGTAACTTTGGTTAAAAATCAGTTCCAAAGGGTAGGCAATACAATCTGCTACATTTTTTTTATGAAGAGTAATAGTATGAAGTCTGGAGAAGTAGATGCCATTGGCCATTTGCTTAGGATTTCAAAAATTTCTTTTTTACTAAACCAAAGAGTCGGACACATTTGTTGGAAACAAGGTAAGGTATTTTCCTCAAAAAGTGATAGGTCAGCAGTAGAGTCCGAAGAGTTATTGAAACCCTTGTAGAATTCTCTTGCAAGCAGACTTGCTTTATCATTTGTTGATGAAATGCATACATCATTCTCGTTTCTTAAGCTTGGAATGTAACTATTATTTTCAGACCAGGCTCTGATGTATCTATAGAAAGCGGATTTATCTCTGGAGAAAATACTTTTCTTCTCTAGGTAAAGGTCTTAACGATTAAGGGTTTTGTCCAGTTTTTTACTGAGGGTCTGATAGTTAACCCAATCTTCGGCATTGCCGGGTGAAGATGCTCTGCTCCATAAATTCATGCGTTTTCATTATTGGGAGATAGTTTGGGTATATCATTAGATCAGAGTCTGTTTTTCTGGTGCAGATGTACATATCAATAACGTAATAAAGAATGATAATCAGAGTTTCATACATTTCATTGACAGATTGTAACGCGCTCAGTGTTCCAACCCAGTCAATGTCAACTAAGTGATCTCTTATTTTACTATAGTCCCCATTTTAAAGATCCTTTATCCATTTACTCCCATTGGAATTAGGTCTAAGATTCGAGTAATACTCTATTTCAAAGGTTATTGAAGCGTGATCACTGTTGCCTAACGGTGGACCCACTTTCACATTACAAATTAAATTTGGAGAATTACAGAACATGAGATCAAGCAGAGAATTTCCTCTTGTCGGTTTCTTCACAAACTGGTGGAATTCATGAGCACTCAGAGTCACTTATAACTTTGGAAAGTTTCATTTGAACTATAATTAGGTGCGCTATATACGACAATAAATCGCGCTAAAAAAGAGCTTAGTTGAACACCACAAATAAGGATCTCATAAGAGTCCCTAACCGATTCACGGAAATGAATTCATAGGAGTAGCACTTCTTTAAAAGTATGATTACTCCACCACCTTTGTTGTAGTTTCTATCGCTCCTTATGCCCACGTATTGGTTGCTGGCTACACCTAGGGGAGGATTTAAGTCGTTGCTGGAACCGAGCCAAGTTTCAGTTAGGACAACGATATCAAAGTTGGTGTGGCAGAGATTGAAAACTAGAGAGTTACTATTTCTAATCATGGGTCTTATGTTTGAAAGAAGACATTGAAATGGGAAACGTTTTCTCCTGTGAGAATTCAGCAGTTCCCCTGAGTTGTTAAGCTGCGAGAGAGTTGTTTCGCTGACGAGATCAGGTGGAGTCAACTGCAATTCACTCTGCACTTGCACAGAACGATCAACACAGAACGAATCGCAAGTTTGCCTCCTTGCCCTTTCTCCAAAGGTTCTCCATGTCTTCGATCCCGTTCCGCTTTTGTTAAGGAAGGGTTTAGATAGATGCCCTTTTGCGAAGGAAAGAATCGGAGCCGGGGAGCACGTTTGACCGCCTCACTTTAAAATTTACATGAGGGCACTCGACTTTTATAATTCTCGGTCTGTTCCTATCTATCTTCTCCATCCGTTACACTGCAGATGGTAAGCACTCAATATTAAGATAATCAAGTATTTCCCTAACGCATGCGATATCATGACCAACTTTTCCAGAAGCGGTGTTGAAGGAAGATTCAGGTACGTTTAATAAAATGATGGACATCCTAAGTTCAGCGTCTGAATCCGAAGGCGATTTGTCGGAAATTGAACAAATTTCAGCTGTCTTCGCTACATCAGACGTCGGTGGTTGAGCAAGCCTTTGTTTCAACAATGAGTTTTCTTCTCTTAGCTGTCGAATCTCTTTCAGAAGCTCACTGTTACTCTTAAGTATTTCTTTCATCTCATTGCGTGTTTCGATTAAGAGCACAAATACCAGTTTGACGTAGGACGGAACTCCATCACTTTGTAAGACATCTTGTAGTTGTTCGGAAGCCTGATTTTCTTGGTGGACGGTCAGGAGGTACACCCGCCCTCTTCTAGTGGCGTGCGATCTTCCTCTTATCCCCCTTGCTCACCAACCCCCCAACCCCCTTGGCTTCACCAAGAGTCTAATGGCTGCCTTACGAAACCTTTGACACGCTGAACAAAAGTTGCCGGTCCGCAGAACATCAGTGTACCTCCTGACGCCACGCCCCCAGAGAGGGCGGGTGTACCTCCTGTTGCGCTGCCGATTTTCTTTCTTCTGGTTTGCGTTGTCGAAGAGCTATGTTGGGCGTCGCTGAAATCTTTGTCGCACGAGCAGGAGACATGGCTGTGGATCGACCTTCAAGCAGCTATGTATGAATTACCTTTGACGGTGGCGTTCGATAGTACTTATCAGGAAAAGGTCTCACCAGGATACTATCTCAACGGTAGGTCGGAACGGCGCAAATGTTGTATATGGGCAGAACCGCCTCTCTCTGGATAGTACCAGACTGCAGGTATCTCGACCCCAATACAACTCTGCGCAGAGTTAAGGGCGACGGAAGTCGCGTGTTGGCGCCCTGTTGATTCACGTGCTCCAGAGCTGACGGGCGCGCTCGGGATGGGGGCTCGTATCGCGGCCAAGCGCATGGCACAGGTGGCGTAGTAGGGAAGAGCTCGGGCTCGTGAATGAGGGGTCGGGGGTTTGGATTCCGCAGAATGCGTTTACTTTGCACTTTTGCAAAATCCATGTTTACATATAACATACCACTCATACCGTTAACAAGGGTGGTCCAGGCAGAGTCACCGATTTCTCTGAAACTTTGTCTAGGGGGTTATTTGGGGCGCTGATCACGAATCTGATATCCGTTCTTCACGATTCGGCTGGATAATATAGATACAGGAAGGCACAGGATTACATTCTTAAAGTTTCTGCCGGTGACGGCAGGTAGAGATAGAATCGTGAAAAACGGATGTCAGATTAACCCCAAATAACCCCCAGACGAAGTTTCAGCAAAATCGGTGGCCCTGCCTGGGCCACCCTTGTTAACGGTATGGTTGGTATGTTATAGGTGACCCTGCCTGGACCACCCTTGTTAACGGTAAGGGTAGCCTCCCACCGAATCGTGAAAAACGGATGTCAGATTCGTGATCAGCACCCCAAATAACCCCCTAGACGAAGTTTCAGCGAAATCGGTGGCCCTGCCTGGGCCACCCTTGTTAACGGTATGGGTGGTAGTTATAGGTGACCCTGCCTGCACCACCCTTGTTAACGGTAAGGGTAGCCTCCGACCGAATCGTGAAAAACGGATGTCAGATTCGTGATCAGCACCCCAAATAACCCCCTAGACGAAGTTTCAGCGAAATCGGTGGCCCTGCCTGGGCCACCCTTGTTAACGGTATGGGTGGTATGTTATAGGTGACCCTGCCTGGACCACCCTTGTTAACGGTAAGGGTAGCCTCCGACCGAATCGTGAAAAACGGATGTCAGATTCGTGATCAGCACCCCAAATAACCCCCTAGACGAAGTTTCAGCGAAATCGGTGGCCCTGCCTGGGCCACCCTTGTTAACGGTATGGGTGGTAGTTATAGGTGACCCTGCCTGCACCACCCTTGTTAACGGTAAGGGTAGCCTCCGACCGAATCGTGAAAAACGGATGTCAGATTTGTGATCAGCACCCCAAATAACCCCCTAGACGAAGTTTCAGCGAAATCGGTGGCCCTGCCTGGGCCACCCTTGTTAACGGTATGGGTGGTATGTTATAGGTGACCCTGCCTGGACCACCCTTGTTAACGGTAAAGGTAGCCTCCGACCGAATCGTGAAAAACGGATGTCAGATTCGTGATCTTACTTACTTTACTTTGATACTTTGATGGTCCTTTGTCGGCTGGAGGTCTTCTCAGCGGGGACCACAACTCTTCCAGACCGCTCGATCTCTGGCTGCTTGCATCCAGTGAGGCAGACTCCGCTCTCTGAAAGATCTTGAGAATGAGTCTGCCCATCGCGCTGGCGGTCGTCCCAGTGGTCTCTTATGGTCTCTCGGGAGCCATTCTGTGACACGGAGACTCCATCTATCGTCCTTTCGTCGAAGCAGGTGTCCGGCCCAGCGATATTTGGACTTCTTCATGTACTGCAGCGGGTCTGCTAATTGCGACTTCTCCCGTAGCTCCGAGCTTCGTAGGCCCTCTTGCCATTGCTGACGAAGGCTTGTCCTTAGAAGACATCTCTCCAGTGCCCGATGCGTAGTTTGCATCGCTCTGGCGATTGTCTTGTTGTCGGGCCAGGTTTCCGTCGCGTAACACATCGCAGGCAGTACAGATGCGTTGAATATCGAGGCCCTGAGGCCGGGATCCTTGACCTGATCGGTGACTTCGCGAATCGAACTGAAGGCTGCCCATGCTGCGCGTCTCCTGCGGGCGATTTCAGGAGCGAGGTCGTTATCTATGTTCAGCTCTCTTCCCAGATAGACGTAGGAGTCGACCTGTTGCAGAGCGACTCCATTTAACCTTACGAGTCCCGTGTCACACCACTGGTTGACCATAAATTGTGTCTTGGACATATTCATGTCCAATCCAATCTTCATACCTGCCACATTGAGCTCGTTCAGCATTTCCTCGGCTTCTGCCGTGCTGGTAGAGATCAGAACAATATCATCGGCGAAGCGAAGGTTGCTGATCCGTTTACCGTCGACGAGGTAGCCTTTATCGTCCCAGTTCAAGTCTTTCATGGCATCCTGAAGTGCCGCTGTGAATAGCTTGGGAGAAATCGTGTCTCCCTGCCGTACTCCTTTCCCGATAGGAATTTTAAGCTTTCGATCGAACAGCTGGATGGTAGTCGATGTGTTCGAGAAGCATTCGTCGAGAAGTCGGATGTAGGGCGATGGTATACCAGCGTGCACAAGGGCGTTCAGAATGGCGTTGATTTCCACAGAGTCGAACGCTTTCCGATAATCCACGAAGACAAGAACAAGTGGGAGGTGGTATTCGCGGCTCCTTTCGATGAGCTGTGAGACAGTCTGAATATGGTCCATGCAGGAGAAATCCTTGCGAAACCCTGCTTGCTCCACTGGCTGATATTCATCCAAGCAAAGCTCCATGCGGTTAAGCAGTATCTTGGTGAAGATCTTGTACACAACCGAGAGAAGACTGATGGGTCGATAGTTGTTGATATCCTCCTGCTGACCTTTTTTGAAGATTAAAACTGTTTTCGACTCCTTCCATGAGTCCGGAATCCTACCAAGTCGAAGGTAGTGGTTGAAGTGCTTGGCAAGAAGTGAGCAGACGGCACTGCCACCCGCACGAAGGAGATCAGCAGAAATGCCGTCCGGTCCGGGAGCAGTGCCCAGCTTCATCCTTCTGATAGCATGAGCAACTTCTGATTCCAGAATGGGAGGTACTTCCTCAGCTGGTGGCATCAAGCATTTCGGGACAGTGATGGAAGAACGGAACAGATCTGTGTAGAATTCCTGAACGATGGCCTCCATCGCTCTTCGAGACGTTTGCGTTGTTCCATCCTTATCCACGAGGGCTAACATTATTGCCTTCTGATCGCAGAGATCTCGTTTGCAGCGCTTTATGCTTGAACCTTTCCCAGCCGCTTCTAACAGCTTCAATCTTCTGTAGGCTTGAATGGACTCCTTCGACAATTCGACAGGCCTTCGAGATGGTGACTTTTTCCAGATGGGAAGCATTAGGATCCAGTTTAACAGCTCTTCTTTGCTCCAAGAGTTTAATCGCATGTGCGTTGAGTCTTGAAGCAGACGATGATGTGGTTTCGCAAGAGCTGCTAGCACATTTCAACAGTCCTTTGGAGAGAAGGTCGTAGTCTTCCGATGGATCCTCAAGAAGATTCCAATCATACGACTTTATCGCATATTCCAACTCCTCAGACTTGAATGTGGGGATCCTCACCGGTGCCGGTTTATGGGTGTCACGCTTGAACATCCTCTTTTTGAGAGTCAGCTTCGCACGGACAAGACGGTGATCCGAGCCGGTGTCAAATGAAGGCAGCACGGAGACGTCGAACAGACTCCAGTGTCTGTTCGTAAGAACATGGTCGATCTCCGAACGTGTTTCTCCATTTGGGCTTTCCCAGGTCCATCGTCGGTTTGAAGGCTTCTTAAACATAGAATTTCCATGGTAGAGACGGCACGCGGATAGGAAGTCTATCAGGCGCTCTCCGTTTTCGTTCCCTGAGGAAGTTCCATGTGGTCCTAGCCTCCATTCGTCGTGATCATTCGTACCGACGATAGCGTTAAAGTCACCAACGACAACTTTGTAGTAGCTCTTCTCGTCGTTGACAGTCCTTTCGAGCAGCTTGTAGAATTCCTCCTTTTCTTCATCTGTGGCCGCAGATGTTGGAGCATATCCATTTATGATGGAGATGGTTCCTTGATCTTTGGTTTCCAGACGAAGAACAGCTACTCGCGGACTGATGATCATGTAAGAGACTACTAGGTGGTGCACTGTCGAATTGACGAGAAATCCAACTCCGCCAATATTCTTTCTGTCCACCTTTGCTCCGATAATGAGAAGCTCGTTGTGGTCGGTCCTTCTTATGGTTTCCGTTCTGCCTTTCGTTTCCTGCAGGGCGATAACGTCGTATTTGATGTTTCGGCTTCTATAAAGCAGTGTCCGAAGATCCTGCTCAGATGCGATCGAACGACAGTTATAAGTGCAGACGAAAAGGCAGTTTCCGTGTCGTGGTGGGAGGGAGTTTCTAGTAGTCCGATTCCAATGACGTCCTGATAGTTTAACTCCGAGATTAGATGGCCCCTCGCCGGAGGTGGATGCAACCGACGTCGTAGAAGTCCACCTCCGGCGCGAGGAGGACTGGGGCGCGGGTTTAGTTGTTTGAGCCGTACCGGTGGTCTGGTTACTCACATGTTCCTGGCCAGGGATACAGGAGAGCCGCCCATACACGACAAGCGTCGCGTACTGCGTGACCGTTTGTGCCGTTAGCCATCACAAAGTGATGTTCACCCCTTCACCGCGGTGAGGTGGCACATGAAAGGGATTCGTGATCAGCACCCCAAATATCCCCCTTAGACGAAGTTTCAGCAAAATCGGTGGCCCTGCCTGGACCACCCTTGTTAACGGTATGGGTGGTATGTTATAGGTGACCCTGCCTGGACCACCCTTGTTAACGGTAAGGGTAGCCTCCGACCGAATCGTGAAAAACGGATGTCAGATTCGTGATCAGCACCCCAAATAACCCCCTAGACAAAGTTTCAGCAAAATCGGTGGCCCTGCCTGGACCACCCTTGTTAACGGTATGGGTGGTAGTTATAGGTGACCCTGCCTGCACCACCCTCGTTAACGGTATGAGTGGTATGTTATATGTAAACATGCTCTATAGCACACTATAATACCCTAGGTGGATTACCTATATGATAAACATGGATTTTGCAAAAGTGCAAAGCAAACGCATTCTGCGGGAACCAAACCCCCGACCCCTCATTCACGAGCCCGAGCTCTTCCCTACTACGCCACCTGTGCCATGCGCTTGGCCGCGATACGAGCCCCCATCCCGAGCGCGCCCGTCCGCTCTGGAGCACGTGAATCAAGAGGGCGCCAACACGCGACTTCCGTCGCCCCTAACTCTGCGCAGAGTTGTATTGGGGTCGAGATACCTGCAGCTTGTTACTTCCCAGGGAGAGGCGGTTCTGCCCATATACAACATTTGTGCCGTTCCGACCTACCGTTGAGATAGTATCCTGGTCAGGCGTAGGTCTGAACGGGAGAAATGGATAGTACTACGAGAATCTTCTCCTTTCATGTAGTGGAAAAACATGTTTCGTTTTTGCTGAGTCCTTGAACCAAAAGAGCTACGGGCCCTCGAAGGTGGTGAAGGTACTAGACCAGATGTTCGACTCCCGTGCTATGCACTATTTTTTCATTTTTGCATAACCATTGCCTCCTTCACCAGTTTGCTTCCTACACATCTCCTACACATTTATTTCACTCTAAACTATCAAAAGGATGAGACTCGTGATCGACATCCCAGATTCGTGATTAACACCCCATGACCTCGACAGCCCTTGTTACCCGTACCTGCTGTAACTGTCGTAATCGACAAAAATTTTAAAAACGAATGTAAGATTCGTGATCAGCACCCCAAATAACTCCCCTCGGGAAAGTTTGGGCCATTTTTTTTTCAACCTCTCGTCGACCTCTGGAGTCCTGAAAATATAATAGTGCCTTGATGGTGGTTCAAATCAGCTTACTTCCCACACATCTCCTACACATTTATTTCACTCTAAACTATCAAAAGGGTGAGATTCGTGATCGACATCCCAGATTCGTGATTAACACCCCATGACCTCGACAGCCCTTGTTACCCGTACCTGCTGTAACTGTCGTAATCGACAAAAATTTTAAAAACGAATGTAAGATTCGTGATCAGCACCCCAAATAACTCCCCTCGGGAAAGTTTGGGCCAATTTTTTTTTCAACCTCTCGTCGACCTCTGGAGTCCTGAAAATATAATAGTGCCTTGATGGTGGTTCAAATCAGCTTACTTCCCACACATCTCCTACACATTTATTCCACTCGAAATTGTTAAATAAGAGTTTAATATGAGCTGTGGTTCACTCACTTTTCCCAGTTCCTGAATTACACAACGTTTGTGTTTTTCAGCTAATGTTAAACAGTGACCTGACAGAAGGTATGGGTTACATATACAGCAGGTACGGGTGGCTAGGGCTGTCGAGGTCATAATCAACGATTTTGACCAGGCTTCTCCTAGGGGGGTTATTTGGGGTGCTGATCACGAATCTGACATTCGCTTTCACAATTTTGGCTGATTACGGTAGGTTACAGCAGGTAAGGGTGACTAGGGCTGTCGAGATCATGGGGGTTGATCACGAATCTGGCCCTTTTGACAATTTAGAGTGAAATAAATATGTAGAAGATGAGTAGGAAGGAAATTGGTGAAGGAGGCAGCGGTTATGAAAAAAAGCAAAAACACCGCATAGCACGGAGTCGAGCGTCTGACCTATCGTCTTTGAAGCAGCCCGTACCCTGCTGAGCCACCAACTCGCTCGCGGCACAGCCTTTCGCCGCGCCCCATACAACAGCGCGAGCGCATGCACGTGGGCACGTGCTGACGGTGCGCTACTGTACCCCCCCCCCCCCCCCGCCTTCGATGGCCCGTAGCTCTTTTGGTTCAAGGACTCAGCAAAAGCGAAACATGTTTTTCTACTATATGAAGGATGGAGATTCTCGCAGTACTACCTATTTCCCCCGTTCAGACCTATGCCTGAGACCCTTCCCTGGTTAGTAGACCCCGCCACAAGGGTGATTGCAGAAAGTCCGCTGACAGGTACAGTCGGTGATGTAGAAGACAACGGGGATGGTATTGTGGAAGTAGAGAGCACAGGATTAACCCGCCACTCGGCAAGACAACCAGCGAATGAATGTCTAAATCTAAATAAATCTGTAAAATCTATAAAATTGGTCTAAATCTAAATAAATCTATAAATCTAAACCTACAAAATATAAAGCGAGGAGCCTGAAATGAGACTATGACAGGGGAATAGAAAGCGCGGCCACCTAAGATGAGGCTGAGAATGAATTTTTTGATCATACATATGGAGGTGCGTATGTAGATCTTTTTTTTTGCAAGAAGCCTCGAAACGTATTGTCTACGTCTAGGTATTAGGTATTAGGAGGTATATTGGATGTTTAGACCAATTTGATGGCCTAAAATCAATAAAGGACAAATGAGAAAATAGGATCAACACAAATTCTTGTAGTACAGGACATTGTCTTCCAAATGCTATAAAAAACGGCGCAAAAAATTACAAACCTAAGCGGAGAGAACAAGTGCGCAAATGGCTACTTTTTCACTTTTTCACTTTTCACTTCAACGACCTAAAAATTGACAAAATTCATAATGAAAAAAAAGCAATACATTTTCTGATAGAGCAAATCATTCTCTTTCAAAGGATATGCAGCGCTCTGCAAGAGAGGATGCCAGCGAAATTTGCAGTGTATTGTTGAAAAAAAACGGCAAGGACTTATGGGACAACCTAATACATGTTTATTATGTCGCAAAAGGAAGATGCGAGACTGAACTAGATGAGCTACGAATATCACTAAATAGCACGATCACAAAAAACTGAGAATACTCACTGCATGAATGGTCATGAACTTCTTATCATTTAACCTTAGGAATTTTAATACCTAGTTTTAAAGGGCGAAGTAATTAAAATGTTCGAGATGTCGAGATGGCGCTGTGCACTTGTTCGGGGAGTGCGTTGTTTACATAATTCATGACATAGATGCTATTCACAAGAGACCTTCTAAACGAGGATGACAGAGCTTTGGGCTTGGCTTCCATAGCCTCTGGTTAATGATTTTGGTTTCTCAGAAGACTTTTAGCACGTTGATTCGCGTATTCGTGTCCCTTCACCCCTCAGTTGAATGGAATTCAATGTGGATACTGCGACGTATTGTATAGTACAACGCGTCCTTTAAACGTCTTCTGCGTAAGACATTATAACTCGTCGTTTAGACCGTAAGAACCATCTGAAAAACACAGCAGGTTCTTACTGGGAAATTAGCACTTTCTGCCTCCAGTTTTTCGTCGAACAAACTATTCTAACACGGTCGTTGTCGGCGAATTTCAATTCAGATGAGAAGTGAACGTTGCCACGATTCCCATTAAGGTCGACAGCCTGCCTGCCATACATACAAGTTTCGAAGTTACGAGATGCCAGCTTCTGCCAGTTTCCTTACAACGACTGTCGTTTGAGTGGCATGAGAGGTTGTCACCGGAAGAAGCGTTGTCAGCATATGATCAGGCGGAAGAAAAAGTGCCTGCTCGCGGTTTCTTACAGCTGTGAAATCCATGTCTTCAAAGTCTGGAAAAATCCAAATTTCAAGATATTTGGTGAAAGGGAGACAACAGCCGTAGTCATGTCGTGAACCTGCTTAAAGGCCATGTGGGCTGGCGTTTCGCTTAGCATTTTCAATTGTTTGCTTCGAAATTTCAAAGAACATCTCCACACTACTTGTTCAATGCAGATGAAGCCCATAAAAGTTTGAGATTGAAAATGTATTTTGGCATGTATGTAAGTTCCTTGCAGGTCATTGCTGCTGTCGTACCTACTAAGTATTAAGTGCTAAGTAGGTCATCACGGCTTCTTGCAAGCCGCACCTATAAGCACGAAATTTTGCAAAGTTGATGTTTCTGCAGGGGAATGCGCAAAAAAAATTATAAGTGCGTTAACAGTGGTGAAGGTGACATTTGGAAGATATGAGATCGGACTTCGTCTCGGAATACGGATAATGCAAATGTATTTCGTCCTAATTTCCAGGAGAAGTGCAGGGCAGGAAAGCAGTAATTTTGGAAGAACATAACGTTAGTCGTTACGTATATTCGTCCAGGGCGTCGCGATTTTTATTCAATTAGTAGCGTTGCTGCCTACATGAAGTAGTGCAGTGGAAACGAGCGTGTATTCTGTAATTGCTTCTGCCTTAGCGTCGATTAGCAGATAAATGTACGGTGGCAGAATTTTCGTTAGCCATCAAATGAAAACCACAGGTGCTTCAGTGCTACATGTTCTTAACAAACATTGAAAAACAACATTTTTTTACTTTTTTTGCTCTTTAGAACAATACAATCATTCAGTTTCAACCATTGCTTTCCTTCAAAAATTTTTAAATTTTCTCGCTCACTGTGTCCACTTTATTGGGACAGCTGGATTGGGTAGTAAATTCTCAAGGAAGGTAGTAATAAATTTTTGGAGTACACAAAATCATCTTTTTCTTGAAATGTATCTACTCTAAAGGAGTCTAACCAGCGTGAATATCTGACTTTTTTAAAAACCTGAAGGTTAGTATTATAATCCCACAACATCATGAATACGTCAGCGCTTGGGTGTCATGTGTTCACTTGAGACAATGTCACAACTTCAAGTTTATCTTTATCTTTATCTGTGGGAGTCCACTAGTAGATAACACGTTAAAACGTTAAAATAAACTAACGAAGACACAGAATTCAAGCGATCTCATTTCTCTAGTTGCAAATTCCCCCGTTATCATAAATCTGGAAGATATTAAAAAATCGAAAGTCAGAACGGAAAACTCTCTATCAATAGATAAGACAAGTAGACCTGACAGTATGGCGACAGCAAAGCGAAGCAAATACGGCACTTTCTGACTGCTATATAAGTATGAAGACCAAGACCAAAGGCAAGAAAGAGCTCTACTGATGGATAACCACCTTTTTGAGGAGATTTTTGAAAGCACTAAGCAGCATTCCTAGGCATCATTTAGCTAATAAGGTGTTGAACGCAGAGTCAATTCTGTTTGAGAAGAACTTTAACTGGTATCAGTGCGAGAAGCATGAGTCGCAAATTTATGTTTGCCACCTCTGGTTCTAGATTGGATTATGGCAAAGAAGTTTTGAGAGTTAATGGAGGAAAAATCGGTAAGGATTTTAAAAGACAACAATATTCTAGACTGCGTAGACCCAGCTGTAAACGCCTTTCCTTAGGAATGAGTTTTAGGAATGTGACTACAAGGGAGAAAACTGCAACATTAGTTTCTTGGTAATATTGTTCTGGATATTCTCCAACACAGCAATGTCCTTTCTCCGACATGGGTTAAACATTGAGCTCAACTATCTTCTGCACGTAAGTTTTGTATGCTTTGATAAGTACATGGGGATCTTTCGTTTTGTGTGCTTTGAACAAATTATAGGTTCGAGCAATGGCTTTTGCTGCTATAATGTTGCAGTGACTTGAAAAACTAACATTATCGGTGACTGTGACGCCCAGCTCTTTGATTTCGCTAACTCGATTCGGCTCCACAGCACCAAGTTTTGTATAGGGGGTCAGTTTCTTCCCTTTCACAGTTGACTGAAGAAGAGCAAGCCTTCGCTGTTTCGTTCATACCAGCATTATCTCTAACATGTAAAAATTTGCAATGTTGGGCTGATTTTATGCAATAGTTGCTTCTCTTTTGCTAGATGTATAAAAACAGAAGAAATAGCCTTGTGATGGGAGGGCCACACACTATTACTGCAGGACAGTATGCTCGTCGCCTATTTAACCAAGCGTTTAAATGCTTCAGAACCATGAATTGTAAACGGTAAGTGTATGTGTAAGACGTGCTGCTGTGTAAATTTCGGGGAGCTCCCAATTCAGTTCGTTTCGCATGTCTACGCGAAAGAACCGTTAACGCAAAAACTAATTGAAGGACTCAACGGGTTCGAAAGGAACGTAAGCCTGTATTTCTGTTTCATTCATGCGAATATTGAATTAATGTTAAGCGAATTGATAAGACAAGAGAAACACCATTGCATGCATCTTATAATTGTAGGCAGGCTCTAGCAGCAGCTTGCAACTATGCAGCTTTTTCGTCAACATTCGCTAATAAAGGCGGTAAACGTTGGATCTGACGCAGATTCGGATAATTCGGATTTTTTTCAACCCCCTGGTTAAAAGGGTTGTGCGAACAATGGTATTTTTGAAAATCCCGTATCCTAGGGAGATTTAAATAGGAGTGATTTTCTTGAGATCGGACTTTTGATAATTCAGATAACTGATTTTGATCAGAAATTTGATATATTATCCGATTCAAATAACCTACGAGAGATTCGAAGAATAAATAATTTATTCAGATTATCCGACAATCTATAGACTTCTCAAGAACGCCATTGTTCACATCATTCTTTTATCTGGGTATGAAGAAAGTGACGGACTTGAGTTATCCGAATTGGCTTCGGATCCTTTGTTTAAGCATTAAGGATTTGCAGGCCGCTACTATTCTCGTTCATTTAGCACTATTCCGGCTTGGTCGGCGCAGTCAACATGGAGAAAAAATATGGAGGGTAGTATGTGTGTCTAAAAACTGTTGTTTCGTTTTGTTCACGAAAGAAAAAGAAAAGGTAACTGCATAAGGTTTGTTACGTTGTGAAAGCTGCACAAGGAACAATCACTGGAAGCTGGTTTATAGAATCGACCTCGCACAGAGTCGCGTGAAAGTATACATGGAAGCGTGAGGTGCCTCAGGTGAAATCACATTTTCCTTCCCCTTAGTTAACATGCACGGAGACTACGAGGAACTCCGTTCGGTATTCTCTACTTTGTTGTGGTTGTCTGTTGAGCGCACCGTCCGGATAATTGGAGTTTCCGCTGTGAGCGCCAATTTGCAATGTAGCGGCTGTAGTTACTAGTATTTAGAGCGCACTGGAACTGACAGCTTCGCGATGTTCGCATTCAACGGACGGGATAAGCGACGGAAGTGACGCTCTGATGGTCCTAGGGCGTTTGCTGCAGTGGACCTGAAATACTAGCCCACTTTGGAGCGGAGGTGTACCAAGAAGCTTGTGGATCAGAGACTCGCTCATAACTGGTTACCGGAAAGAATGAAAGTAAAATTGCTGGTTAACCGAAAATAACTGATGAATTTGTTAATCAAACCTTGATACCCGCACAATGGCTAATTTCCCCCCAAGAACAACTGGTTAAAGGAAAAGATATAGAAAAACTGGCTACCGAATATAACTGATTATTTTGCTAATCAAACATAAGGCTCTAAAGCCGCGACACGACAAGGAAGATGGACATAACAGTGGGTGAATCAAGTGTCGGCTAAGGTCAGTTCCTTTTAGTGCTGACGGTTGACTGTATAGCAAATCATCTCGAGAAAGGCCTTCTCAGAACCATCCTCTGCGCGGTCGATATCGCTCTACATAGTAGCCGACAGCCGGAAGGAGCTAGAATAGAAGCTGCAGCTGTGGAAAGGAGTCCTCGCAGACAACGGCCTGCGACTGCACTTGAAGAAGATGAAGCTCATCAGCGAAGAGAAGTACACCGAACCAATCCTAGACTGCCAAGGGGAAGTGATCGAAGAGGTGGAAGAATTCCGCTACCTCGGAAGTAACCTATATGAGGAAGAAAATGCGGACCAGTGGCAGAATCAACCGCATGCCGCCTCTAACGATGAAAATACCGCCAAACCCCTGACATGACATTCATTAGCAAAAGATTTGGCGGTATTTTCACCGTTAGAGGGCGGTAAGCGGTTGATGAATCCGGCTCCAGGCGGTCGGTGGAAGGATAGATGCAGCTTAGCTCAAGTGGAATAAGCCCACAGGAGTCCTTTGCGTCCGAAGATACTTCAGAATACTCCAAGGCGAGCGCTATAGGACAGTAGTGAGGACAGCACTCGTCTACGGCAGTGGGTGCTGGGCCCTGTGTAAGGCGCAGGAGCGGCAGCCGAAATGAGGATGCTCAGTTGAACATGTGGATGGACCCGTCAGGACAGAGTGCGAAATGAGGATGCTAGGGCAGTGATGAAGGCAGCCCCGATCCAGCTGAATATGAGGGAGCCGCGCCTGAGGGGACGGACGGACTCAGAAGGCCAGAAAATGACCCCATTAGGTTGGCCCTAGATTTCGAGGTATCCGGAAAGCAACCGAGAGGAGCCCCAAGGGAAGGATGGAAATACGTCATCACGAGAGTCTCGCCCCTTGATAGGATGAGATGGCGGCAGGTCATAAGAACAGTGGACCTAACTGCGTGGGACTCGGAAAAGAATGAATAAGACGTTTCGTCGACTTCACTTTCACTCGAGGCTCCAAAGTCATTTAGCTGCAGCCAAAATTTCATCCTTTACAAAACATCAATATTTTCTTGAAGAAAACTGAAATTAATTATAACAAATGACCCCACGGGTCTGCTGGTTTAGAACCTAAATATTTGGTGTGAATCGTTGAAAATCTTCAAATACTACCGAAATTGCGAAGACATAAATAGCCATCTTGAGCACCCTCATTTTGACAACAGCACAACCAGCAGCTGGTACCAGAAGTCGTATAACAGGAAAAGGCATATGAAAGAGCTTGCTAGCTCATCTTAAGCCTATGTTTGGTAGTCTATAAACACCCGGGAAGATCCCATGATGTTAGACCATTGCTGCCTCAAAATTCAGAGAGGCCTACACGTATTTTTCGATTTCAGTCCGGGAACGTTTCGCGGTTTCGTTGCGTCCGCCAGGGCACTATAAATCAGTGTAGGGTTGTATGTGGCGCCGTGTGATGAATAAATCTTCACTTTCTCCAGCAATGTTCACCGGTACGAGCCGGTTGCGCCTCGATGTTCATAATTCACCATCGTAGGGAGGTCTTCTCGGCTCGATTTCACGTCTGACTCTACTGCCTCGCAAGGCTGACCCTCAAAGTCTCTTCGTCATCGAATTTGGTCCACTTTTTTCCAATTCTAATTAATCTTCTCTACTTTTCCAAAGAATGGAATGCGGAATATTTCAAAAATCACTTCCAAATAGGAAAAAAGTCTAAAACGAATCACAGGTTTAAAGTTTCGGTTAATGCTTTATTTTTACACCCTGGAGCTCAACCTTATTTTCTTTGCTCCACTCATTTTATTTACCAAATTATTTTTTATTTAGTGACTTGCTTATGACCTTTGATCATGGTTTTGTGACGAGGTTTCTCCATCAGCCGGCCTGTCAACTGGGACGTGACGCTGGAACCGTTGCCATTTTTGCATTTTTTGCAGGGCATGGCATGCCGAAGCCGGGGTGGCGATGTCCGTTCCTCCACGTGGTGCCACTGGAAACTACTCGCTCTGCGAGTTAAGCCGAACACGGACACTCGATTGCAGGCGACAGGCCCTTGTGACAGGCCGGCCTACGAAGACCCATGTCACATCACATGGTGTATGACAGCTCAAGTGTTTCGAGATAGTGCTACGGCGTCCGCGGGAGCCGACGCGCACTCGCAGAGCCCGGCGAGTGTGAGAAGTATGCGAGGGTCCCTGATGCGAGGACGGCATCGGGGGGCAACTGAGCTAGTCCGAAAGTCCCGTAACGTAAGCAGGACCCGCGTGGCTACGCTGAATGTGGGTACGTTGACGGGCCGCTCGTGCGAGTTGGTTGAAGCACTGGAGCGTAGAAGAGTTGATTTCTGTGCGGTGCAGGAGACGAGGTGGTCCTGCCGCAAGTCAAGGGATATAGGACGTGGCTTTAAGGCCGTTCTATGTGGAAGTCCCAGGACCACCAGTGGTGTCGGAATAATCGTCTCCGAACGATTTCGTGACTCGATTGTAAGCGTCGAGCGCTTTGACGATCGATTGATGAAGATCGTTGTCGCCGCTAAGGAGCGACTCTATCACTTCTTCTCAGCGTATGCTCCGCAGACTGGCTGCTCGGATCAAGCCAAGGAAGAGTTTTGGAGCCTGCTTGATGAGAAGACAGCAGTGGTACCGTCGAAAGATGTCATCATAGTCGCTGGTGACCTTAATGGGCACGTAGGTGCTACGAAAGACGGGTACAGCTGTCATGGTGGGTTCGGATACGGATCACGTAACGCCGATGGTGAGCGCATTCTTGAGTATGCGGAATCGCATAATCTCACCATTGTGAACACCGTTTTCCGAAAACGCGACTCCCACCTCATCTCATACTATAGTGGGAGCTCCAAGTCTCAGATAGACTTTGTCCTTGTGAGAGATCGCGACCGGAGTCTTGTCACAGACGCGAAGATCGTGCCGTATGAGACGGTCGCCCCACAGCATCGACCGCTGATCTGCACTTTGAAGATCGCCCCTCCGAGGCTGAAGCAGGTTGAGCGATGCGGTGCAGCTAGAATTAAGTGGTGGCGAATCAGAGAGAAGGAAGCAGCTGTGATTTCTCGCGTGCGGTTACCGACAGTCACGACTGTCGACGAAACTTGGAAGAAGGCGACCGACGCGATTCGTCAAGCTGCACAGTCAGAACTCGGCATTACGAAGCCTGGGCGACGGAAGGTCGACAAGCAGACATGGCTGTGGACAAACGACGTGAAAGCGAAGGTTCGAGAGAAGAAGTCGCTCTATCACGTGTTTCTCGGCGAAAAGACAGCCGATAACTGGCAGAAGTACCAAGAAGCGAAGAAAGCTGCAAAGAAGGCCGTGGCTGTTGCGAAAGCCACTCATTATGGAGATGTCAACGAGAAGCTCGAGTCTCGTGATGGTGAGCGGTATCTGTACCGACTTGCAAAGAATCGCCATCGCCAGACCGAGGACATCGAGAAGTTCTTCGGCATCAATGATGAGAACGGCCATCTTCTTACGGACCGCAAGAAGGCATTGAAGCGATGGCGCGATTACTTTGAGGAAATCTCTACGGTAGAATTTCCTCATCCAGCCATCCCTTCAACGGCTCCAACCCACGGCCCCGTTCAGAAGATCACCGTGGAGGAGACTGAAGCGGCTTTGAAGAAGATGAGGCCAGGCAAAGCGACTGGGCCCGATGACGTGGCAGCTGATTTGTGGAAGTCCAAGTACTGGTACCCTGCTGAGTGGTTGGCGAAGTTCTTTAATCAGGTTGTGGCGGAGAAGAAAGTGCCTGAGTGTTGGCGCCAAAGTACGACGATCCCGATTTGGAAGAAGAAGGGCAGTCCTGCAGACTGCTCCAATTACCGTCCGATTCGTTTGCTTCCGCACAGCATGAAGATCTTTGAGCGAATTGTCGATGGACGAATTCGGGACATCGTCCAGCTGTCCAGCAATCAGTGCGGCTTCGTGGCTGGTTGTGGCACCGTTGATGCCATACACGCCACTCGCCTCCTGATAGAGAAGCATCGCGAGAAACAGAAGGCAGTGCATATCGCCTTCCTCGACTTGGAGAAGGCCTTTGACCGCGTACCGCGTGAAGTGATATGGTACGCCTTGCGACATCATGGAGTTCCCGAAGAGCTCATAGAGTGGGTGCGAATTCTCTACTCTTGTCCAAAGAGTCGAGTTCAAGCTGCAGCTGGAACCTCGATGGAGTTCCCCATCTCTGTCGGGGTGCACCAGGGTTCTGCGCTTTCCCCACTCCTCTTTGTTGTCGTCATGGATGCCATCACACGAGATCTTCAGAAGCCCGTCCCTTGGACGTTGCTTTATGCCGATGACGTGATGCTCGCTAGCGAAGATAAAGGAGAACTCGAGCGAGAGTTGCAAGCTTGGTGTGATCGCTTGGAGCGGTTTGGACTCAGATTGAACGTGAAGAAGACCGAGTATTTAACGACGGACGTTACCGAGTCCACCTCCATCAAGGTTAACGGCATCGAGCTTCCACGCACTGCGGTCTTTAAGTACCTGGGATCAGCAGTCGCGTCTGACGGCAAACTGATGGTCGAAGTGAATTCACGCGTGAGTGCAGCTTGGTCTAAGTGGCGCTCGTTGACTGGGGTGCTCTGCGATAGGAAGATACCGGAGCGCTTTAAGTCAAAGATCTACAGGGCAGTCATCCGGCCAGTAGCGATGTACGGCGCTGAGTGTTGGCCTGCGACCAAGGAAGTTGAAACGCGCCTCAGCGTCATGGAGACGAAGATGCTGCGCTGGACGGCTGGAGTCACGCGCATGGACCGCATCCGAAACGAAGCTATTCGGCAGAAGTTCGGTGTCGCGCCGATAGCGGACAAGATGCGCGAAGCTCGCTTACGATGGTACGGCCACGTTCTGCGTGGAGAAGAAGACAGCGTCCGCAAGATAGGCCTTAACTTCGAGGTAACAGGAAAGCGGCCTAGAGGGCGCCCGAAGCAGCGCTGGGCTGATACGTTACATACGGACTTGAAAGCGGCTGGTGTCCACCCTGATCTAGCGCTGGATCGGGAAAGGTGGCGTCATGACACCAGAATAGCGGACCCCACTACGAAGCGGGACAGACGCTGAAGAAGAAGAAGAAGAAGAAGAATGGCATGCCGAAGCCGGATGTCGTACCGTTTGTACATTAAACTACTCTACTAGCCAGTAGGCTAACTCGGCTCTGACCGCGTGGAAGCGTTTTCGGAGTAGGTGCGGAATTCCCCAAAATGAGCTCCTTTGCTCAGTTTCGGAACAGGTCGTCCAATTTGTCCATTAAAATTGCGGTCAGATTACAATGTTGTACAAGTCTTGTCTGGGAAGGATAAAACGCTGAATAAATAATCAAATTTCCTTCTCAAGATCCCATCGAAGAAGAATGCTTGGCGCATCTCAGTAGAAAACGGTTTGAGTAACGCTGACTGATCTGTATCCTTTATTTATTTATTTATTATCCATTTTTCATTATTTCACTCCTGCGCAGCTTACAAAAACATTATCTGTAAAGTCAAAGTTAATTCTTTCTCTCCGAACTGAAGCCTATCCATATTGTGATAAAGTCGTCGAGTCCAGTATTTTTAAGTGATGGCTTATGGGATTGGTTAGGTACTCGACAAAGAGAGTCTTAAAGTGTATTTTCGCGTACCTCTTACTATATTCGAATTGTTTTGCGCGACCATTTTCCTTTGCCCTCTAGGTCCATTTTCATCAAAAACTTCTCATTATCCGGCAGAACAATGCGCAGCTATTTATAAAAACTTTTCAAAATTTTCATAAAAACTTCTCATTATCCGGCAGAACAATGCGCAGCTATTTATAAAAACTAAACTGCTAAAATAATCCATAAAAGGCAACATCATTTGCACCTGCACAATAACTGTATCGGGTTGAAAGTGATAATTTTGTATGTGCAAATGTATAAATACAAATATATATATATCACTTCTATAGCTTACTGCAGTCAACTACAAGGGGAGGATACTAGGTGACCATGAGACTTTGAGATGACACGTATATCACTGGATACGGCCTCAAACGCTGATTCCAAATAATGTTCCGTTTCTGCTGTGAGCATCTGTGAGCGGAGTTATAGACCATTTTCATAGCAGGCTCCTTTGCCTTCTAGGTCCACGCAGAGCGGGCCAGTCACAAGCGAGCGAGCTCAAGTAGGGTTGAAACTGCGATGGCAGACCACAAGCGGTGGCACAGGGGATGGAGGAGCGGTATGGTGAAACAGGGTGGTTTGTGGTTCGACTCCCCGGTGGTGCAGAATTTCTGTACTTCCTACTGTAACAATGCGTTACACTAGCAACTGTCAAATAACACTACGAAATGTTCATAACATGGCAGCTGTTGGCAATGACCGCAACGGATAAAAAATACATCAGTGCAGCCGCTTTCCTCCTCATCATCATTTTCCCCCTAATCCATGTAGGATCTTCCTCTCCTGATTCCACACTGATGGTGAGACCTTCTTCACCCTCCACCTCGATGCACCTCGATGAATTTATAAGTAGATCTTTAAAGCGTTTTCTAACCTAATTGAAACTGTAAATGATAAGCATACTCCAAATTTTAAGTTTGCCGACAATCCTCTGCAAATTTCAACGTACTTCTAAGGGATGAAGTTGTTCGATACGATCACCGGTATGAGCTGACCACAACCAGCTGGTACTCTTCACTATAAGACGCCCAACGTTCTACGTGTGGAGTGCAGTGATTCTGCCACCACGCCATCTCAATAGAGCACGATAAATTTTTGCGAAGGAACATCGGCTTACTCAAATTTTGATGCAATGAAAAAATGCAGATCACGTCGTAAATGAAAATACCATTTAATGGCACCATTTTCGAAGGAGAGCTGTAGATTGGATGACTGTTAACGTCGAGATTTCAGTTCTTGCAGGCTTCCATTCAACTATCGATTGGAATGAGAGGTGTACAGTACCAACTCTGCTCAACATCCGTCTTTCAGAAGAAAATGTTGTCAGCGATGTTCGGAGCGAGCGATTATGAAGAAAAAGGACTCTGTTGCCTCTGCCAGTAGTGCTACTCAACTAACAAGAGAAGGATACTAGGTGACCATGGGACTTTGAGATGAGACGTAGATCAATAGATGCGGCCTCGAATGCTGCATCTGTGAGAGAAGTTATGCATCAGATTTCATAGCAGGCTCATTTGCCCTCTGTCTTTTGAATGGACGCGTCCGGTACTGTATTAGGCCAAACTTCGCTTTAAAGCAAGCACACCTAGAGTACCGTTTGCGATAACACATGCATCAACAACTCTAAAATAATTTATGTTGGGCTTATTAGACCCTTATACAGTACCGGACATGTCTTTTGATCATTGGCCGAAAAAGCCGCGCCGGCCAACATAGGCCGCTTTGGAGCGTTCCAAAGCGGCCTTTTTGAATAAGTTCTTTAGAAACGAAATACTTGTGAAAATAAACATATATTTGAACTCAGCAGCTCTAGCTCTATCTTTTGGTATATAAATCTCAGTAGAGTTGAACAATGCATATAGGCCCGACAGAATCAATCGAGTAGGTGCGGCGCGACAACCTGTAGAGCGAGCGTTTGGGGAATTTTATCGGAAATTTCCAGCCGTCCTAATAAGAAAATGCTCTAAGACTGTCTAGCTTGCATTTGGAGTGCGCCGTGCACAATGCATATATTATCGAACCTATCAATCGAGTGGGAGCGACCACTTGCAAATTGCACGCGCGGCCGTGTTCGGAGCGCAATAACTCTGTCAGGTCCGAATCGTTTCGGCTGCAACTTGTGGGTCTTGTAGGCAGTGAAACCTTGTAGTAGCAGGCTAAAGTCGAACGGTGTAGCTTATGATTTTGTAAAGTTACGGGGGCGCGAATATGCAGGTTAGCCTTGTGTGACACGATTTTTTTCGGATTTCAGTCGATCTCTGCAGGAAGACGCGGAGACCTAACGACCTCAAAATGCGTATGCGAACAGAGCACTTGAGGTACTTTACGGTGACGGGCTCAGAACTTCTCACCTGCCTAAACTGCCTTAGCACCATCTGCCGTTTTAGGGCGGCGGTTGAAGTTTCCTGCCCTCTTACTTGCCCATATTTGGGTTTCCGACACTTCCGGTAACACCGTTTTGTTCATAACGAAAAGCTCTATCGAATGGTGTCACTCCCGACCAATTTCAAAAAATTGATTTTTTGACAATATCGAGGAGGTGGGCGCCCTAGGGCCTCTACAGAGTCTCGCGGCAGCACCACGAGAACTCGTCCATATCGCTCCCGCCTCAGTGGGACCCACGCTGCCACTGTGGTGGAAGCCGTGGCGCGGACGAGTTGTCGCGGAGCCGCCGCACGCAAAGGTCCTCGAGGGCTGCCGCAGTTCACGGCGGCTCTCACCCGCAGCGCCAGGAGCTGCGGGTGAGACACGCCGGGGACGTGATAGATGGGTGTCGATAGTGGTTTAATTACTTGGAAATATTTTTTAAACGAAATTACATGCTAGGAATGTAATAGGTTGGTGCGTAATTTCTGTTCATAAAAGGGCTTAACAACCAACAATATAATCACCGCTAGTGTCGACAAATGGAGGCGTATGGAATCCTGCACTCAAAACGTAACGCAAAAAAAACCTTAGCACGATATTAGGTAACCTTAATTGCACGGAAAACCTTCGTTGCCTTCCAGCCACAAGTGAGCCGTGTGAGGTTTAGGGAAAACCCTTGCACAGAAATGCAACAATAAAGCAGACCGTTTTTTGAAGTATCATCTATAACTGAATCGGACAGACCGCCCGGACTCAACAACGCATCGGAGGGAATGCTATCATCACAAGGGCTACCACATTATCTTCGAGCTGCTTATTAACCGAAGAACGTTGGGTGGAGATAGAACGACAAAAGTGAGAGCAAGCGCAAAATGGTACAGAACTGTTGAGTTATAAGGGGTGCTTTATTAGATTTCGAGGCTTAAATTCAAGAACTCCTAACTTGGCATAGAAAACGCTTCTTCACAAAAGAAAAAGCGTTTTGCTTACTATATCTCTGACATTCTTAGAAGCCGCAACTACGGCAAAAGTGCGCAGTATTGGGTACAGTGACCCTCGCGGCGCCGCACCACTCGCCGCTGTCATGGCGGGACCGCGGCACCCGCAAGACTCTGCTGCCGGCCCTAGGCAGAGCTGCGCGGGCGATGACGTCATCGAAATCCGATATTTTCGAAATTGGCCAAATTTCCTCGTACAAACTGCGTCCAAAATCGTCTAGGGGTTATTTGGGGCGCTGATTACGAATCTGACGTCCGTTTCTGAAAAATCCGTCGACTTCAGCAGGCTACTTCCTGTTTGAGGGTGGTCGGGTCAGGATCACCGATTTTGCTCAAAATTCGTGCAGGGTCGGGGACTTATTCGGGGTGCCAAACACGATGCCGAAGTACATTTGGACGATTACGGCAGGAGACCACATATACCGATAACTGAGGGTGATCGGTGATCCTGACCCGACCACCCTCAAACGGGAACTAACCTGCTGAAGTCTACGGATTTTTCAGAAACGGACGTCGGATTCCTAATCAGCGTCCCAAATAACCCCTGGACGATTTTGGACGAAGTTTGCACGATGAAATTTGGCCAATTTCGAAAACACCGGTTTTCGATGACGTCATCGCACGCGCAGCTCGGCCTAGGGCGCCCACCTCCTCGATATTGTCAAAAAATCAATTTTTTGAAATTGGTCGGGAGTGACACCATTCGATAGAGCTTTTCGTTATGAACAAAACGGTGTTACCGGGAGTGTCGGAAACCCAAATATGGGCAAGTAAGAGGGCAGGAAACTTCAACCGCCGCCCTAAAACGGCAGATGGTGCTAAGGCAGTTTAGGCAGGTGAGAAGTTCTGAGCGTCACCGTAAAGTACCTCAAGTGCTCTGTTCGCATACGCATTTTGAGGTCGTTAGGTCTCCGCGTCTTCCTGCAGAGATCGACTGAAATCCGAAAAAAATCGTGTCACACAAGGCTAACCTGCATATTCGCGCCCCCGTAACTTTACCTAATCATAAGCTACACCGTTCGACTTTAGCCTGCTACTACAAGGTTTCACTGCCTACAAGACCCACAAGTTGCAGCCGAAACGATTCGGATCTGACAGAGTTATTGCGCTCCGAACACACCCTTGCGTCCTATTTGGCAAGACGAGGGTCGATGTTCTCCGCGCTCTTATTCGCTCAGATCACAGTTCTCGATACTCCTAGTAACACCGTCGAAATCAGTAGGAAAAGTTCTATCAAACGGTATCAAGTTTGGCCAATTTCGAAAACATCTATTTTCGATGACGTCATCGTCCGTCTGCGACGGCCTGGAGTGGTCTCGTCCTCGATGCGAAATTGTCGAAAAATCGATGCTTCCAAAATCGGCCGAAATTGACACCATTCGATAGAGCTTTTCACACTGAACAGAGCAGTACCATTGTGAGTGTCGAAAACTCGTATCTGGGCGTGCAAGGACTCAAGAAACTCTAACCGCTATCTTCCGCCACTCTAAATTGGCAGATGGGGCTAAGACACTTCAGGAAACTAGAGAGTTGTGAGCAAGTCCTCATAAAGTACATTTATTGTACTGCTCGCATACGCATTTTGAGGCCGTTAGCCCGCCGCGTCTTCTCGCAGTGGTCCATCGAAATCGGAAAAAATGCGTCACGCAAGCCTCACCTGCATAATCGCGCCCCTGTAACTTTACCTAATCATAAGCTACACCGTTCGACTTTAGCCTGCTACTACAACGTTTCACTGCCTACAAGACCCACGAGTTGCAGCCGAAACGATTAGGACCTGACAGAGTTATTGCGCTCCGAACACGGCCGCGCGTGCAATTTGCAAGTGGTCGCTCCCACTCGATTGATAGGTTCGATAATATATGCATTGTGCACGGCGCACTCCAAGTGCAAGCTAGACAGTCTTAGAGCAATTTCTTATTAGGACGGCTGGAAATTTCCGATGAAATTCCCCAAACGCTCGCTCTACAGGTTGTCGTGCCGCGCCTACTCGATTGATTCTGTCGGGCCTATATGCATTGTTCAACTCTACTGAGATTTATATACCAAAAGATAGAGCTTGAGCTGCTGAGTTCAAATATATGTTTATTTTCACAAGTATTTCGTTTCTAAAGAACTTATTCAAAAAGGCCGCTTTGGAACGCTCCAAAGCGGCCTATGTTGGCCGGCGCGGCTTTTTCGGCCAATGATCAAAAGACATGTCCGGTACTGTACATACTCCATTTTAACATCAAGTTGGGCATTTCCACGTTAAAGCGAACGCCATCCAACTCAAACTAATGGTAAGCACGATTTAAGGAGGTGAAAATAACTAAAAAACGTGTAAAGTGAAAGGTCAAAAACTGATTATTTTGAAAATTGAATATCACCTTCTTCGAAATATTACAATTCGTCTGCTCCGACACAGAAATAGGCGTTTGAGTTTCCAGAAAGTTTCTATTCTTTGGCTACAAAAATGTTGCCAGATTTATCTTCAAGAACTTTACATGAAGCAAAGATTCTTCGGTGTGATGTAAGGATCTATGGAAAAGCTTTCATTTGATGGACTTCAAAAATTGATGCTGCTTTTTTTGCACTTAAGCAAGCTTAAACCAAATCCTGTGCATAAAAAATTAATCGGTACTTAAGAAGCAAAGGGCCCGTGCCCATACAAAGTACCGTACGATGTGATCCACATGCCACACCTTTGCTAAATTTGGCCACATTCTGGAGTTTCTTCCATTGCCAAGTCTGTGCTCTTCTTGTCGTCCGCGGAAGAGAACACAGAACCCAACCAAGAGTTTTTATTTTTTCGCGCGCGGGCCATCTGCCTCGTAATGCCAGTGATTCTTTCTTAAAATTTTAATCATTGTTTTTGCTTTATTGAAGCAGTTGATCGCACATTTCAAAAGAAAGTCAAAGAAAATTTTTTGAAGAAAAATTTATTTTTGCTTTCTTGATGAGGGCTCAGTATAGTTATGCTCTTATAAAATCGTCGATTATGCGAATGGTTTCCATCGGTCAGAATTTTCGTACAATCGACTTCCAACGGTCTTCTTAGTATAGGAGTTGGAATACATTCTCAGGAGAAACCCGATTTTTTGAATGTCGGAATTCGAACATTCAAATTCAAGATTATTCGTATACTTATTCGAATGGATCGTTCGAGCGTAATCATAGCGCTCTGTTCATTTTGAAAGACACTTGTTTAGGCTTGCGGGGTTCAGCTTGGTTAGGTGTTCAGCCTGTTTTGAAATGTTTTCAGATTGACATATCCACTTTATTAGGAGAGCGATCGATCTCACAAACTTAAACCCATGGGCAGTACCTTTCCCTCTTGACCTGAGACGCTCACACGAGAAACGCGTGAGATTCTATTAGAATTGAGCGAAATCACCTCTCTTCTAGATTTGGAAACATATCCTCTAACCAGCGCATGAACCCGACTCTACATTATAACAGGGGTTTTTATTTGAAACTCCTCTTTGATGAACGGAATAAAACGAGTAAAAGAGTATACAAATGCAAAGCATTTTTCATCATTTTAAGTCGGTTGATCAATTCGTCGTTGTGTTCGAAAACTAACAAGGAAAGGTTACCAACTCAAGGTGAGCTTTTGCGATGCTATTCTGACGGGATGTAGGGCCAGAGAGCGGAGTCCAGAACTACAGTTAGTTTTTACTGAACGCTTTTTAAAGACCAGAATAGGAGCTCTGAAAGCGTGCGCGCAACTACCATCAACCCCTAAAACACCTCACAAGACGTGCCTCGGCAGCGCAGTTGGTAGGAGTGCCGCCTCACAGCAGTGCGTCGGCGGGGTTTTGAGTTCGAGTTCGAGTACTGCCGATATTTTTGCTTTTACTAGTTAGTTGTTATTATGCTTCCTCATGACCACAGGAGTCAATTTTAGACCACTAATGTTTACAAGGGGAGCGTGTAGCGCAGTCGGAGGAGGCGCGACTGTCGCGTGCACCCGATACCAGGTTACTGGTTCGGAGTTCCCGCCCAGGTCAACCAAGCCTTCCATCCCTCCGGGGTCGGTGAATTGGTAACAGACTTGTCTGGGAAAGATAGAGCGCTGACTTGTTCATCGGCTGGCTACCGCGAGTCATTGTATGGCCAAATACGCATTCATGTCGCCTCCACGACATCTCGTAGAAGTAGAATGCGCTGGAGCATCCCAGAAGGGATTGAGTAACGCCGTCCTTTATCCTTTTATCCTTTATGTTTACAATAAACCAAGGCTTCTATTTGCGTCTTCATATGTGCTAGTTTTCAATAATGCGTATCTGCACCCATTTTTTTGGAAGTAAGGAAGTGCCGTGTCTTACTCTCCCCTTTAGTCAACAACTGTGGTACAGATCCACGCAACAAGTAAAACACAAGGCGCGTGTCACACCAGTATGTAGCATCTTACAAAAACCAGTGAGGAACAATCTTCTCCCTGACAAGGAATGACCACTTCTTCTTCGTTGAACGTCTAATCCGTGGGTGTAGAGAAGGGTCCTAGGTGAACGTAGACATATCCAGCTATCACCCCTCGTATAACAAACACGGCGGAAACACCGGAGCGCAGAACTGTCGTTAGGTCCGGCTTATATTCTGCAATCAAAAGAAAAGCCACGGGTGGTACCAATTCGCGTAATATTTTATACTAGTTACCTACTTTCAATATACCATCTCTGCTGCTTGTAACCTATTTGTTGAAAAGCTAGCACATATGAAGGCTCAAATAGACAGCCTTTGTTTGCTTTAAACATTGATGGTCTAAAATTGACTTCCGTGATCATGAGAAAGCGTAATAACAACAAACCAATATGTGCAAAAATGTCGGCAGTACGCGGGCTCGAACTCAAAACCCCGCCGGTGTGCTTCTATTAGGCAGCACTCCTACCAACTGCACACCCGAGGCACATCTCGTGAGGCGTCGTAGATCGTGATAGTTGCGCGCATGCTTTCAGACCTCCTTTTCAGGTCTTTAAAAAGCGTTCAGCAAAAACTAACTGCGGTTCTGGACTCCGCTGACAGGGCTCTACGTCCTGTCAAAACAGCCTCTCCTTGTAAGGCCTATGTTATACGCCGCCGACAACAGTGTCGCCGAAGTATAACATAGGCCTGGCATAGGCTCCGTGCATACTTCCCGTCGCCGCGATGAGTTTTGCAGAGCGACGCGAAAGGATGTGGAGTTTCCAGAGTTCGTTCCATCGCTCATCGCTCTACAAGGCAGCGCAACAGCAACCCGCCCAGGACCAAAAAAAAAAACACCGCGCGAGGCGCAAAAAAGTATGCCATATGGTGACTCCAGATCAAGTCCTTCTATAATTGCTGCCTAAAATCGCCGCTCTTAATTTTCTGATTTTTCGCATCGTAAGGCTTGGGATACATGCTGGTCGTGGTTAAGGAAGACCAACTCTATATTTTTTGTATACTTGTAGTCTTTTGTTCTCCTTGAGCGCTGAGTGCCCAGCAGTGTGACAAATTATTAGTTTATTTTCAAATTAATACAATTTTCATGTGTTTTTATTTCTCAAGTCCAGCCTCAAAAATTTGTTTTGAGTCTTATAAAAGTAGTATTCCTTCGTAGCAGCGATCAAAATTTTTGACGACCGATGGAGCTGTCGAAGTGTTTTCTTTTTGCACAGAAGAACATGGTGCTGATGCTATGATGCTACCGTGTCACTTGAGCTCGTCATTCTTCCCGATGGGCACCTCTCAGTCGCTGGCAAACATCAGCCGACGCTTTTTGTATAGGTGACTCCCTTCTTGTGCGAGATAGAGGCAAACATTTTATTGACACTCTCATCGCATGCCTTCAGTAGTATTTTAGAGATGAAAACGGCAAGGGATGCTGTCTTCCAGAAACACAGCTGTCAGAGAGTGTAACACAAGTTTTGTTACATAGAGGTCCCACAAGCTTCTATACCTACTTCTTCTTTTTAATGCAGCTTACCTAATGGCTGTTAAAATTACAAAATCGAAACATAAAAGACTAAAAAGATTTGCATTTTTAAAAACAGTATTTTATTAAACATTAATGTATTCTACTAAAATATTTAGGCCTGCTAAAAACTGAAGCAATAAACATAACATTACCATAACATTTAACCTTGGGAACGTTGAAGCATTTAGCGAGATGCAGTCAAGACATACAAGCACAAATCCGAATTTCAGTAACTCGATTTAGTAAACTTTTTCATCCATTAGCTAAAGATATAGATGGTTATATCCTATATGAGCCTTGACTGTGCCACAAACAATAAACAGGTGGCCTCTCTATCAGCCGCTCCAGGCTTAAGCAAAATCTGTTAAAACAAGCAGCTGAATTAGTCGAAGATGATAAAATCCAAGCCTGGTAGTTCTTCGAATTTCCTGAAAACCTTCTCTTATTGTCGGAGGCACCGTACGTTATAAATCAGGTTGCAAACTATGTTCTTCCATTTTAAAAAATTTAACCCTAAATTTCACTTGTTCTTTGTATACCATTAGATGCCATTCGAAAGAGAATGAGTTGCTCCATCACAAAATAACCTTCGCTTTTATCCATGTCGATTAGCACATTTTTAGGCCAGTAAAGTGGAAGATCAGGATAAGAAAATTGACATTCGTCGACAGTTTCTTCTCTCTGCTTAGGTTTGAGATTTTTTGCCTACAAGAATACGTTTTGGGTTTTTTTCCTCGTTTCAATCTTTGTTAATTTTTAGAACAACAAAGTGGAGTGTCCAAAAGACTTTTGAAATTTTCTTAACAACAGCTCTATTAATTTGGTTGACTTTTTTGGACAGTTTTACATGTCTTTCAAAAGAGAATATATTGCTCCATCGAAGTGTATGTTGCATTTATTTGCTTATGTTGATTTTGTCAACTTTTTGCGGGGTCTTAGAAGAGAGCAGGATTATGCGTTTTGTTTTTGGTTGGTTGAATGTTGCGGCCATCAGTTGCAGGTTAGAAAATTAACAAAAGAGTAGGAGAAGTTGTTTAATTAACTTAAATAAGTGAAAGCAACCAATATTTGTTCCTGTGGAGCAAGTCATCCCTCTTCGAACAGTTTATTATCTTATGCAAACAATCTCAAGCGTAAGCAGAAAAGGAGCTGTCTGTGGAGGTCGTTTTTCTTCTTGTGACTTATTTTATTAACTTAAAACTAACAAAAACCGAGGTGGAGAGAATGCAATGCGAAACATAGTTTCTGACAACGCGAATCATTCTCTCCCGAATGGCATATAATATGGTGCAAAAGACCTTCAGCGAAATTTATAGTGAAAACAGCGGGAACTTAGTTTCCAAGCTAATATCATCAATAGCAACATGAAGTTTTTTTTTCAGAGAAATCCAAAGAATAAAAAGGTCTTCATTGCCATCGAAGAGGCACGAAAATGTATGGCATTCACCAGAAGAAAAGCCTTAGAATAGTGAAAATCATAAGAACAATGCGTACCACGCTACGTTTGTAATGCACAGCATTAGCTTTTGTTATTTGGCGTGTGGAAAGGATGGAATAAAAATTAAAAGAGAACTCTCAGCAACACTGCATTATAAAGCAGTATAGCAATGATATAATGAGAGCCTTCATCTCGTCAATATAAACCAAATTTATACCTTTAGCAGCGACATGAATCTCTTTTTTCTTTCATATTCTCCTCCTTTCGGTTTCTTTCTCCGAAAGATAATGAGCGAAAGCACCCATGCGATATTTGGACCGTACGAAGGGACTGTGCCCACTGTAGTGCTGTCCATATATCGCATGATTAAAGGGCTCACTCAACATCAGGATGTCAACCGCATGCAACATCCTATAGAGTTAGTAGCGCAATTGGACCAGTTATCAAGGCAATGCTCTGGAAGAGTGAAGGAAATGAGTGAAAGGTTAGAACACATTGAGCTAACACCATCGTGCTCTTCGAGTTCCATCACATGACGGTTGTGACGGAATGAAACAAGCGGCTGACATTGTCAAGGAGGCATCAAGGGAAGGCACCGTGAGAGATTATTGAACGGATTCCACCCGCCTTCAAGCGCTGGGTTATTCAAATCTTTTGCGAAATTAAGCTTCCTGCAGTCTTAGCTCTCTAGTTGAAGGTAGTTCCTTCCCCTTTAGCTTTTAAGCCGCCACATTCAGATTGAATTATCTCAGCTTAGAGGCCAGCTTAGAAATAAAATAAGGGCGATCAAAATCCATACTTCTTTTACAATAGCGTGCTCGAAATAGTGTTGTGTATAATTAACATTTTAGAGTTCTGTAGACGAAATAGTTGCCGAGGTCAATTTCATCTTTGGCACTTCTATCTTTGCTAACAAGACGATGTAGGACGTTTGCGAAAAAATTGGATAGATGGTATATTACTTTGGAGAGCTATGCGTAGTATGACAAAAGTATACCGTTTTGTATGCTTAATCGTCTAGCTTCCTGGGGATTAATTTCCCAACTCGCTGCACCACCGTATCGCCCGCTGGCCGTTTTCTTCTCTCCTTAACAAGCTTTCATACGTATGTGTGGCCGCTGGAGCCTAGAATATTTCTTCTTTTACTGCTACGCTGCAGCAGTTGTTTCGTAGGATTCCAGAATGTTCTGAAGAATTCAAATCCAAGAGTTAAAAGAATAAATGTTTGGATGCTGCTTCATCTTTGATGGGTATTTGTGAAGCTTTTTGTCGAACCTGTTTTACAGAGCGTTCAGATTATCGCATAAGATTCAATTCCTAGCTTAGTCGACATTAAAAATAAATTAGAAATGGCTCACTGCACTTGAACAAAATCAGGGCGAAATTCTACTCAATCTACATAGGTGCTGAGCAGTTCGTCGGTCAAGCCATGGATATCGCAATTGTTAATCTTTTATTTTCTTCATTCAGGTCTAAATGCTAGAATAAGCATCTGGAAGCAAGTTAACAGCTCTACTTCTACATTGGTGTCCGAGACATCGTTGTTACAATAGTTCCTCTACATACATAGAAGCAGTCAATCTGAGTCACACCTTTGTGGCTTAATTGAAGATTTCGATTCCCTCTATGAAATGCCTGATGCCAAAGTGGTACTACACATTTGCTAGAGACATTCACTACGAATACTGTATGATCTCCTGGATTTGCTTACCAATTAGAGCAGCAATTCTTATTTTTTGAACTGCTGCTGCTGGAGCTCTTGAAATATTGCTGTATGTACACACCTAAAACATTTACTGCAGCACGGATCTTGCCACACCTGGCTAACCATTTTCTTGTGACTGGGCGCGAAAAATCGCTTATGCACTAGAGCATCCCAAAGAGTGATATCAATCCTGTTTATAATGCTACTTTGCTGGAGGAAGAGTTGCGGTTTTCCGTATCAACAATATGTTGTTGTGATAACAGAAGGATTTCCTTGATTTTTCTCACTTTGCTTTTGACTATTATGAAAAATGAATAAATAAGAAAAGAGAACAACGAAAAAGCTGAGTGTTAGTCAGTGCCCAAGTGGGCTGGGCCATCCATTCTAACGCTGCATGAACTCGTAGCAGCTATTATAATTGAATTCGCGTTTGCTTATACATAGAACAACTTGAACTGGCTATCCGAAAAGCAAGTCAGTGCTTTATTCCACCCATGCATTGATCTGGAAGTAATTCGTCTAGCACAGAGAAATGGCCTCGTTAAAAGCCTCGTTGGATGAAACGCGATTCTTAAACCTTAACTATGCAAGAACCAAATACTTGCACAGCTTACTAGTTGTCTTGTCGTAGTGCAACGTAGGCAGAGTAGTGGACTTAATGAGTGACGGGTAGTGTTCGTAAGCACTTTATTCTGCTGATGTCAATGGTTTTCTTGTGCTAAAATCACCGTACCTTATGAAGCGGTAATAGGAATCCGTGATGTGATTACTCATCTGCAAATTTTTTGATAGAACAAATAATATTGAAGGTATGCAGGACACAAAAAACCTCAAGTTGTTTAAAAAATAGAGTTCTGTATGTAGATTCATTATTCTGCTTTATTGCGCCTCTGTTCCCCTCTACTATATGTCAACATAGAATAACACAATCTGAGCAGCTATACAAGCCATCGAAGCTCATGGATGTATTCAAACATATAAAGGATAAAGAGTCAATCCCTTCGCGAGATGCGCAATGCATTCTGCTTCTTCGGGATGTTGTGGCGGCAAATTATGTAAGTGCGCATTTGGCATAGACATATACATACACATATACACTTGAGGCGACAGCGGACGGACAAGTCCGTGTTTTATTCTTCCCAGACAAATTTTTCCATTTCACAGACCGGAGGGGTTGAAAGTCCTTTTTTAGCCTGAAAAACCCAATACCATGTACCTGAAATCGACAACTCGCGACAGGGTCCTCGAACTGCGCTACACTTACTCTGCGACAAAAACGAAGATAGCGCCAAAAACATGAGAATATATTCAGGGTTGCATTGACTAATTTGAGTAGATTATTGGATATTTTCCCCAATGACGGGAGTGATGTCTCGTCAGTTCATTTTTCGATCTCTCTATTTCTCTGTTTTATAGAAAAGAAGGGATGTTTGCAGTTGACCTGTAGATCGTCTCCGTGCTGAGGTTGATTGAGAGGAAGCTAGGTGCCTGGGAAAACGTGTCGTTTTTGTCTCGCGACACTGACAAGCGAAGAAACAACAACCGAGTAGTTGGAGGTCCGCTCGTCAGCTTGTCACTCTTCGCTCTCAGTCCGGTTGGAGCACCGACGGGTCCTTATAAAGGTCCGGACGTGCTGCACACCTTTTCGCTTCACCCATTTGGCCTCGGGCTCTTGGACCTCTCTGTTTCAGATAACTGCTGTTGGATCCAGTAGCTTTCACAAATCCCGCTTCCATTTGTGGGAACAGAGGCGTCCATGCCAGTTGTTCCTGAGCGGTGTTGCTGTGCTGGTTGCTGTGTTCAATGAAAGCACTTCAGGTGGAGATTTCTCACCGAGGAGATTCAGCCTTGCCTATCTCAGCGACTTTGAAAAGAAGCGCTTGTCCTTGTCCGAGCCGCACCTCATGCCGGTAGCTTCTCCCAGTCACCGGTTCAGCCTACGCCCTACGCCCCACGCCCTCCGAGGCTCTCTCGCTCTTCGACCGCCCTTCGGAGGGAGATTGCGCAACCGCAACCAGATTCCATGGCATCCTTCCTAGGGTCCTCCCCTCCGTTGAACCGAGTTAAATGCTGCCGTTTTGTCGCCTCGGCGCTTCAAACGCCCACTTCACCTTCTTGCTTCCTCGTTTCGCTTCCTGCAGGGTCACCATGTGGCCGTGCTATTCTTCGGTTGTGAATAGCACGTCCAAGCTACACGCAGCGCGTCGTGGAGCATCTCAATCTAGCTGCTTACTTTCAGGCACAAATGCTCAGACCTCTTCTGATCACATTATTCTCCTTTTGTACCGTCTGCGCGCATTTGACGCTGGAAATCGACAACGGTGTCATTGGTTCGTTTCGTTTTCTACGCCTTCCAGAATGGCGGTATAAGAAATCAAAGTTTTAATAAAGGCGTAGTCCCACGGGGGTGCACTTGAAGATTTCGTCGACTCAGTGCTATAATCCTTGCTATTGTTTTAACGAGTCTCTACCGCAGTCAGGATGACAAATATACCAGTAGACAAAAAGCTACCTGGAAAGTTGTAAATCGAATCTAACCGCTTCTCGTGCGAAATGCAAGAGCTCCTGTGAGTTTGGTGAACCGCCCAGAAATGTAACGCCGCCTAGACTATGTGAGCTTCATTACTGAATTCCCTAGGGAGACATAATTGTTAATTTGAGCATAGGGCAGCCTGATTATGGAGAAAGAACCAGATCTTATCTCTCTATCTATCTCCACTAGTGTCTACTAGTTTTTATATATGGTCCGAAGGCGTACAATCATTAGAAACACTTGGTCGACCTAGACTACGCGACTACGCCATTTTTAAACTTCTGTTGAACTGCTTCTTCTCTATTTGTGTAGGACCCTCGCTGTGTTCTGAAATAGCAAATGCTTCTTGTGAGAAGTCGCCCTAGTATAGACCTTTATGAACTCAAGTTAGGCATATTCTTGGGTAGATAAAAACATCTATATCGGAATTCCTTTGTCCGAGAAATCGTAGTATTCTCTTCTCTCATTGTTTAGAACGTAGTCAATGAGCCCGACAACCCAGTAGCTTTTCGACCACCTTGGCCCAAAGCTGCAGCTTCTGTGAGTCAAAATAGTGGACGAGTTCAGTTTCGAAGTTTACTGAGCACATGTTCAGCTTATACCACTCACAAATACAAGAACAAGGTGTGAAAGGCATAGTCGAACCTTCAAAAGGAATGCCCATGAGGATTAGAGTCGGTAGGATCGACTGATAGGCTAGTCCTCCAGATTACGCGGCAGCCCAAGTCCTTGGTGACAGTTACTAGTGATTCTATCGTACTTAGCAGAAATTACTTTATGGTCAAACAATGGGATATGCTAGCTTACATAGTTTTAAATGACCCCCCTCCCCCAAGTTAGCTTGGAAAAAGCGTATCTCAACAATGTCTCCTTCTCTGAATTCCTTGCCAAGCTCCCCCTTTCCCAAAGTTTTATGGTTTGAATGCTGAAGCTTGAAGCTGCGATGTTGATTAGCGACCTTCTGCTCGCATCTCCTTGACGCAGCAATGCTGTGTCCAGGGGTTTGCCCTGTGGGTATGGATTTCCGAGGAAGCTGCCGCGAGTAGTGTGCGCGGTAGCCGCAGTAAGTCAAGGCGAGTTTCTGAAGGGGATCTTGCGTGCCAAGTGCCCTCAACAAGTACAGGAGTAGCGTCAACACCGACTCGTCCGCCGGGGCGGCTCTCTTCCGCTCGAGGCGATACGACACGCAGTGGTGGGTCGAATGACAATCCTTCGCGGGTCTCACCTCTCGCACAGAGCTCCCTGCTAATCGAAATTACCCACGTTCGATTATTCCCCAAGGTTCCGAACCAGTTTTAAAATACAGCAGTCAACAGCGAATGCCAAGAGAAATCGGCACCGCACCTTGCTTGCTCTTTTCGGCCCTATTTCGACGAAGAATTCTAAGGCAAATCATGTCAAAAAAGTAGAAGGTCCCCACACGCCAACTTCCATCTCTCATGGGAACGAAAGGATCACCATCTGAGCAGCCGGTGATCCTTTGCGTGACACATTAGCTTTTCGCTCTTTTCCGGATTTCTCGACCTTGGCTAGGAACGAAAACCGTACTCGAAGCGGAATAATGCCGACGAGCGACAAGAAGTCGTTAATGCAGAATTCTGGTTCACTCGGCAAAGAACAACGACGATTTTGTCATGGAACTGAGTGAAAGCAGCTGATCGAGTAGGGAGAGTCTATAGGGGTGAAATGCGTAATTATTCAGGTGAACCCGAGGTACAATGTGGATCGGACTCGATTTCGCTTCTCTTCAACTCAAGGAATCCGTTCGCCGGCAAGGTTTTTGTCAAGGTTAGTCGTTAGGATTCACAGTTATTCTAGTGCATCGTACGCAGAACGTGGTCTAAAGTACTTTAAGCTGACCCAGGGCACACGGAGCTTTTTCTAGAGAGTAGTTCAGTTCTCATAATCGTGACCTTTGATGTTTTTTGAAACGAATCCTCTCATTACTTTACATATAAAGATGCTTCGAAAAAATGAATGAAAATGAAAAAGAAAATGAAAATGAAAAATGCCGTTTTCCAAATAGTCTGCTGTAGATCGATTACGAACTACAAAATTGAGATAGAGATGTTTATGCATCGATGTAAAAATGTGAGATTTCGAATTTTCGAAGTACTCTGGGTTTGTAATAAGTTTGAATTGAAACCACAGCAATGAAATCACTGAAGCTCAACATAAACGAATGATCACTTGACTTCGATCTTTTAGTTAAGCCCTTTAAAATATGCTTAGCTCTGATTCTTGAGTTGGCAACTTAGAACTATTTCATCTACAGTAGCAGTCTTCCTTTCAAAACAACGTTTCTGTCTGTGTCGAATTCTGGGCACTTTGTACAGCAGAACGAGAATCTTATAGTCGAGCCTTTATACTACAATAGCTTCAGAACTAACCCGTCTTTTTAAAATAAAAGAGATGCGTAATAATAGCAGTTCCATATGCATGGACTTATTCTCAAAGTACGTAGTACATTCCACGGTCGCGTGACGAGCTCAGCAATGATTCAGATGTGGCAGATAAATTCTAGCCGCTATGTAGGAAGTCGCCGCTAAGCTGCCGGCAGTTGGAGTTTTCAATAAGAAGGCTGCCGATTTAGCGACTAATCTCAAGCGCTTCATAAGCTTTTCGGAGGGTTTCCTGTACTCTGACTCACCAATTTAGTGGACGTCGAAAAGACGGCTCCAGATGCTTCCCAGCTGAAGATATTAAGTCCACTGACAGGGCCGATAAAGCTCAAGATGGCCAGCCCGGCAGTGCCTTGAAGGATTTTGCCGCTTCCAGCGCTGGTTTTTCTGCGCGCGTTCGTCGTGACTCCTTTGTCACAGCAAAACTGCCGGTTCCCAGTGCGCACTTTAGCGCGTGCCTCCAAGGACTTCTTGGTGTCTGGCCAATTGCTCGCCTGTCTTTGCAAAAACCACCGACCACTTGGCATCCAGGGTCCAGTTCTTCATTGACTTACTACCAGCCTATCATTCCTCGTTAGTGACCGTTATGCGGCGGTCCCTGTCAGTGTGATTTGAGAGGCAGCTAATAGTGCCCCACACAAAGATTAGAAGTGCGCATAAAAAGAACAATGGATATCGTACGGCATAGTCATTCCCTCCTGGGAGGCCTCACGCATTCTATATCTTCGTGGTGTCCTGGAGGAAATATGAATGCATAGTTGGCCTATATAGTGATTTGGTAAGACGTTGCTCAGTCAGTGTCCCACCTTTCCCAGTCAAATCTCGTACCAATTACCGTTCCCACGATGATGGAAGACTTGATTGACTTCGGCGAGAAGTCCGAAGCAAAAACCTGGAATCGAGTGCACGTGACGTCTGGTCCTTCCTTCAACTGCCCTCCACGAGCTAGACACGTTATTCTCCGGTTCAGTAGCGCCATTCGTATTCCCTGGTCTGCCAAGGGGGGAGGGGTTCAGCAATTACAAGATGTCGCATACTCAAAGAACGCGCATGCTCTCGTTTGGATTCTGAACCGATTTAAGCTTCAGGAAGCGGTCGAGCCATCGCAGTCTTCCATCCCTGGGTGGCATGACTTTCTGGGATGGAATGAACGCTGACTTGAAGGTGCAAGTTTAAAAGGGGGTCCGCCGAATGTTGCGTGAACAGCTAGAAGCTTTATCACGGTCAAAGCTGCTTAGATGTAATGCTTGGTTTTTCTCCGTACTTGCCGTTGTAATGATAAATGATTTTGGCTAGCTAAGGTTTTTGGGCTATAGGAAAGAAAGTGGAGGTTTTTAGACTTGCCGCGACTTGGACACCGACTAAGTCATCGTACGGCCGGCTCGGCCACGGGTGCCATTATCCCTCTACGATATCCGTTAGAATCACAGAGCTATACTATAGTGTTCTGCCGACAATGTGGTCTTTGAAAGAGCCGTAGAGTTGTCCAGAATGCGCCTTGCCAAGACACGGAAAAAGCAGTACCTTAAGGTGATCGTATTAAGACACCTGAAAAGATCCGGTCCATTTGGCGAGTGATTTCCTTCATCCTCCAACTAATACTTGTCCGGAGCGTATGATTATTATTTTTTATCATTCCGTAATTGTAGTCTTTTATTTTGTTTCTTCTCTTCGGTTTTCTAACTCGTTTTTTAATCGCTTTTCCTTCGTTTTTCTCCTACTGTGCTCTTTTATCCTGTTGTGGCCATGGATCACTGGAATTTACCGCGTCCTTCAGGGACGCATAAATAAATAAATAAATAAATAAATAAATAGGTAAATAAATAAATAAATAAATAAATAAAAATGTATAAAAACGCCTGCTGCATCCGACAATGAATTTCGTTGTTACCAAGTATTGTCCTTTAAGTCTTAGCTATAACAACGGACAGAAAACTGAGGTGCTTCGAACAGGTACAAGTGTCGAGAAAGTTTTAGGCAGATCTCTAGAAAATGTTGAAGATGAGATGAATTTACATTCTTCATTAGGGTCTCTTTTACTATGTTTTTCTGTTTTCGCATTATGTAAGAAACTATGTAGGGATAGATGTTGTGGCGAGATTGACGCGGTAAACGTACATAAGAGTAGCCCACTTCTGTTGCGGACGTTTTTGTAGCACCCATCGTCGTAGCTAATTTTTCAGCCTAGCAAGGACACGAGGAAGTTGCACTAAAAATGAAGAAAAATTTTAAAAATTAAACTACCCACATTTCGCTGAACAAAGTAAACGAAGTGCATTCATCAAAATCAGCATAGCTTCTGAATTTCAGGGTTTCGTAGCAGATGGAGACTGTGTTATGATGGGGGACAACAAGCAGAATCATCGGTTCACGGTGAAGCACGACAGTTGCGGCGTTCGTCGTCAGAGGGAGGTATGTACTTCCACCACGTGCCTTCCGAGGAAGCTTGTTTTGGGAAGGCGTTCGGCATTCCGGTGTACATTCCATTTCCAGGTGAACGGCGTGGTCATCATCTCCACGGTGATCGTTTCCTTCCACTCGGTACGTGCCTGCCGACCTGATTGCCCGGCCGCCCTTTGACTGTGTGACGAGCCTCTCTGCTTTCAGATTTTCATCACCAGAGTGGACCGCGCCTACCGGCTCAGCTGCTTTTACGTGGAGGGCACGAAGAGGGTGCAGCAGCAACTGGACGTCGCGTCAGTTTCCAATTAAGCGTTCTGGGCCGTCAACTAGGTTTTAGAGTACTGTACATGAACCTATTCAATGCATCCTCGTGTTCCTTGGTATCAGCGCAGCCGGGCATTTTCCGAAGAAAGCTCGGAAACCCCGGCTTGAAAGTCCGCTTTTGAAACGAACATTTCAAACAACCGAAATCTTTTTTCATGAAATTGCAACAAGAAAACACGGATTCCTATTTCAGTTTAACCATAGGAAATGACTGCCCAACGTTTTCTCGGATTTTCAACTCAAACCCAAGTTTCGAAAAGCTTTATTTCATTTTCGGTTTATTTTGTGCTCCAGAGGTAGGAAGAAGAATTCAGTACGAAACTCAAAGTTAAAATAACATAACAAAATATTGAAACTAAAATTCTCTGTGATTATTTTCTGAAATAGTCTTCAATTAGAACTTTTCGGAGTAGTAGTAGAAAGTTTGATCCTTATATTCCGACATCTTTTTAAATAGAACCACGAGGGTCCATCGAAGAAAATCTTGGGACCTCGAAACTTCGAGGAAATTTAGCAGTTTCCCGAAAAAAAAAAACATTCATTTATGTCAAGTTTGCTCTCAAAAATGCACAATCTGCCGTCCCGGACTTACTCCACTCAATGACTTACTCCAAACAGATTTGATTCTAGGGCTATTCGGACTAGGGAACTTTGGATCACATATGTGTAGCACACAACTGATTCGAGGAATCCTTATTCCAGGAACCTTCCGAGCTATGCTATAATTTTCTTTGTGGGAACTTGAACTTCTGCTCACAGGGTCCACTGAAGGGCTTACAAGTTTTGAACACATGTTAGTCATCCAAGCTAAAATATCTAAGTCGCTAGAAAGAGGCAACTCTTAGGTTTTCTTAATCAATAATTTCTTGGCCAAAAAAGCTGTATATATCTGACTTCGGAGCAATGAATGAAATGGGTGTTTTTTCCAGAAGGAACGAGATCATGGGTGAGCACATTATTTATTTATTTATTCTACACGTCAAGGAGACGTGCACTAAATTCAAGGAAAAATAAGCAGAAACAACCATGTGCAGAAAAAGAGAACGAAGAAGAAAGCGTTAGTAAAAAAAACGATAGTAAAAAATGGCAGTGACGACTCTTCAGTAACCAAATAGAAAATATTTTACGTTAGAGACTCACCCACGTAGGTCCCTGGTGGCATGTAATTTTAAGACGGGCTATGATAGTCAGGAAAATGGGCAGACATCACTGCGTGCCAACGAGGTTGTTTGTCCGCGTCAGATTACGTTAAGTAATGCAAACAAATGGACTAATAATTTTTTTTACCAACTTCCACATCCTGAGACTGATTGGGTAATCCATATTTGCTATGCTACCCTAACAGTTTCTAGCCACCTCTGCGAGCCTGTAAATTGCAGCTTTTCCTGATCGTATAACAGCTGCTCTCTTGTTATTTTTATTCATCTGTTTTATTATATTTTTTCATGTCAACTATGTCCACCATATAAGGTAACAAACGAAGAGATGAAGTTTATTTTCTGTATCAGCATTGGATAGTTTGGATGTCAAGTTATCTACTAGAGGATCACACGACTTTTCACCATTGACGGGGTTGCTACACTTTTCTGGCTTCCTGCCCTCAACACTTAGGGCGTCTGCTACCTGCACAAATTCCGCACTCATTTTGCATCATGTAGTCGAAACGCAAAAGCGGGGATAGAGACATGGACTTCAATGTCCTTCAGAGCCTTGCAGGTACATTTTGTGAGGCAATGGTCGTCTTCTAGCTTCTGGTTTGGACAAAACTCTTGAAGTGAACTTTTCGCATGCCTCAATGCCTCTGTGTGCACAGGAAGACAGCGCATCAACCTTGAAATTCGCCTGCCCCGTGTTCAACTTCAATGACGTCTACAGTCCGGCTCTTGAAGGACGCAGTTGGTATCAATTGCATAAGTGCAAATATGCTAA
Organism: Heligmosomoides polygyrus bakeri; assembly: GCA_947359475.1. Taxonomy (NCBI): domain Eukaryota; kingdom Metazoa; phylum Nematoda; class Chromadorea; order Rhabditida; family Heligmosomidae; genus Heligmosomoides; species Heligmosomoides polygyrus. Next base: position 79,556,637 of record OX375866.1, read on the forward strand.
CTAGCTCCTGAATCGGCGGCGGTGGGTGGAGGCGATCCGTTAGCCGAAACCAGTTCTGACCTCACCGTCGCGCGTGTTTTCGCTGATGTGATGCACTTGAATGCGTATGGAAAGCGTCTCCTTCCTCGTACCGTAACGGCCGACACCGCCACCATAAAGCCCCGTCGGAACCAGTCCGCTGGGTCAGAGGCTCACGGCACAGCCATTGCAGCGAATAAGAAGTGTTGCTGACCGAGAATGTTTCAGGTCGCTGACGACTCAAGCCGTGGAAGGTCAGACGCAGCTGCCGGTTTGCAGGTAATTGAGGTTGCGGTCGCTAAACGAGAATGATTGGAGCCGAGGCTCGGCAACTGATGCCACCGTTGATGCCAAACTGGGGGCTGTCCCATGAGGTCTGACTTCTCTGACATGACCCCTGCTGATATTAGGGCCATCAGCTGGATGGCATACCCTGCCGCAAGCAGCCCTTTATTGTAGATTTTTTTACTCAGAGTAGGTTGAGATTGTGGTAGCAAGATAAGGGTGATTCTTAGGTGTAAGTACAAAGAGGTTCTACTATCGGTTACTAAACGGTGAAACTTTTCCTGGCATGACGATAAAAAGGGTAACTGACGTCGTCGGTCAATTCCTCTTGGTGTGTGCTGCGCGATATATAGTGCTTCTATGGAATGTTGCGGAGATGTTTCAATGCGTAGGTGAGCTATACTATTGTGGGGAGGGGGCAGCCGAAGGACCAACCGATGGACAGGTCGGTGTTTTGTCGTTCCAATCCAAACCAGATCCCAATTCACTGATACCTGTTGGAAGCCTTAGTTGCCCTGGGCGGAAAACCCAAACCAAGAACGTGAGATCGGCTGGACGCAGCAGACGATGCCTCCTCAGATGCGTTTTTGCCTCCTCAGATGGCCAATCAAGAAAGCCTTCCCCCCGAGATCGGCTAATTGTTACCGGATTTGTATGGGAAGGTAAAAAAGAAACAGTAAAATTAAAACGTCTGCTGTTATTTGTCCTACATTCAGTGCTCAACGCTTATTTGTAGGGTCTTTTTGCAGACGACCCCACGTACTGTTACAAGATCATATGAGCATTTTAATGTTGCAAGCCTTAAAATGAAAAATGGAGGCGGAGGAATTTTTGAATTTCCACTGTATAAGTCCACTTATATTTTTCCACTGTATAAGTCCCGTACTGAGTCTAGTAATTCGAACAGTTATCGCCTAGGCGGTGAATACCTTCATCTTTTTAAAACTATTCCGAAGAGAAGATTCTTCACTAGGCCAAATGTCTCCGTCCACAGCTATCCAGGCGCTGTGCCTCTCCCTGAAGAGTAGACTTCTAAAAGGCTTCCAATCGTCGTCTATCCGCGAGCGAACGAGCAGCACATTCATCCATCAGGGCGAAATTTCACTTTCTATTCACCTCCCGCCCAACAGGCTTTCAAGCCAATGTTACAAAGTTTCGCTTTAAAATGACGGGTCGACTCCATCTCCAACATATAGTTTTTACAAAAGAAGTTTCAAAACAATAACTGCTAGAATGAAAGTTTTTTAGTGTGATAGTTATTTTCGACTGATCTATCATAGTTTCCGTTTCTGTCTTTCACAGTTGTTGGGTTGAACTTCAACCACGTGCGCATAAAAACAAAGTGCGTGGTAGGGATTCAAACCCTCAGCAAAGGGTTTTTCATGCCATCAATATTAAGTTGTCTAACTAACAATTTTAACTGACCCGGAGGAGAGTACAGAACTTCCCCAAGTGACCTATGTCTCGCTACACCTATTGATAAATGAACTCGCCAACTTTAGACTTAGATTCTGTAGGAAGTGAGAGTAGCGCAGCCGGTCCTCCATCACTACTGAAGTCAATGCCGAAAGTCGTGCATTACTGCGAGATGTGTGTCGTGAACACAGACCTATCAAAAACGTTTGTATTGCTTGAGTGGCAATAAAACTGATATCACGTCAACGACGAAGAAGATTTTGACCATAATTTATCGCGCGAAATTGCGAAATTTTTTGAAGTACGTGAGCAGTGTATTGCCTTCTTTATGTGATTGAAAGCGTCAATACCAGTGGAATGGAATTTTTTCAGTAGAAAACTGTTCCATTTTTGCTCTTGTAATTTAACCCATTCATTGCTTCTCCAATGAGCAGAAAAATTGTGTATTCACGCTATTTCGTGAATAAGTAGAACTTTACTTTTCTAATGCCATGCACTTCTATGGATTTTAGAGTAGACAACAGGGCGTGGAAACGCTTAGTCCAATTTAGCCCAGCCCTGAGATGAATTGGAGCGCACATTGCAGATACGACATCCTCGCCGACGGCCCAAATGGAGTCCCCGTCAAGTACGGGAAGATCGGCGATACCGTCTACCACAAGTGGTCGTGCGTCTCGGAGCTCACCGATGTCTACTGCATGCGTGTCCATTCGTGCACCGTTTACGACGGCCAAGGAGGCCCTCCAGTCACCGTCCTCGATGTCAACGGGTGAGCCACGACTATTCACTGCAATGGAGCGACGAGGATGTGTTCCCTTTCAGCTGCTCCACAGATGGCGTTATTCTTCAAAACCTTGACTACATGGATGATTTGACTGCAGGAAAATCAGCACAGGTAGCGAACAAATTGCGATTACAGTGCACTTCAGACGAAACCGTTTTGTATTAGAGTTCTCCTAAAAATTTCATTCAGGTGTTCAAATTCGCCGATAAGGCTGGCCTCTACTTCAACTGTCAATTACAACTCACTATTAAGGACAAGCAGTATGGATGTTCCAATGCGGTGAGCATTACTGGTTCTGAAAAGGCTGAGAGTAGAAATACACTTCTACAACCACCCTGGTCCGGCCTGACCGATGCTCTCTCTCCATTTCTGGTTTGGCAGAGCAGTGACTCTGGTTAATGAAACGTTGCCGAGGCTGCCGAGCTTCCCGCTCACTTTTTAAGAGTCTAAGTGGCATCCTTGAAACTCCCCAATTTCCTACTTTCTTCCGCCTTCTCTTTCGTTCGTTGCCGTATTTATTAAATATCGTAAAAGGAGGGGGTGCACCGCTGTCAACCAACTGTGGCCGCCATACATCTAATTAATTAATTTGCTGCATGTGCTCACGCTTACGCGCACAAACGAGCAAGAAACATATTGGGCACAGTGTGCTAAGAAAAACAATAGATGAGAAAGCAGAAAAACCTCAACAAATACAACTGAGCTTCTAAATGAGAGCTGACAACATCAAAAACCAAACAAGCAACGTCAAAGGTAGTAATATAGGGAAACTCGGATGGAGAACTAGGTGGTGGGTACGTTGATGGAGGAGAGCAGTGACCCGCCAGCACTTCAAGTCGCAAGCGGAAAGCGACTCCGATTGCCATCTTGGTAGTTCCGTCACTTCCATCTATCGCCCACAATACCATATTGCTTTGGGCGATTGACCCATGGAATAGAGACGAAGGCGCTTCCATACGTACATTCGCTACGTTTCCAGCAGAGCTGTTGCTAAAATTAATCTGATGTCGTGACGTATGGTGGCACAGTCAGAAGAGACGCTAGTTGTTGCGCCCACCCAATTCCAGGATTTTGGTTCAGATTTTCCGCCTAAACCAACCAAGCATTGCATTCCTGATCGTCAGGAAAGGACAAAATACTGAATTGTCCATCGGCTGGCCGCCGCAAGTCATTGTGTGATCCGAATACGCGTCAATTTATCCCCACGACATCCCGTAGAAGAAGAATGCATGGCGGAGCCGCAAAGGCATCGAATACACAAATGCACTGCAGTGCCTTTGTTAGCGATAAGAATAAATGTTAAAGGACGGAGTTAACTTCGTCATCGCCCGGCCAAAACAAGTCACTGTGTGGCCAAATACACAATCATTTCAACCCACGACTTTCCGTAGAAGACCTCTGTTCTCTATTAACCTCTATTCTTATCGCTAACAAGGGTACAAGTAGTGCCTTTGGAAGTGGAAGGCTTTGTTGTTTAATGCTTCTTGATTGCCCAGGTCAATCAAACTTTCCGTCCTCCCGCGGTGAGATGGTATTAGAAGTCTTTTCGAAAAAAGCGAAAAACTTTTACCAGTTTGTGGCTGCACTTCATCGTATAATGTCATTTTTTTGCGTAGAAATCGTTGTAGAGTTCGAGATCTCCCTCATAAAATTGAACTGATATGATAAAAATTGATGATTACGAAATTTGCAGTAGATTAGTGCCAACCTTCATGCTTTATTTTGTAGCGAACAAGTAATACATTACGAGCTACTAAATCAAATTAATTAAAATGTGGCTAATTTTAGGCTTTCTAGCACAAGATCGGAGCCTTCTGTAAACATCTGAGGTGGATTATTATAAAAAATGTTGTGTGAAGATAAGGAAAGGAGAGGGAGGCCAATGTGGGTTGATCAGTCCCTTCAACCCACATGGGACTGATCAACCCATCGTGGAGCAGTTTGAATGCGTACTTCGCCAATACCATAACTACCTCATCCAGTAGCAGCAAAGGCCGTGGCTCTCCCAAATAGGGACTGATCAACCCACATTGGCTTCCCTCTCCTTTCCCATAACTTGTTCATCGTCTGGCCTCTATAGTACCATGACTTGTAGGGCCAGTTGATGAACAAGACGGTCTACTACTAATTCAACTACCCCGGAAGGAAGTATGGAATGCCTTACTGGGCTGCGTGGGTACTAGACAATGAGTCTCGATTTGGGGCATGCACGTGGAGCCCGCGCCTTCTACTTTGCACTTCCACCTGCCCGCCCAAACTGCATATATCCAGTTGATTCAAGTCGTTTTCTTCAAACCTCAACCGGCTGTTACTGACGTTATAGGCTGTTATAACGCTAAATTATTGCGATCAAAACTCTACCACCGGCGGAGACGAACCCACACTCCCACTTATATCCACTTAGTAATTCAAACTTTAGGAATCTTTTTCTCTTATCCTAAAAACTTCTCGCATAAACTGCCATCACTTCAAGAAACACGTAGATCTGGTGTCGCATATTATCGAACTTTAGAGGCAGATTGGTCAAATCTTTATGCAGCATTTCGTTTTAGATTCCCGTTTCCGTTTGTTATCTCGCACATGGCTGACAACGTGTGTAGTGCAACGCTTCCTTCTGCGGGTTGGATTAAGAGAAAAGCTACCAGCAGATGCATTCTTTGAGTTCCCAAAAATCTTCTCGTTTTCTAGACCTCCAATCTGAAGCTGATCATTTCAAAGAGACCACTTTCTGCAGGAAACGGCCGGAAGTATGTTTGCCGTTTCCTCCAGAAAGTGGTCTCTTTGAATTGATTACCTTGTTTGGTTATAAGAGAGTCAGCAATACTCCATCTTTGTTGGCGTAAAAAATAATTGCTCGATTTGTAATAAAATGAAAGTGAAGAGGATAGAATCAGAAATTTTTGAATTCTCTCCAAGCGGTTCTTTTTGCCACTCATCTCCAGACGAACCTTTTCAGTTATAACACCTCCCCGGTGGCTCATCAGAGAAGCTCATCTGGCCAGCTTTTGAGAGTCCCAGGAAACCGCTTATACTTCGTGAAAGCAGCCACGTGATATGTTCGTCTTTTCAGGTTCCTCAGTGCGGGCAGACCTACGTACAGTCGTCTCCGCAGACCACGGAAGTTTCCTCTGACTACACCGCGCACGAATCTGGCTATCCTACTCGACCTTCAGTGGATGCCAACTCAGGTGAGAAGTCTATCGTTCAGGTGAGCAGATGCTGAGCTGTAGCATCTACTTGCTTACTTATAGCGGGGTACCTTTATTGTAGTGAGAGAGACGCCTCGCCATCAGAACGAGATTGCTTCAAAGTGAGGTGTAGATGACTACCAAAGAATGTGAAAAAGTTTGGATTTTTCCGGGCTGAAATTTACCCATTTTTTGGGCGGCGGTAAGGACGTCGGAGGTTGTTCAGTTCTGTGGGGTTATTCAATTGATAACGGGTTTTTTTGGGAAGAACAAAGCATGGGCATCTCCGTCAGAGGCGGACCGGTGGCTATCGTATTGGTCACTGAACCCCGCAGAAGCAGAATGCGGTGAGATGAATGATTCCCGGCCTATGGAAATCGTTCAAACTCTCTTTGCAGTGCCTAGATGCAGGTATGTAGCTGTTTTGAATGAGTGATGGGCGATAAGTTGCTGAAGATGCAGCGTAGTGAGGAGTGTTGTTCATCGCTTGTAATGGTATAGAACTGTATATGAGAACATCAAGGGCGGGTTTCAACAAGTGCGTACGACCTGTGTTGGATCCCGCGGGGTGGTGTAGTCATGTCATGTTGTTTAAAAAAGTTCCTAGCAATAAGAGCTCCTTCCCGATAGAAGAGGAGATGATTCAGTTCAATACCGTGAGTCGAACTTGAATCGAACATAAAACATCGAAACGGTTTTCCAGGCCAGTGAAAAATGCTCTTCATCTTGTTATCTTGTCATTAAGACAGGCTGCCACTTCGCAGTTTTTCTGGTTTACCTCACCATGTAGACCAGGAGCCTGTCGTCGAACATGACAGAGTGCGCTATCGCGTGAGATCTGGGAAAAAAGTCACACAAACTCGTCCCGAGGGGTACAAGGTTCTCAACAGGAAATGGCCTGGGAACGCCATTTTTGACGGCATTCCAAAGCTGCTGCGCCCTGAAAACTTGCAGAAAACATTGTCAGCGATGCGCTGAACCAGCGCATGAAACTGAGTTGGCTTGTGTGAAATTTTCCTTTCAAACTGGTGCCTCTTACGCTACACAGGTATTTCTCCAATCCAGTTTAATGGAAGGTTTGCTCCGCGCATTCGTACAAATTTACAATTGAATTCGGCGGCAAACAATGAATCGTTTCAAACCATACGTAAGCTGCTATTTGGGCTATAACACCATCCTAAAACATCGAGTTTTCAAGGCCTTAGGTTACACTCAAAGCAAACGGATGATTTTTATTCACCAAGCGAGCCGGTGCCTTGAAGATACTGTACTGCCTAATCGTCTAGAACAAAGTAGGAGGTCCGCCCATGTTCGCTGAGTCATTTTACTAGTAGGATCACGGTTTTTCGGAAGAGGACTTAAGAAAACAGTTGACGGTAATGTATTCGGGGTGAGAGGGGATTCGCCTGAAGAGCAGGAACTCTCAAGGGGACCTTCAACAAGATCTGTAAGAGAGACAATGAAGATGTGGCATTATAAGTTGGGTAAGTAAGGTTAACTCCAGATGAAACGAGAGGAAGCCTAGATGAGGGTACAGGACACCCCAGGGAGAGAGCCACTAGGGAAGATCTTCTGACAGAACGGCAGAACAGTGGAGAAATTTAGAAGCGATCACTGTTAGACGAATCCAGCCCTTAGATAAACTTAGGCCTCATGATGGTCCTTCCCTCAGGGTGTGTTGTCTCAATTTTTCTTCCATTTATGGTTATGGCGAGTGGTAGCGTAAAGGAGGCGCCGGCTGTGGCATGCATCCGATTCTGGGTTCATGGTGTGGATTTCCTGCCTAAGCAACCAAGATCTCCATTCCTTCGTTGTTTGTGAATAGGTGCCAGGCTTTTCTGGGAAGTATAAAACTCTGACTCGACTCCGCTGGCCATAGTCCATAAGTAGCCTGCGTGATGCATCCCAAAGGAGATTGATTAACTCCACCTTTATACTTATCTTTATTCTTACGGTTATGGCTGCCAAATCTTTTGTGGAATTCTGCTCAGGCAAATTCTAAGGAAGGGATATGTAGTGTTCTCCAAGGTTATTTAAGCATCAGTGGAAAATGGCCTGTTTGCTGAGCGAGTAACCTATCTACAAGTCGAGAACCATTCATTGGTGGCACCATAACCCATCTTAGCAGGCCTGTCCGTCGTATCCATAGACGTTATAAATTCCAGTGCAATGTGCTACAGAGATTGTAATCCCAACAGCACCGATACTTTGAAATCTTCTCTTCGGAATCAACGTAGCGGCATTAAAGAGAGAGGGCCACTGAACTGAGAATCGCATTGGGCTTATTCAATCCTTCCACATTCCTGAATTACTGCAAAAGAGCTAATTTTAAGCGGGTGTTGCATAGATAGGAATGTAACAACGGTACTGAAGGGTTCTCAGGTGCAAGAAAAAAGCAGTATGTGGTTAGCGCGCGCTGTTATTGGTCACTTGTGCAAGCATCCTAGCCCCTAGCGTAGTTCATGTTCTGAAGAGGCTTCTGTAGCTTCCCACCAAGGTTCTGTGCCTAAGCATTGATCACTCAGCTGGAGTGCTCCGCAATCAAGCGCTTACATTTGTATTGAAAGAAGTTTCCGTGACGGATCCTTCGTCCTTGAATCAGCTCGTGTAGGTTACCCAACCACACCGGCAGCGACGTACGAGAGCGACGCACAACGGTACCCCCAGCCGGCTCCCTTCAACGTGCAACCGGGATATGCGAAGGTAGGGTTGTACTGAAGTTTGGCTCTACCCCAGTTGTCCTAATCCTTTTTCTGCAGCTGGACCTAAACGCGTCTGGAGAATCGAGGCAGCCAGTTGTGATAGTAGGCGCCCCTGGAATTCGGCCCACTTACAGCGACCTCCACCCGAACGGCACTCAGGACGTGAGTTTTCGCATTTGTTTCACCACGCAGTCATCATTTGTTTCATTTTATTTGCCGATGTAGACATAATTTACGTGAGTAAAGCAACAACAACGCCTCAGATACATTTGCATGTAGAGGAAAAGAAAATGAAGCAAAAAGCAAGAAAAGCAAAAAAGAAAATCAAGAAAGCAAACCTTTATAAATAATCTTGGAAATACAACAAATTGTGAGAGAACACGCATATGATATCATGAAACTTCCACACTTGTCTTCTTGACCTGGGAACTGACTACGCAGAAGATGAAATATTTCGTTTATTCGATTAAACCGTTAACTAACCTAATTTATTAGTCATTAAGGGACGCATACTTACCCAGGCGTGCAGCGAAACTTTAAAAAAATGGTGTGATAAGATCAAAAGGAGTCAACGCAACAAATACATATAAGGGGGTGTAGCAAAACGTCGCAACACCTCAGCTTTGCTTAGAAGAATTTTAAATCTAGGGAGATGTAAAAGAAATAGTAGCAAAAGAAAAAAACTACTACTTAGGCTCACTTTCCAACATTATTTCGAGCCCCACTGCTTTCTTTTTGAGTTTGCTAGAGTAATATTATCTGCTTCACTCCCTTCTCATGAATACATTTAGCATTAATCATCTTGGACTTAGACGGTAACCCTTTCCAAACGGTGAGGTGCAATTCTTGACTTGCATGTAGTAAGAACAAAACGCCGAGTCTAGTACGTTCTTCCTCATATTATAATCCCAGTTTTCGTCTCATTGCTAGTCCATCTTCTTTCCAGAAAGAAATTTCGACTAGTATGTGGTAGGCAATGAATGTCCGGTGGCGATGTCCGTTCCTCCACGTGGTGCCACTGGAAACTGTTCGCTCTGCGAGCTAAGCCGATCACGGACATTCGATTGCAGGCGACAGGCCCTTGTGACAGGCCGGCCTACGAAGACCCATGTCACATCACATGGTGTATGACTGTTCAGGTTTATCGAGATAGTGCTACGGCGTCCGCGGGAGCCGACGCGCACTCGCAAAGCCCGGCGAGTGTGGAAAGTATGCGAGGGTCCCTGATGCGAGGACGGCATCGGGGGGCAACTGAGTTAGTCCGAAGGTCCCGTAACGTAAGCAGGACCCGCGTGTCTACGCTGAATGTGGGTACGTTGACGGGCCGCTCGTGCGAGTTGGTTGAAGCACTGGAGCGTAGAAGAGTTGATTTCTGTGCGCTGCAGGAGACGAGGTGGTCCTGCCGCAAGTCAAGGGACATAGGACGAGGCTTCAAGGCCGTTCTATGTGGAAGTCCCAGGACCACCAGTGGTGTCGGAATAATCGTCTCCGAACGATTTCGTGACTCGATTGTAAGCGTCGAGCGCTTTGACGATCGATTGATGAAGATCGTTGTCGCCGCGAAGGAGCGACTCTATCACTTCTTCTCTGCGTATGCTCCGCAGACTGGCTGCTCGGATCAAGCCAAGGAAGAGTTTTGGAGCCTGCTTGATGAGAAGACAGCAGAGGTACCGTCGAAAGATGTCATCATAGTCGCTGGTGACCTCAACGGACACGTCGGCGCGACGAAAGACGGGTACGGCTGTCATGGTGGGTTCGGATACGGGTCGCGTAACGCAGATGGGGAGCGTATCCTTGAATATGCGGAATCGCACAACCTCACCATAGTGAACACCGTATTTCGCAAACGCGATTCCCACCTCATCTCGTTCTATAGTGGGAACACCAGGACTCAGATAGACTTTGTCCTTGTGAAGGATCGAGACCGAAGTCTTGTCACAGACGCGAAGGTCGTGCAGTATGAGACGGTCGCCCCACAGCATCGACCGCTGACCTGTACTTTAAAGAGAAGGCCTTTGACTGCGTACCGCGTGAAGTGATATGGTACGCCTTGCGACATCATGGAGTTCCTGAAGAGCTCATAGAGTGGGTGCGAATTCTCTACTCTTGTCCAAAGAGTCGAGTTCAAGCTGCAGCTGGAACCTCGATGGAGTTTCCCATCTCTGTCGGGGTACATCAGGGTTCTGCGCTTTCCCCACTCCTCTTTGTTGTCGTCATGGATGCCATCACTCGAGATCTTCAGAACCCCGTCCCTTGGACGTTGCTTTATGCTGATGACGTAATGCTCGCTAGCGAAGATAAAGATGAACTCGAGCGAGAGGTGCAAGCTTGGTGTGATCGCTTGGAGCGGTTTGGATTCAAATTGAACGTGAAGAAGACCGAATATCTAACGACGGACGTTATTGAGTCCAGCTCCATCAAGGTTAACGGCATCGAGCTCCCACGCACTTCGGTCTTTAAGTACCTGGGATCAGCAGTCACGTATGACGGCAAACTGATGATTGAAGTGAATTCACGCGTGAGTGCAGCTTGGTCCAAGTGGCGCTCGTTGACTGGGGTGCTCTGCGATAGGAAGATACCGGAGCGCTTGAAGTCGAAGATATACAGAGCAGTCGTCCGGCCAGAAGCGATGTACGGCGCTGAGTGTTGGCCTGCGACCAGGGAAGTTGAAACGCGCCTCAGCGTCATGGAGACGAAGATGCTGCGCTGGACGGCTGGAGTCACGCGCATGGACCGCATTCGAAACGATGCTATTCGGCAGAAGTTCGGTGTCGCGCCGATAGCCGACAAGATGCGCGAAGCTCGCTTGCGATGGTACGGCCACGTTCTGCGTGGAAAGGAAGACAGCGTCCGCAAGATAGGCCTTAACTTCGAGGTAATTGGAAAGCGGCCTAGAGGGCGCCCGAAGCAGCGCTGGGCTGATACGTTACATGCGGACTTGAAGATTACTGGTGTTTACCCTGATCTAGCGCTGGATCGGGAAAGGTGGCGTCATAACACCAGAATAGCGGACCCCGCTACGATGCGGGACAAACGCTGAAGAAGAAGAAGAAGAAGAAGAAGAAGATGTGGTAGGCAATGAATATTGGCTACTCTGATACAAACGTGATTTCTTGTTGCGTCTTCTTCGTAGCGGAGGATCTTTAACCTCTTATGAACTCTTCTCTCCAGAATATTGCAGCATTACTGGATCTTTTCGTGTTGGCTTAGGAGACGGAAGAAGAAGGCAGAATAGATCCCAGTAATGCTAACCTTACCAGTTCTCGATGGTCTTTAGACTCCTATTCAGAAAAGAAAAGAAACATCGGTTTTTGTCTGCCCCTCGAATATATTTAAAGTTCGCTTTGTGCTCGAGCTGGTGAAGTACAGACTGGCACAAACTTCACTGGAAAGGATACAATTCTGGGTTCCCGCTGCACAGATCTGAATGTCACTTGACGAACTACATCCAACTGGCCCTCATGACGTCTCTCATACATAGAAAGCATAAGACGTCCTAGAGGGATTCAGTAGCAACGATTCTTTGCTCTGTTCTGCTTTGAGATTAGAATAAATGAGATTAAGGGGAAAATATCATAAGATCTTACGAATATAATATTTATATTTTAACCATAGTCGTTTTGACTATAATAGGAGTTTTTAAGCCTTGTTTCGGACTTCCGTTACTTCCTACAGGGGAGGAACATTGCCGAAGTTGGGATAACCTCTGTGAAAATAAGAAGATTTGCTATGAATTTTTTCACGTGGGCAATCCATTAAAGAAGAATTTAATGTAACAATTCGGGAACGTCTTCAAATCCTTTCTCTTTGGCGCGTGCATTGCAGTTGGGGGAGGTACAAGCTGTCGCGTGTATCCGACACTAGCCAGGTTCCTGGTTCGGATTTCTCGAAATCAAGCCTTCCATCCCTGTGCCTTGTGGGTAGGTTAATTGGTGCTATTATAGACATGTCTGGGAGGGATAGAGCGCTGACTTGTCCATCGGCTGGCCAGCGCAAGTAGTTGTAGGGCCAAATACGCATTCAGATCGCCTCCTCGATATCCTGTGGAAGTAGAATGCATGGCGCATCCCAAAAGGATTGAGTAACGCCGTCCTTTATCCTCCTATTTTATCTATTTTCCTTTCCTTCTTTCTCTAAAGTTGAGTGAGTTCTTCACTCCAAGAATTTCCTTGAAAGTGTTTCTTTCCGAGAAAATCTGCAAGCCTTTATTAGTATTTTACCATTAACTTTTATTATTAGTGATCCTAGCCTTAATTTCTGGATTGTAGCAACAAACTGCGCCTCCAACGTACGCTGTGGACCAGAACGCATACACACGGCTCATCAAGCGAAATGTCAAAGGAGCAAGTAAGTCATCCTCGCAAATCGCATGCCTTTGTCTCACAATGCAGGCGGTCAAGCAACGCCTTTCAGCTCTGCACAACCGTTCACAGCCGATCGCCGTCGCAGATTTCGATCTGCCTGAGCGCGGTCTGATCGTCTTCGGACTCGAAGATGGTGAAGGTGCGTCTCTGATAGAGCTTGGTGAACCGCAGCGCGATTTTCTCGTTCCAGACCAGGACACGGAGAGTGCAGCCCACCTCATCCTGCAGGACCGCACAACGAAGACCTGCTTCACTACCAGTGAGTTGCCATCCTATAGATTGAAGGCCTTCAAACTGGACACATTAGCGGATTCTTCCATGTTTGGACTTCCTGACCCATCAAATTGCTGGGACGGACGCGAACAAAGTCTTCATACGTCCCTGTTGTTTGCCGTGAAGGGAGCAGTGGATCACCCCGTCCCGTTTGACACGTTCGATAAGCGCTTTCGCTATGAAGCCCATTCAAGATGTTGAAGTGGGGCCGACCGGAATATAATCAGTAGCACCTCATCCAGCAGATTTCTGCGTGACCGGCCACCGAACTTTCTTCGGCTTGACCTATGCGACGACGTCTCTGACCTCGAGCGTCGACGAAGCCTCTAACTCCGGAGGTTTTCCTTCTCCTGAGTGGACCATTTAACTTCGAATAGCTTCATCCATTTCCTCGCTGCACTGCAACCGTTCGTTCCTTCTGCTTCCACAGGTCTGTAGAGCGTACATTAGCACAGAAAGAAATGTGGAGCTGAATAGGTGGACACGGAGTGGGACGTTCTTCGTCTTCGTGTCCACTTTTTCGACGCTTTTGAAAGCCTCAAGTCGTTTACCTTTTCGCTCTTAGTTCTGGAACTAGTTCACTGCCTATGCTGACTTTCCAGGCTGCCTCCTGATCGCAAGCTTTTCAGGAAATGTTTTCATTCCGTGCAAGAGCGATCACTGTCACATTTGTGCATATAGCCTGACAATCATTTGTCCCATTTGTCAAAGAAATGAGGTCGTTAGCTTGAAAGCGTAACAAAGGCTTCTGGAACGGGTTCCCGTCGGAGAATCACCGGGTCATGAGAGTCACTTTCCTAACATCAATGATTGTGCGTTTTCAGATAAGGTGATGGTGTTCACGGTGCTTTCTTTGGCGCTGTTCGTCGCTCTGATCTGCTCGCTGTCGCTGATCGTCTACAAGCAGCGCAAGCTCATCTCCCAACCCGTATACCTGAAGCACTGAAGACACCTTGATCGTCGTCCGTGCTCGACTGACTCACTGCCGCCATTCATGTCTTGAAATTCCTGTGATGATGCCCCGTTGCTTTCAGTACTGATTGATTTCACTTCCGGCGAGTCAAGAAGGCCAGCCGTTTAGCCATGATTTATTGCCTCGTATTTTACGTTGTGACGATGCGATTGGAAGACTACATTTCCATTCCAAATAAACCCTGTGTACACGTGGAGTTACTGGTGCAAACCTTTTTTTTACATTTTATTGGGAGCACATGAACGTGGTCTCTGTAAGTCACCACAACATGACTAGATTGAGGAAATCTTGGAGGCTGTGACAGCAGTTGCAGCGCCAGTTTCAAGTTTCCGGGATGGCTGACTGACAAATGCCTTCGGAAAACATCGCGAAGATTCACAAAAGAAGCATCATTCAGGATAAGACCTCACCCTAGTTGTGGCCTACAGACCTCACCTGCGTTCTGTGGTGGGCATACTGGGCGGCCGTGAAGATAACATCGAGAAGGACCTTAGTCACGGACTCTATACATGAGATCACACCCTTAGAAGTTGACAGAAGCAAATAGTCCGACGAAACAAAAGATTTTAGCAAAATGCCTAAAAACAACGACCAAAGAGACCAGAGATTAAGAGAGACTCAGTTTAGAGATAAGTCCCTCGGAAAGAACACCCAAAAGAGTATAGTAGGAGGGGTATCTCAATGATTCCGTTGCATTTGTCCATTAAAAGTTACATGAATTGATATACGATGTCGGTTGATCGAAGTTATAGTTAGAAGCGTAAATCCGGCAGTGGATGGCGGGGAAGATGAATAACCTGCTTCGAAGTAGTACGATGGAGGCAGGATAGAGAGATCCTACACGACGAACAAACCAGACGATCGCTTTACTCTATTTCTTCCTCAAGTGTGACATAGCAGCGTAGTAGTAGCGAGATAGGACAGCAGCGGCAAGCACGAAGAGTTCCAAGGAAAGAAGATGAAGTTCAAACAAAAAATAAGAAAATAATTGTCTCTGTACAAATGAACAGAAAAAATAATGGACCTGCAAGTCTGCACATGTGTCATTGCCGAGTTACGCCAGGCATGGTAAGGTCGTTGATCCCGTTAGGTAAGAGCATTGAGAGGCTGCCTTTCCATTCCAACCAGAGATTCAACCTACACCCCATCTAGGCATAGACCTGGCAAAGGAGGAGGGTAGAGAATGACCTACCCTAGCACGGGAATAGTGGCGAAAATCATCAACATCTAGTGCGAAAAGTTTCTCGGAAAAGGGATCTGGTGTGCGAAAGTTTGCGGTAGCATCGCACGATATGCCTTTTGTACTCGACTTCACTACACAACAGTCTAGTTCATCAAACTTAAGGACATAATCTTAAATCCGATCACAGATGCTACGGTGACAGCATCAAAAAAGTACGATCGAGAAAGGACACCTTGATATGAAGCAATCGACGAACCAGACGATGACTGCACTCATTTCTTATTAGCAATCAGCTAGGAAGAGCTGCACAGGAAGTTTAACTTGTGCCAGTGAGAAAGGAATAACCTATAAAAGGTTTATTTCGAATGAGCATGTGCTTAAAGAGAGAGACAAACATATCAGTATGTTTAATTCTCATTATCACCGATAAAAAGGTTTAGTTCCCTAAGATGTCTGTAAGTGATGAAGTTAGACCTAGCTTGCGACCTTGCAACCGCGGTATATAGTCCAAGTCTACCCGTCCTACTAGTCGTAGGTGGTACTCCAAAGGACAGTTTCCTAGTGAGGATTTGATCAACATAAGTGTTACGTTACTCAGGAGAGCGCGTGGATCAATCGTTTCTAGTACCTTGAATAAATAGTAAGTTGGCCTTCTTTACAAGTACATTGTAATGTAAATAGATTGAATCTTAACTCGCTCGTCATAAGGAAGCTTAGGTCCCTAACGTCGGAGACCTTTTCGCCCTTGAATCGAGAGAGTGGAGAGTAAGCTGTGCGCCTTGATTGTATTACAAGATAGTGCGAGTTTTCAACACCAAGCAGAAGTTTCCAGTCTTCTGCCTACTTCCCAACGAAATCAATAGCAGCTTAAATCTCAAGAAAGCCTTGAGATTCTAGCTTTTTCGACATTTTTGTAGATTTTCACGTCGTCAGCGTACATTTTGCACGTCATGCCGAACCTAGAGAAGGAATCAGGCAGCTCACCAGTGTAAAGGAGGAAAAGCAGTGGCGACAATACTCCTTATTGTGGAACTCCACTAGTTGCCGAAAAACCGCAGTGTAGCTACCTTCCACTCTAACCTGTTATGCTCTACCTAAATGAATGCTTATCTACGTTACATTTGTCGGATGTATACCAATTGTTTTCATTTTGATTACAGGAACCTCATCTGAGGCTTTGAAAAAGTCAAAGTAGATGTCGTAGATGATGAGTAGATGATGACGTCCTATCGGTTTTTGTCTTCCATAGCTCTCAGGTCTTTCAGGTCCCTACATTCATAGAAGTAAGAACTCTAGTCTCTACCGAACGCTGCTTCAAGAATCCGAACTGTTTCTTAGGGACCATACTATGTTCTAACATGTGCTTCAAAATATGGTTTTAAGGCTCTTTTTTTCAAATGTTTCTGCAAAGATTGGAGTTATACTAATGGGAGATACTTCCTTGAGTCACTGAATGGATGTTTGTCGAGAATTGGGATAATAAACGCATGCTTCTATGTAAAAGGAACATCAGTTGTCATGAAGCTCATGTCGAAAATTTGTTCCAGAGCATAAGCTACGCAACCGACATTTTTGATAAAAAATGAAGGTGGAAAGCTTAGTGAAATTGATGAAGATTTAGGCCACTTGGATAAGACTTCAACAATTTCGTCGTTATTAAACCATAGCGAAGGCCTCATTTACAGAAAACTGGGTAGAATATTGTCTCTAGTAGAACTTTTTGAAAGTGGTATAGAAGAGAATACGGTTCTTTAGTAGAGGCAGGAAAAGGGCTAGTTCCTGAAAACCTTCTGAAAACATTCTGGAATTCGTCTGCTAGTAGGGGCCGACGATACTAATGTACCATACCCATCTACTAGGTTTCGGATAGATCGGTTTCTTCCAGAACTAGACTTGATATATCTAAAGAAGGCGGCTTTGTCTTTTGAAATCTAACGAGGATTAGCCTATATACATTAGAGCCGATCGAAAATCTTCGGATAATTGGAAAATTCGGATAACGGCGATTTTGCGGACCCCGGATTTTTGGATGATTCGGATAATGACAATTTTGCAGACCCAGGATTTTCGGATGATTCGGATAACGACAATTTTGAGGACTCCGGATTTTTGGATGATTCAGATAATGGCAATTTGGCGGACCCCGGATTTCTGGATATCCGAATCGGATATCCGACTCCTTGACGCAAGATGCAGTTTATCAGAATACTACCGTTCCTTAAAGAGGAACGGATCCTTTAACAACAGGAACAGTGCATGTATGGAAACACTCTCACTTCTCGCCAAGGAAGGACACATCAAAGAGCTGGATGTTTCAAACCGGGATGAACGAAATTTCCTTTGGCGTGTTCCAAATTTCGGTTTCTGGCCGTTTTACGTCCTTCCGTTCCGTGTTCCTCTCTCTTTTGGGCCGGAAGACGGAACGGAAGTGGTGACTCATCACTCATTGATTGCTTTGCTCTGCCTTCATTCACCTCTTGAACATAAACGAAAGGCTGAAGAAAGAGACTAACTATGCGTTTGTGATTGTGTTGCTTTCAGATCGGTCATCCTGCATCCTGATGTCAAAACACAAACCAAATTGTATTCTTTTTTCTTTCCTTGAAACGATGTACTATCGAATAGCGTATGTCCACAAAGGTTCCATGAGTGTTTGAGTAAAGAATCAAATTCCTTATCCAGAGCATGCTTATCCTAATAATCTTAGGTCTGGCCTGGAGCATCAAATTTAGATCAGAGGTCTATAAGCACTCTTAGGCTGATAACAATCGCTCCATCTCTCTGCCAAATGATACACATTTGGTTTGCAAAATGGTACCCATGCTAACTCAGAGCGTGGGTGTCGTCTCGTCGGTGCTGAACGCAACTGCTACCTTGACTTTGCCCCCCCCCCTCAAATTGGGATAGAATTAGGACATTCACTAAGACCGGTTAAGTGGTATAAGTGTATGAGTTGCGAAATCTCTGGCATCTTACTTGTCAGCTGGGTTCATTGCGTTTAAAATACTTCCTTCCTATTTACAGAGAGATTTTGCAAATCACCTTAATAATAACACGAATACAAGGATTTTTTATTGTTATATGTTGCTGAAAAAGAGTTGCATACTGCCTTGCCCGCTATCTAAATTCGTTAACGGCAACTCAATTATTACTAACATTGTGGATTTATGTATATTTATGAAAATAAGACGAAGTAATGAGCTTTGAGTCACTCTCGTCTCGATGTTTCGTGTTCCGGTTTTTATTTTATTTTAATTAATCTATACGTGAAGTTCACGCGCAACATAAATAATCCATGAGGATACTAAAAGGACTGTGAAGAAACATCTCGAAAGAGGAACATGATGAACAAGAAGATTGATTCGAAACATAGATTTCTGCACTCATAAAAAGAAAGGCAATTAAGCGTTTCGGAAATGTCTACTTAAAAGCCATTTGAATTTTAAGGAGTCAGGAATTGGAGATGCCTTCGATGAATTTGATGAATTTGATGAATTCGGAACCAGCCCTTTGTGTAAAAAACGTGGCACGCAGGGAAGTCCTAGATCTTGGAAAATGAAGCATTGCTTGCGCACCTCTGGTGGTGGAAAGCAAAATCGTGTAGAATGTTCCATAGATAGATCCGTCATTGAACTAGTTTCTTCCTTATTGAACCTAAGCTATCTTTTAATTTGAGATAGATCGCAACAAAACATCATTATGACAGCTCACAACCTCGATATCAACCACTTTAGGCTTAAAGAAACTGAGTTGAATCGTTTCTATCTTCTAATTCTCACTGTGATGATGCATATAGTAAGGCCAGTGGAACTATCCACAACATTCAAATCCTTGCGCACTGATTCAGTGAAGTATTTAGTTTCAGCGTATAAGTCCTATGTACGACCACAACGTATGGTACACTGGTAAAGGGTAAAACCGTATGTAATCCGTCCTCAAGTCGCAACATAATAAAACTTGAAGCAGTGCAGAACAACTTTACTAGAACCCCATCATGATTTACAAAATCCCCCATTTTTGAGCTCTTCCGTTCCGTATTCCGCATCCGGGCCTCCCAAAACGCCGTTATCAAATAACGCAAATCGGATGGGGGTCACCATGTATTCAGTGCTTTTCCTCCTTCATAAGAATGGACATGAATGTCGAATTACATCAGAAATGGTCTTATCAGAAAGGTAGACACGCAAGTGTTCAATGACGTTTTTACTTTCATGCAGCATAAAGCGCAGTATGGGGCTGTTCTATAATACATGATAACCCCCTCGACCCAATTTGCGCGGAATGCTATACAACACAAAATAGCGAAGTGTCGATCAGAGAGCGTTCGTAATCCATTCGCTCCCTTACTCTCTCCCCTAGGACCAGCATGGTTTTCTGCACTAAACAAAACGCTTTTTGTTTTATGAAGAAGCGTTTTCTAAGCCAAGTTAGGAGTTTTTAAGTGTAATCCCCGAAATCTGTAGAACACTCCTTATAACTCAACAGTTCTGTACCATTTTGCCCTTGCTATCACTTTTGTAGTTCTACCTCCACTGAAAGTCATCGGTTGACAAGCAGCTCGAAGATAATGTGGTAGCCCATGTGGTGACAGCATTCCCTCCGATGCCTTGTTGAGTCCGGGAGGTCTGCCCGATGCAGTTATATCTCATTCTAAAAAAGCTGCCTGCTTTGTTGTTGCATTTCTGTCCAAGGGTTTTCCCTAAACCTCACACGGCTAATTTGTGGCTGGAAGGCCACAAAGATTTGCAGTGCAAATAAGGTTAGCTAATATCGTGCTAAGATTTTTTACATTACGTTTTGAGTGCAAGATTACATACGCCTCCATTTGTCGACATTAACGGTGATTATACTGTTGGTTGTCAAGCTTCTTTGTGGACAGAATTTATGCACCAACCTATTATATTTCTAGTATGAAGATTCGTTAAAAAAATTCCCCGGCGGGTCTCACCCGCAGCTCCCAGCACTGCGGGTGAGAGCCGCCGTGAACTATGGTAGCCCTCGGGAACCTTTGCGACCAGCGGCTCTATGACAACTCGTCCGCGCCGCGGCTTCCACCACAGTAGCAGCGTGGGTGCCACCGCGGCGGGAGCGATATGGGTGAGTTCTCCGGGTGCTGCTGCGAGACCCTGTAGAGGCTCTATCGACGTTTGATCGTTTGACACCACTAACCTCGCCGCGGTTAACCTCGCCCTTGTTGTTTTGTTTGATTGTTCAGCCCATCTTTCTGGCTTCTACTACAACAGTTTCCCTCCGTAGAAGTGACGACCGGCCTTTTTATCCTTTTAAAGCTTGTAATCTCACCTGCCTCGTTCCGCTCTCTTTCCTTTGCATCGGCCGTTACTAGCACCAACCTGGGGCATGAACGGGAATTGTGGAGAGATGCAAGGTAACCGCGAACGGCGGGAACAAACGACACCACAACTGAGGGATTAGTTTTTATGTTTAGTCTTGAGTCCTGATTTGGTCCTGCTGCTTACGGCCCGAGACTCCTCGTCCACGTCCGTTCTTCTTCTTGCCAACGTTCTCAATTGCGGGCCACCCCATCGAATTCAACCAATCCGCACAGGCTGCTGCCTATTTCATACAGTGCTGTCTTTTCTGAGTTGCTAATAAATTTTGTTGTGTTGTCAATAAAACTTTGTTGCTACTCGTGTAAAAAAAGGCTAATCAACTGTTGCCCTTGGAGGTAACCCTTTCCCGAATGCATGCCTGACGAGCTGTCACGAAGTGCAGTGCAGGCGAACTCCAACGAGACCCAGCTTTATGGAGAAAATGAAGGGGTAGTATGCTCCACAGAACTGCAGTGACTATATGCACGCCTTCTCCGTTCGGGGCACTCTGGCGAGCACCCCTGTTCGGGGAAAATATCTGGACCGGGCACGCCTAGCGAGACGGTATGCACGCCTACGGGAGCTCCCGGGGAGGCGAAACTCGGACGCCATATTGCAGAAACGCCATATTGCAGAAAATCTGCACTCCGAAATATTGATAGCGGTCGATAATGCGGCGTCTGCCGAGTTTTATAGCTTTATAACTTATGCGGTACGTACGAACAGTGAAACTTTAAGCTGCTGTCATCGGTAACTAAGGGGAAGGGTGAGGGGGAAGGGTTTATTCAAGTTGTCCATCTCCAGGGGTCGCACAAGAACAAGATCTCGCTTCTTTGCAAATGGTACCAGATCCAATTTGTTGCGCCTGATTGAATCGGTTGTTTATCGTCAAATTTTAGCTGCTTCTTAACCGTTTCTGAAGGAAATGGCGCTGATTCGTCGCGAAGTGAAAGTCGGATCAGTAGCAAGTCAAGAGTTTTTTGGTAGCTAACTTTCAGAAACCTGGGTTTGCTGTTAGATATTCATGATCTATTCCATTTATATTTTTATCACATCAGTAACATACGCAACTAGTGGTGGCTGTTTAGGATGCCATTCACTGCTGTTCACGTCGAGTGTTTACTGATTTTTATGCGCCTTTTAACCGAAACATTCGATGGCGTTGGGATGGTATAAATTTGTAGGTGTGATGTTGATAGCTATGATTTTGGTTGCTGTGGTTAACCTTTTCCCATACGAGAAGATGCCCCTTACCGAATCCTGACAAATGTTATATTTTATTATATCGTGCTCTAAATGTCGTTCTTAGTAGCAGGTCGCCCACGTCGCAAAGATTGGGTCGAGAGAAAAAGCTTGGGTAAAGGTGGGGGAAGAAGCCGCCAAGAACAATCAGCATCAGAACAAAGAGACAACAGCGCAGCGAAGCACTAACTGTAAGACAGGTCTCCTTAAATAGTTTTCTACTGTGATTTAGGTTGAGTAAACTGGAAAGTTAAGGTATGGCTTGAAGGGGCAACAGAAAGGAATCGCTGTTGAGTTACTTCCCCCGTGACGCACAACGTCTCCTTTGAACTTGCCGCAGACCCTTGCCTATCATGGTACAGCTGCTTGAGCTCATCAAAAGACTCGGGGAACTAAAGTTTGTCAAAACAAAATATGTTACCTTCCGATTAATGCATTTCTCTTTTTACCTCTGCATACCAGCACCTTTCTAAATGCAGGTCATTCCTGGTGTAATTGGGCATGATCGTGCCTTCCTACCAACGCCATGGGCATGGTAACCCTTCCCTCCCCCCCGCTGACCCTATTTGCGTCCGTTTGTATTATGATATGATATTGTGATTGTTGATGCAAAAATTTATTCTATCGTGTCCTAGAATACACTTCAAACAGCTCGTTTAGAATGAGTTCCATTGGCACAGGATACCGTCTATCACCGTCGACCCCATTCTCTGTGGGTGTGCGCATATTTCAAGGTAACCTAAAAGTCAACGATGTGCTCCAATTGAGCTAGGCTATGTGAGTGGTTTCTTTTAGGGGAATACGCTCAGAAACTGATGACAGTAGCATAACGATGATTGCAGTTCGTGGAAGAAAGTACGTCGTTACAGCCGATGATGAAAGGATGAATTCAAAGATATATGAAGAGGTGAGTTCTTTGTTTACTTGTCGTAAGACGTAAGTTAAAAAAGTACGGCTGCAAATAGGCTCGGGGGTCACCATTTGAGATAGCGTTACACAATGTGTTGTGCTGTAATGAATACATTTTATGCAGCACTTTTGTGTTCTACACCTACTGAACTGGCCAGGCCATTTCTTATGTTTGGGAAGTTTTTTACCAGGGCGGATAACCATTGAGTGTAAGATGCCTCCTCCTCCCGAGCTTATTTGCGGTAAGGAACGATAGAGACAGAACATTTAAATTACGAAGAAGCAAGTGAGCTAATGCTTATGTGATGTCTCACTATAACATTTCCCTTTGACGTGCAGGAAGTACTTGTTTTTCGGCAAGCAACCGGACCAACCACCATGTGGTCGGTGTGTTGCAATCACGGATTGATTCACTTGTACAGTTTCGCAGTGGTGTGCCGTAGTTAAGCGAGTGCCAAGAACTTACCAGGCGACCAATGCTCCACTAGAGAAGCATATAACACCCTCCCTCGATACATTCTTCTGTCTCAGTGAACACTTTGGTTTAGCGCAAAGAAAGCAGAAAACGAGGGTTGCATGGTACAGCCCAGGACACAATTCAATCAGTAGACTCTAAACCACAAGGATTTCCGATACCCGACCCTAACCACATGTGTAAATGTAAAAATTGTCAATATGTTCATAACTTTAAGCAAAATGCTTAGCAACATCCTGCGTCACTTTTATTTTAGTCTACATTTAAAAGTGTTCTCATTACTATCCGTGATTTTATTGATCGTGAACAGTTCCCTTTCCATATTTCTTTATATGCACCATAAGCAGTTCATATAGCTCAATGCAACGCACGGCGATTTTGGAAATAGGAGAACGCAGGGAAATGGGCTGATCAACGGGACATAATTGAACTGTGAGAATGTATCTAGGAAATTCTTCCGAAAGCAGCCGCATTCCTCAGCCAGTTGGCTAATCACTAGGGCCTTTTATTATTAAAATACACCTGCGAAATAGGACAATGACGTAATTAGAAACTTATTTCATTACTTCGAAATACTCTCGAATCCTTCAGAATCCATCGATTTCGAACAATATGGAACATGGCTATGTTTGGAATGATGATGAGGCAGACGAATTCGAAATTGAGGAAAGGACATGCTATGTTCAAAGGAAGCTATGCTATTGTGAAGGTTAATTAGGGTTGGAGAGGTGAGCTGTCAGATTCAATGGTATCAATTTAAGGTTGCACGTGTCACTTTTAGGACGCAATAAATGTTAGCGCACACGTACCTTTTTCCATCGGAGAAACGGAGGTGATTTTTAAGAGATATGTTGAAGAGTATGAGACGTGTATCACTACACGCCTCCGTTATCAACGCGCCAGGAAGAACGATAAGTGGAGACATTCTTTGGTACAAACGTAATAAAGGGTCGTTCTTGTTTTAGGCCAAGAAACGCTTCTTAGCGGATCTTACAGAGGTGGTAAACGCAGTGGGCGTCGCCAGATGGACTGAAAAACAAATCGATCAAAAGAATCGGTATGAGATGGAAGAAACTAAGCGTTACAGTAGCGCTTTGGTGGATAAAGAGTTGTAAAGAAACGATTTTTGGCAGCGGCGTATGGAAGTGCTTCATTCAGAAAGCCAAAGGGGAAAAAACGAGAGGAGGAAGGCCTATGTTGCAGCGGTTGTCTGCTGCGAAGATGAAGGCCTTTGAAGCATTAAAAACGAAACCTCGAGTAAGTGGGATCCTTACGGGCACTGAAGTCGGGATGAAAACATAAGTAGGTTTTTCATTCCACTGAGCTATTGTTAGTAACGTATTGTTTGTATGTTTTCATATTTACCCTTGTATTTTATGTTTAGAACAGCATCGCAGAATGACGTGTTAATGATGAAAGTGGCCAATCTGGAGTTGCGAAGAGAGGCGCTCACATGAATAACCGACTCCTGAATTTGCAGATAATCTACTGTATGAAAAAGGCCTGCCATCAGTTTAGGAAAAGAAGGCTGGGCTCACATAGGGTCGGGGGGGGGGAGATAGGTGACCTCCTACTCAGTGTTTGTCCGCCTTGGTAAGAGGGGTTGTGTGTGTCTAGTTACATCAGAAATGACCTCCCTCAGTTCACTGTAGGGTAGAACTGTTGGTGACCCCCACTCCGACCCTATTTGCGCCGTAAATTGTTACGATTCGAACAGTAGTAGTTCTTATGAGTTAACGTGATATTACTGTTTGCAATTTGATGTGAATGTGATGTTGGTGTTCTCTGGCTGATGTTAATTTGATGTTGTAGGTAACGAGTTAATGTGATCTTGTTCGTTGCAAGTTAACGTGAATACCGCTACGAATGTTATTTGCAACTGTTGCTTCATGTGAGTATAGTTATGCGTGAGAAATCCTTGAAATAAAATTTTTATCAAATCTTTTCAAATACAACATGTGGTGTGGGGAAATAAGATAACTAATGTCATTGGGAGAACCGCGTAATGACGTCATGCATGAGCACGCCGGCACTCCCGGTGGGGGTACCTGCTCTTCGTCATTGGGACGCCGCTCCTGGCGTCCCCAAAATTCCTGGTATTGTCATCCGTCTCATTGTTTTCAATAGTAATGTTCCGAAGAACTTACCATGTCGGAATGATATTAGCGGCCTTCCCTGCAAAGTATCTGAAGCAATAGGCTCAATTCCATGTCATAATGGAAGGCAATATGTTCCCACACCTGCACTCCCCTTGTCACACTCGTCGGGCTCTGTTAGTGCGTGTCGTCTCCTGTGGACGCCGTAGCACTATCTCGATACGTGAACAGTCGTACACTATAAGATGTGACATGGGTGTTCCTAGACCGGCCTGTCACAAGAGCCCGTTGCCTGCAATTGAGTGTCCGTGTTTAACTTAGTTCACAGTGCGAGCAGTTTCCAGTGACACCACGTGGACGAACAGACATTGCCACCGAGAGCAGGTAAAGAGTAACCTGCCTTTGATTTGACAAGCCGTTTTTTTATCGAACTATTCCTCAGATTATGTAGACTGGTCAGGGCTTCACAACTTTAGAAAGCTTGTGCCAACATCCGTCAATATCTGTCAAACGGTGCCGAGTGCACAGTTTGTCCCAGATTTGGCGAGCATTTCTTTAACTGGAACGCTCAGGTGGGGCAATCCCATTTGACCGCCGTTGCGGTTTTTCATGGTTCACGATGCCAGCGAAGCGGTCGACTTGGTAATACATCCATATCGATTTCTTAGCAGTCGCGCGGTGTAAATCAATATGTGCGCTGTGCCCGCACGACTTCTTGCCATCGCGGACTGTGACTAGTTGCTGTAACAGATGACATCGCTATCTCACATCCCTATATGGTCACCGAGTTTTTGTAATGGCTTAATTTTCAAGTGCTTGGCGTTTAGAAAACCAAGGGAAATCCGCTTGCCGTGTTTGTAAAGGCTTCGGCTAGAATGCTGTTAAGGTAGGCTGCTCCGTTACGAACTTTCGAGTGAAATATAGCAGAAATGAATTATGTCTAGCATCAGAAGTTGAAAGCCTGGATTCTGCCTGGGTTCGCTAGTATTCCGATACCGCCGCGATTGTTTCAGATTTCTTCGATACAGAAATATGTTCGAGGCAGATTTTCTCAGCACAGAGAAGACGATCTGCGAAACCTCGTCGTCAGCCACTTCGGTCATGCACTCCCACACCATTCACACGTGCTGTGATAGGCGAGTAAAGCGATTACGCTGAAGGTACGATAACGTGCTTTGCTGTGAGTTTGTTCCACCATCCGGCGATTGACTGGCTGCACGTTGAAGATGTGGTCCATTTCTGCAACATCCATAACTACATGTGCAAAACGAAACAGATCTCGGCGTTGATGATGGACGAAGGCGAGCGGCGTAACATCGAGTATTTGTCGACAAGAATGATCCGAAGCATTTTGAGATCTCAAGGTTCGTAGAGGTGTTGACGGCCTTAAGTGGTTTTTATGCTTTCACCCAGAGGCGACGCGATTGCCGATTGCCTCTCTGAAGGTCGCATATGCTTCCTTTTATTCTGCTGCGCGATTCGCCAAATACATTATCCTAAGACTCCAACAAATAAGGTGTGTTACGGCTTCAGAGTATGTACTATTTTCACGGCAAGATGGATTTTTTTAAACTTAATTGGACAGTTTTGAAGTAATATCAGACACTATTCTGAGCAAGGTTAATGCTTTTGAGAACAAACCGAATATTTTCCAAATCAAACAACTTCCGCCACAATATGACACTCTCCAAAATGATTTCTTTGGTTGAAAGGAAATTTAAAATAATTTTCTTAGTATTTTTTAAAATTCACCTCAATAAGTGAGCACATTTATGCTGTAGGATCATCGTGCAAAGCTGTTGAGCTAAGTTTGGTACTGGCACTTCTTTATTCGGCTTACGTTTCGGCGTCACCGTCTTCTTCAGAGCCTTGAGAAAACAAAAGGAGTTGGGGAAATTACCCGCCCAAGCATCATTTCAAGTTACAGAAGCTCCAGAAGCAAGTGATAGAATGAGACGAAACGGATGGTTTGAATAAGAGCAAGGTCTCCATTCCTTTAGGATAACACAGACTGCGAATCCACAATGGCAGAGCGATTGGGTGGTGGTGATGATCTCAGTGCGCGAGTCCGACATCGCAGCGCTGAAGACACCGGAGGCGTTGTAGACTGCGTTCAAGAACGCCGAAATCAATAGAAAAGAGGAGCGGGTGGTCGATTCAGGTGCTGGCTTCGGTGACCTCTGTGGGCTTCACACAGGACGCCAACCAAAGGCCGCTGAGGATGTGGCCCGAAGGGAGAGCCTCATCCACGTCTTTCTCCATCCGAGGGTAACTTAGCAGTCTCTCGGCTGTCTTTTGAGCTCAGTCATGTTGCCCTACTCCCCTTTCTGTCTCATTCTATCACTTGCTTCTAAGCTTCTGTAACCTGAAATGATCCTGGACGGGTAATTTCCCTAACTCCTTTGTCCTTTCCAGGCTTTGGAGAAGGCGGTTATGCCGAAACGTAAGCCGAATAAAGTAAAATAAAATAAAATAAATAATAAAGTAAAATCTTGGCTCAGCAGCTTTACTCTAGATCCTACAGCCAAATAAAGAACATGCCAAGATTCAACGGCAGTTGAACATGGAATATTCTAAGTGAGCACATTTTTCGAATTTCTTAAGATTTTTAATCTTTTTTCAGAATAAATAAATAGTCAAACTTTACCTCCAAGGGCGCAGAGGGAGCAGTCATTTAGTGTTATAAGAGAACAGTTCCTACCATGCGGTCAAATAGATCGTCGCGCTTTTTATTTTACCGATATTGTAAATGTTGCTTATTTGAAACAGCGATCTGACAACGATTTACGCTTTGCTTTTTTATAATTCTACATTTGTACTGTTTGCATTTGTCACTCCAAACAGAATCTTTGCTTATCCTTCTTCTTAAGAGTGAAGCTCGAGATAGCGAAATGTTTATCGACAAGGTTTTGGGCCTTAAGCCCTTCTTCAGTTCTAAAAGAACTACGATGCCTATACAAAAACAGACCTGGGTTCTACCGACAGGAAGGGGGAGCAAGAAGCTACAGTGGAGCATTTTGGCCAGAAATGAAGTGCAGGGTCTCTGGGCTATTTATATAGGTCCGCGAGCAGTGACCGGTCTTTCGTCTCCCAAAGTCGCCATCATCCTCAGCTGTCACCTGCGTAACCTCAGATGATGAGGCTGACTGATAAGGCTAGCTGCATACTTCATTTCTTCTTTCTTGTTAGTGGGTGACTGCCAATATTTTATCTCCAGCGCTTCCTTGATCTTCCTCTCCACTGTATCCGTCAGATTTTTGTGAAGGATCGAGACTCACAGTTGTGGCAGTGGATCTCGTGCGTGTCTGAGGGTACGGTGCCTTGAGAATGGATTATCTGAGTAGCTTTGAGGGCTACGCAGTGCTCTTAAATGCTCGTCCATCCCTTGCCAGGTGGTCTCGCTGCTTCCCTATTATGTAAAATTCTTCACATGTCATGCAGACCAGTTTGTATACTACACACCTTATTTGGTAAATCTGGTTGTCCTCTTCACAAATTAAGCAACCTGGCCTTTCACACTGATTCTCGTAGGAACGCGACGTTGTCAGGAGACGTCGTAAAAATGGAGGTGGTTGAAATACGAGGCTTATAAGAAGCCCGATGGTTTCACCACACGGTTGATGTCCTGAGCGAAGGAATCTGTGATGAAAGGCATAATCAGAGGAGAACCAAAAGGGCATCGTTGAGGGTTTCAGCAGCGAAGTAGCCTCACGCCATATCCGTTCCGCCGCTGGGTTTCCTCAACCTAATCTTTCACTTCTTGAGAATTTGTAGAGGTCACTGTAGTAGATGTGGTAACTGTATGATGAACGTTATTTCGTTTCATACACATAGGATGGCAACTCCGCGCGTGTAGAAGGATGTTATGAGATGCCGGTTTCCTATACCACATGCTACAGATTTGACCCTCCGATATTTTCACCTTCGTATTTGAAAATTGCAGAAATCCGTCTGGACTGGAGTCTCTGATGTAAGCTCGATCGTAGGAAACGCTGAATTGAGTCGCCTGAGCATCTGTCGAAGTGCTGCCTGCGACTTGCCTACAACAAAGATGTCGGCGATGTATCGCCCGTAGTATAACACTCTTGGAGATAAGACTGGCCATTCAAGATGATCCATGAAAATAATGGCGAGCAACGGCGGCAATCTGCTTCCCAAACCTCTTGTTTGCTTGTAGAACACATGTTGAAAACGGAGTGTGCTCATGTCGACTACAGTTGGTAGAAGTTTCTCAATTTCTTCTATTCGTAACCCAATATTAGTATATTCCTGTGGTGCAGCCGTAAACGCAGCAAATAGGCTTCAACAACTCTTCTAGTGTCAACGTTCGTGTACAATGCAACTACGTCGAAGCTCTGATATTCCAGTCGTTCCTCTCCGTTGAAGTCGCATTGTCATAGCTGTTCGAAAACTGTTGCACATTTTTTATGTGTTCCGGAACATATGAAAGTAAAGGCTACGAGAGGTGCTGTAAGAACCAACAGATTCAATCTGTTGGTCACCCACAGGAAGACACTATAGGCCTTGTTTTAATAGCAGTGTTATCCTGTCGGACTCCATTCCCTTCTCTTGGTAACCTATGCGTCTTTACAAGTTGGTAGTAAGTACGCACGTTTTCATTCTTCGGCACTAGTTGAGCGAAAAGTGATCTCTCCAGTTTCGTGCCCAGGACTCTACGAATGGTGTCCTTCAGACGTGCACATTCTGTCCTGTACTCACGGCTGCTTACTACATATGTGCCTGTATCCGATAAAACGGCTTCACTAAGAGCAATGTCTCCCTCTTGACACATTACAACGAAACCTCCGCATTTGTCTCCCACTGAAGATTGTAACGTGTTCTTCAATTCAATAGCCTTCCGCAAATCGCAGGCAACACTGCGACAGACGCTCAGACGACTTCAGCGTCTCCCACGATCGAGCTAACATCAAAGACTCCAGCTCCGGACGGATTTCTGCCATTTTTAAATACGAAGGTGAAAATGTCGGAAGGTCAAATCTGTAGATGTGGTATAGGAAACCGGCATCTCATAACATCATTCTACACGCGCGGAATTGCCATCCTATGCATATGAAACGAAATAGCGTTCATCATACAAAAAAATAAATCTACTGCAGTGACCTCTACGAATTCTGAAGAATTGGAAGATTAGGTTGAGGAAATCCTGCGGCAGAACGGATATGGCGTGAGGCTACTTCGCTGCTGGAAACGCTCAACGATGCCCTCTTGGTTCTCCTCTGATCATGCCTTTCATCACAGATCCCTTCGCTCTGGACATCAACCGTGTGGTGAAACGATCGGGGCTTCCTATAAGCCTCGTATTTCGACCACCTCCATCTTTACGACGCCTCCTAGCAACGTCGCGTTTCAGAATCAGCCCTATCCGCAACCAGTAGCAGAACAGCTTATCAGGCGAGCCAGTGGTGCACACTTGGCAGTTGAATATTTAACGATTCAACGGGTTTTTCCCTTTAAATTCCGTTTTAACCAAATAACGGAAATCTTTAGAAATATAACGAGATTTTTACGGAATTTTTTGTCACAAAGCTTACTTTTACTTTCCTTTTCCAAAATGCATTTGCTCGCCACCTTTTTTGAACGCCAACATTCTATTTATGGCCTTTGACTGATATTTTTATTAGCTGTTTCGCATAATTAGTATGGTACTGTAAGAATCTGCGTCATGTTTTCCTAGATCACTCTTAACGGGACATAATTTATGATATTGCTGTAAATTGAATCAGTTTGTTGATTACTACATGTGGTTAGTTAACTGCTCCTATTATTCTGTAATGAGTATGCTGCTCCGTTAAACTTTGCCTATTCATCTGCTAAAACTGATATGGGTGATGTTGCAAATAATGTGCACATTATTTGAAGAGCATTAAGTTTTAGTCTGTGAAGGGTAGACTATGACTAGGCTGAGAAACCTGTGAAGGAACTTGAACACTCGTGAACACGCATGAAAATAGACATTTTATGTCATGAGTTGCTAAAATTACACCTTGCAACCGTATAAAGCCTCAAATTTCAAGCTCGATTGATGTGTGGGGGTAAATCCATGCTACAGTGTTATCTTCTTCTTCTTCTTCTTCTTCTTCTTCTTCAGCGTTTGTCCCGCATCGTAGCGGGGTCCGCTATTCTGGTGTTATGACGCCACCTTTCCCGATCCAGCGCTAGATCAGGGTAAACACCAGTAATCTTCAAGTCCGCATGTAACGTATCTAACCAGCGCTGCTTCGGGCGCCCTCTAGGCCGCTTTCCTATTACCTCGAAGTTAAGGCCTATCTTGCGGACGCTGTCTTCCTTTCCACGCAGAACGTGGCCGTACCATCGCAAGCGAGCTTCGCGCATCTTGTCGGCTATCGGCGCGACACCGAACTTCTGCCGAATAGCATCGTTTCGGATGCGGTCCATGCGCGTGACTCCAGCCGTCCAACGCAGCATCTTCGTCTCCATGACGCTGAGGCGCGTTTCAACTTCCCTGGTCGCAGGCCAACACTCAGCGCCGTACATCGCTTCTGGCCGGACGACTGCTCTGTATATCTTCGACTTCAAGCGCTCCGGTATCTTCCTATCGCAGAGCACCCCAGTCAACGAGCGCCACTTGGACCAAGCTGCACTCACGCGTGAATTCACTTCAATCATCAGTTTGCCGTCATACGTGACTGCTGATCCCAGGTACTTAAAGACCGAAGTGCGTGGGAGCTCGATGCCGTTAACCTTGATGGAGCTGGACTCAGTAACGTCCGTCGTTAGATATTCGGTCTTCTTCACGTTCAATTTGAGTCCAAACCGCTCCAAGCGATCACACCAAGCTTGCACCTCTCGCTCGAGTTCATCTTTATCTTCGCTAGCGAGCATTACGTCATCAGCATAAAGCAACGTCCAAGGGACGGGGTTCTGAAGATCTCGTGTGATGGCATTCATGACGACAACAAAGAGGAGTGGGGAAAGCGCAGAACCCTGATGTACCCCGACAGAGATGGGAAACTCCATCGAGGTTCCAGCTGCAGCTTGAACTCGACTCTTTCGACAAGAGTAGAGAATTCGCACCCACTCTATGAGCTCTTCAGGAACTCCATGATGTCGCAAGGCGTACCATATCACTTCACGCGGTACGCGGTCAAAGGCCTTCTCTAAGTCGAGGAAGGCAATATGCACCGACTTCTGTTTCTCGCGATGCTTCTCTATCAGGAGGCGGGCGGCGTGAATGGCATCAATGGTGCCACAGCCAGCCACGAAGCCGCACTGATTGCTGGACAGCTGGACGATGTCACGAATTCGTCCGTCGATAATTCGCTCAAAGATCTTCATGCTGTGCGAAAGCAAGCGAATCGGACGGTAATTAGAGCAGTCTGCAGGACTGCCCTTCTTCTTCCAAATCGGAATCGTCGTACTTTGGCGCCAACACTCAGGCACTTTCTTCTCCGCCACAACCTGATTAAAGAACTTCGCCAACCACTCAGCAGGGTACCAAAACTTCGACTTCCACAGTTCTGCTGCCACGTCGTCGGGCCCAGTCGCTTTGCCTGGCCTCATCTTCTTCAAAGCCGCTTCAATCTCCTCCACGGTGATCTTCTGAACAGGGCCGTGGGTTGGAGCCGTTGAGGGGATGGCTGGATGAGGAAATTCTACTGTAGAGATTTCCTCAAAGTAATCGCGCCATCGCTTCAACGCCTTCTTGCGGTCCATAAGAAGATGGCCGTTCTCATCATTGATGCCGAAGAACTTCTCGATGTCCTCGGTCTGGCGATGGCGATTCTTTGCGAGTCGGTACAGATACCGCTCACCATCGCGCGACTCGAGCTTCTCGTTGACATCTCCATAATGAGTGGCTTTTGCAACAGCCACGGCCTTCTTTGCAGCTTTCTTCGCTTCTTGGTACTTCCGCCAGTTATCGGCAGTCTTTTTGCCGAGAAACACGTGATATAGCGTCTTCTTCTCTCGAACTTTGGCTTTCACGTCATCTGTCCACAGCCAGGCCTGCTTGTCGACCTTCCGTCGTCCAGGCTTCGTGATGCCGAGCTCCGACCGTGCAGCGTGACGAATCGCGTCGGTGGCCTTCTCCCAAGTTTCGTCGACAGTTGTCACTGTCGGTAACCGCACGCGAGAAATCACAGCTGCTTCCTTCTCTTTCATTCGCCACCACTTGATTCTTGGTGCACCGCATCGCTCGACCTGCTTCAGCCTCGGAGGGGCGATCTTTAAAGTACAGATCAGCGGTCGATGCTGTGGGGCGACCGTCTCATACGGCACGACCTTCGCGTCTGTGACAAGACTTCGGTCTCGATCCTTCACAAGGACAAAGTCTATCTGAGTCCTGGTGTTCCCGCTATAGAACGAGATGAGGTGGGAATCGCGTTTGCGAAATACGGTGTTCACTATGGTGAGGTTGTGCGATTCCGCATATTCAAGGATACGCTCACCATCTGCGTTACGCGACCCGTAACCGAACCCACCATGACAGCCGTACCCGTCTTTCGTCACGCCGACGTGCCCGTTGAGGTCACCAGCGACTATGATGACATCTTTCGACGGTACCTCTGCTGTCTTCTCATCAAGCAGGCTCCAAAACTCTTCCTTGGCTTGATCCGAGCAGCCAGTCTGCGGAGCATACGCAGAGAAGAAGTGATAGAGTCGCTCCTTCGCGGCGACAACGATCTTCATCAATCGATCGTCAAAGCGCTCGACGCTTACAATCGAGTCACGAAATCGTTCGGAGACGATTATTCCGACACCACTGGTGGTCCTGGGACTTCCACATAGAACGGCCTTGAAGCCTCGTCCTATGTCCCTTGACTTGCGGCAGAACCACCTCGTCTCCTGCACCGCACAGAAATCAACTCTTCTACGCTCCAGTGCTTCAACCAACTCGCACGAGCGGCCCGTCAACGTACCCACATTCAGCGTAGCCACGCGGGTCCTGCTTACGTTACGGGACTTTCGGACTAACTCAGTTGCCCCCCGATGCCGTCCTCGCATCAGGGACCCTCGCATACTTTTCACACTCGCCGGGCTTTGCGAGTGCGCGTCGGCTCCCGCGGACGCCGTAGCACTATCTCGATAAACCTGAACAGTCATACACCATGTGATGTGACATGGGTCTTCGTAGGCCGGCCTGTCACAAGGGCCTGTCGCCTGCAATCGAATGTCCGTGATCGGCTTAGCTCGCAGAGCGAACAGTTTCCAGTGGCACCACGTGGAGGAACGGACATCGCCACCATGCTACAGTGTTATCTTAATCTGTATATATCGCTCTCCCACGCCTTAATAAAAACTTAAAACCAAATAATCAGACATCACAACTTGTTGTAGAATTGGAACGGGCAAACACACGAGCTAATCAAAGAACGATAACTTTGCCGCAAGTCGGACTATCGGCAATATTTAGGCTGGAATTCGAAAACCTAGGTGTCATTGACACGATTTCTAACGTAGTGGCGATATGCTTGTTTCATTTTTGTTGCAAGCTAATAAAGCATCGCTTTGCTTATTGAATTCTTTCGAAATGGCGAAGACTTTCGTCACTAAAATGGAGTCAAATCAACAAAAAACGCACAGGCGTTTATCTTTCGAATTGGCCTGCAGAACTAGTCGTGATAGCTCGTTCACTTGCAGTTACAATTATAAGCTTTGACGCTTTAGCGGCTTTATTTAGGCTAGAAGAAAGTAACTGTGAAACATCGATGTAATCGTCTTACTGGAAAACGGCCATACATATCCTCCCTGCATTTTCTAGCGCCTGCAATCTGAAGATGCAAATGTCAATCGTGCAACCCTGGCATACTACATATACCATGCTATACTGAACTATAGGATTCTGTATTTTTATTCTGTGCCCCATAATCCAGATGGATTTTCTATCAGTCCTTATGCTTTTCACAGCACCATTTCTGCTGCAAGTTATAGTGTGTTGCTATTTATTCTAAAACTTGATAATAATTGCCAGCTTACACAACAGAACTGCGATTAGTATTTAGCTTGTCGCGGATCCACGCGATTCAGTGATCTAATTTCTCTAAAGAAGTTTTGAAATGTTAAACCATTTTCTCATGACAAGCGCTTGTTGTAGAGCTTGTTCCACGCCTCGCTATCTATCTCTTCCACTCACAAAGCAAATGCCAACGGTCCTATAAGTACGGCGGCACGCGCTTCAGTCAACATCTTCTCTTTGTGCGCAGTTCGGCGCCGCATGCTTATTAATTGTTCTTCTCATTGTTTCTTATTCTCATTTAGCTTCCCCTAGTTATTGTTCTCTTTAGTATGCGCTGGTCCTTCATTTAATCTTATCCATCCATTTAATCATCTATTTGTGCGTTATTTTTTGAACTTACGTATAATTTCTTTAATCACTTAATTATTACTGGTTTAATTACTCAAGTTTGAGGTATTGCAATAAACCGTCGATCGTTTTCACGTGTGGCAGACGAAGCGGAAATCCACGCTGAAACACCGAGTCAATTTATAGCTCTTATGTACACAATCAATCAAATCTAAAATTTGAAGCCTTTGAGAGATGCATGGCTGAATTTCTGTTTCTGCACTTCAGTCTAGGTTTGTTCAACAGCTCAATAAACAGCAAAGTTATTGCCTTTCAAACAGGTTTTATTAGGGGGGGGGGGGGCAAAAGTAATGAGACACCCCATGCCGTGTCCATATATCTCGTGGCTGGAGTCTGGTTTCGTGCTTGTCGTATTTGTATGTTTGTATGAAGCCCATCTGAGAAGTTACCTCTTACGCCCTTTCCAGAAGCATGCCAAAAACCCCAGCCTGTCTCATGCCGAAACCCCAGTCTGACGAGTCGACCTGTGTCGCGCAAATCTCCCCCAATTCCCAACCCCGAGCAGCCTGGGCTCAATATTCACGCAAGATAAGAAGTACGTCTTCTACCTTAACCCTGCCAAGCAGCGAGTCTGGGTGAGGCCTGGTGACCTGTTACCGACCTTCCTTCGGCGAGATGTTCACGGCGAGAAGCATCTTTGGAGCTTTTGGGTCTGCGCCCATGGAACGGTTTACCGCAAGCTGTTTACCAAGAGCACCACGATGAACTCCAAGGCCATGTTGAACGAAGTAGAGGAGATGGGCCGGCGACTCGCTCTTACTCATTCGCAGCGCTTCAAGAAGGTTCTCCTCTTCGACAACGCTGCACCCCATCGGGAACAAGTAAGCACGGATAAGCTTGGCCAGAGGAGCTACGTTCACATGCCTCACCCACCGTATTCGCTGGACATCTCTCCATGCGACTACCACTACAACTTGACCTACAGGACTTCCTAGTCGGAAGGGACACAAGAACCCAAGCAGTCCTTGACAACCATATCAAGCACTTGATCAACACCAGGCCCAAGCAGTTCTGGAAGAATGGGATCAGGAAGTTGGCTGAGCGATGGCAGCAAGGTTCTTGCCCTTAATGGCAAATACATTCCTCAGCACCGTTGAGTTGTAATTGAGTTATAAAGAGATAAAGATTTTTTTCAATTTGTCTCATTACTTTTGCCCCCCCCCTAATATATTCCATGTGTAAAACGGTTTTCTAATTGTTTTCAAAATAATATTGCGCAGCTGACCATATTTTTAACGACATTTAATCAAATTTTTTCATTGGAGAGATTCGATTAAAAATTAAGCGTCCGAAATCAAGAAATTCAACGCCAACTCTAATGGGAAGAAGCCATCGATTTCTCTCGATGTCGTTATTGATAACATTGACGTGGTATACGAAGGATACTCTCTTCATATTTACGACAGCAATAACAGCCGAGAAGCTCAATACTGCAACTTTTCCCTTATTCGTCTTTGTCTATGAGTAGACTGGCTAGGACCCACGAATTTTACTCAGTTCAGACTTCAACTCGGAAATAATAAAGCTCCTCAGGGATGCCATAAGTGAGGTTATTGGGGAACAAGGGCACAATTATTGGCAATGATAAAGGGATCTGCAGCAATTGCAGTAGCTTCAATAGATTTAAGATCTACATGCCCTCCCTTAGGCGCCAGAGGGAAATGCTTACCGATATTAGCGACGAAGAAAGGCATCCATAATTTCACTTTGAATGTTCTCATTGCTCTTGATTACCATGTGCTTCATACTACCTATGTATCACAGGAGACGTATCTCAAGTCTTTTTAGGTTTTTGGGTTTGTAGAACGGCAGTATCGTACACCACATGATCACTATTGTGCTTTCAGGTTCTGTGGATGAAGAACGTTGCACAAACCAAATAAGCTGTCTGTGATGATATAGCACCCCTCCACCCTCTTATGTAGTTTGTCGAGGAGGCACGAGAGCACAAAATGTTTTATGTTCATCAACCTGCCCAGTTCTTTCAATTCTGGTGACGTTGAAGCATTCCTGGAAGGCTCGGTTTTGTTGATATATGTAATTATGCACACTTATCTGTCCAGAGGTCTGATCCTGTTGCTCATTCACAATAAATTTGGACAAGAACATATGAACTGCACCCGGAGAAAGTGCTCGGCTCGTGTAGTTGCAGAGAGTAAGAGCGGTTTTGAGTCAGTTGTCATGGTGTCGGATTTGTACTTCGCTAGGGAAGATAGGAAGGAGTGTGGATGTCCAACTTACGATTAGTTCCACCTTCTCGTCTCATATCACTCAGGGCTGGAACAGGCGATCTGAGATTTTGTGGGAATGGTTCCCAGAGAAACACCATTCGCACAAGAAAGGATGGCACTCGCGTTTCAGGCGTCCGCGGTGTTCGAGAACCCGACACGCTATCGCTCGAAGAATTTGTCAAAATTAGTTAATTCCGCTACACATTTTAATGGCAGTTGCCGAGCCGTTCCTGATTGAATCCCGCAAAATGCTTAGAAAACTTCGAAATTTTTACTAACATTCGGGTCGGACTTCGCATTTGAACTTCGCACGTGCAACAGTTATTTCGGATCTATCCTAGTCCGGGGGCCACATAACTAAAAAATAGGTAACAAAATGAATTGAAACTTACCGAGCGGCTCCCAGAGGTCGAAATGGAACCTAAAAGGGACTAAAAAGCGAACAAACAAACATAAAAATAAAAAATCGACGCGGTTTTACAACCGTCGGGCAAAAAGCCAGGCAATGGAGCCATGCCGCGTGCTGACCGCCGGCTGACATGTTATAACCAAAGTCTAACATGGTGAGGAGGGCGCATGAAGCCGCATGCCGCGTGCTGACCGCCGCCTGACATGTTATAACGAGGATCTAACATGGTAAGGAAGGCACACAACTTTGCTCGCTTACAACCGCAAAAAATGTGATTTTTTTGTTTTTTTATTTGCGACTTTTCTTGTTTAGGTTTAGACGCTGTTCTGTAGGAGCCGCTCGGTAAGTCTCAAATAGATTTGATGCATAGAATACTTTTTAGTTATGTGGCCACCCGGACTAGGATAGATCCGTTATTTCGCTAGGACCAGGAGCTACCGGTCATTGGGCAACCGCATCAGGAAGAGGACGATCCTGTGTCCGAGCAGAAGTAGGTGGCAGTCTGGAAAACCGGAAGAGGGCATTTGTGTACAAGAATGTTGAAAGACCGCAGCATACGTGAACACACTGTACACTTCAAGAGAAACATCGACATGCTGGAAAGAATTCACAGTATTTTCACACGCAACCAGTAATGAGGTTGTTTGGCATAGACTATCCGCTAATCCCAAATGGCCGAGAATGAAACAGGATGTCGGGAGTATAGTCTTTTGAATGCAGAGGAAAATTATCCGATCTTAAGATGCTTTTCAAGATTCTCGCCCGCAAGGTGCACTTAAACCCGTGCACATTTTTCCCAGGCCATCTGTCTAGAACAAGGCGAGGCAAGCTTCGGCTATGTGTACCGCTAATGACTACCACAGTCAGATCAACATTCTTGAC
This sequence comes from Heligmosomoides polygyrus bakeri, assembly GCA_947359475.1. NCBI lineage: Eukaryota > Metazoa > Nematoda > Chromadorea > Rhabditida > Heligmosomidae > Heligmosomoides > Heligmosomoides polygyrus. The sequence goes on from OX375866.1 coordinate 79,595,742, forward strand.
CTGTAGGAGCTTCCAGGAGTTCAACTTACATACTTCTTGCACAAAACGACAACCTCTTTATATTGACTGAGCGTTCGTTCGCTTGATTGTTCTCTAATGTTACTTTGCTAAAACTGTTTGCGTTCTCAATTACTGGTGCCTATCTAGTTCGCAAACTCTGCGCTATTAATGTATGTGTTGCTATTCTACAGCTTTTTCTATTATGAGTGTGGCTACCACCACGCTGTGAATAGACAAAGTAAATACGCCTGGTATTTTCGGAAAAGAATGTCCCAAGCCTTAATGTTTCCGCAGCTCAAGAGAGGGGGAGAAATAGTCCTATCATTCGCCATTTAATCAAGCGATAAATCCTACTATATATAAAGCAGCAAGGGTGTGTGTGTGCGTGCGTGTGTCACACTGTCCGTCCCTCACACTTGAGTTGGGGCGCGGCAGCCGAAAACGTCGGCAACCGTGCATGGCGAGCCGCAGACGTGCCGAACACGTCGGTAACCGTGCATGGCGAGCCGCAGACGTGCCGAACACGTCGGCAACCGTGCATGGCGAGCCGCACACGTGCCGAACACGTCGGCAACTGTGCATGGGCATTTAGATGATCATCGACGGGAGGGGTTTTGGAGGCAATCGATATCGATCGATATTATCGATTTTGTGGATGTCGTTCGGGAAGCACGAAACTTCAGCCCCGGGGTAATCAAGGTCGCTGAACACGAATCTGAAGTCAACCAATCGATCCATCTCGATTAACATAAAGGCAAGAAGGCCTAGGGAAGAATAGGAAACCCGTAGCGGCCATGGCGTCCTATTCTCGGGTGGTACTAGCATAAAGTAGACAGGTGATCAGCCCAAGAATGTCTCGGTTGCTGTGCCTTCTCAGCTGCAACCTGCCCCAGGTCCTCCCTTCTTCAACGATCATATTACCTAAAATTAGAGAACCTTGGGCAGGTCGCCACAGCAATCTCCATTGCTGGAAAGGTTAAGTGGAAATGCGGAGACTTCTAGGTGTACGAAAATATGTAAAAGAAGGACTGGAAAGGATTATCGGGTCGACTGCGAATGCTATCTACGACGGCCTAGGGGTAATGATGCCATCAAGCACGCCAAGGAGTCTTCTACAAGATGTCGGTCTCACACACCTACATACGTAGCATTTATGGTAGTAGCATAGTGAGCGTCTGTTCTTTTTACACCTGTTTCTGCATTCACAATCAGCTAGTTCACGGCTAAGCGTTTCCACAACTGCACAGTTTTTGCGCTAGGATGGAATCGAAGTTTTGCCTCCATTTATCTATAAACATAATTTTCGTCACTTACGAGGCGTAGCTTGGAATCTGCAGATCTTCTAATTGGGCGCATCTTGCACATGCCTAAATGCTGCCCAGGCGTCGATGGTGTCCTGCAGCGCTTGGGACTAGTTGATCCAAGCGATCATTCCTTATTTCTTACCCCCGTTTTCAGCAATTCGCCTTCCGTCAATTGCCTTTTTTCTTCCTTCGTTTTTCGATAGGCAATTTGTCTTCTCCCTCTTATCTATAGCATATGTCCGAACGGAGAGAGCGAGTGATACAGAAACAATGTCCACCCTCAATTAGTATAAAAAGTGTATTTCTTTTTTTTTAGGGGCGCGTGTAGCGCAGTCGGAGGAGGGCGACTGTCGCGTGCACCCGATACCAGGTTCCTGGTTCGGATTTCCCGCCCAGGCCAACCAAGCCTTCCATCCCTCCGGGGTCGGTGAATTGGTACCAGACTTGTCTGGGAAGGATAAAGCGCTGACTTGTTCATCGGCTGGCCACCGCAAGTCATTGTATGGCCAAATACGCATTCATGTCGCCTCCACGACATCCCGTAGAAGTAGAATGCGCTGGCGCATCCCAGAAGGGATTGAGTAACGCCGTCCTTTATCCTTTATCCTTTATTTCTTTTTTTGCCAAGTTGTTAAACCCAATTGGTAGGAGATCCTTGAAGTTGCTTTGGAATAGCGGCGACGCGGAGTCCTCACGAGGGCCAGGGTCTCTTGTGTGCCCACCATGGTTAGGCAAGCGATTCGGGGCGCGGTGGATAGTGGCGGTACTTGCGAGCAAGCTATTGGGTTCGGTTCTTGTGCGTCGCAGTGGCGTTCAGTAATAAACAAGTCTCTCTCCACACCATACAGTTGGAAAAGGGCGCAGAAAACGCCTGAAAATTCTGTAGATGTCAGGACCCTTCAAATCTCAGCCAGTCAGTTGAAATGTAAAAACAAGAACCACATATCTATATATCTACCTATATATATATATGTATATATGTATATATATATATATATATATATATATATATACCAGACGTTCAGCGGCCTAGCGGCCGCCAAACGTCTGGTTGTGGGCTTCGCCGCCAAACCTCGAGAATAGAACAACCCCAATCTTCCTCCTTTCTTCTTTAGGCCTTCTTACAGTAAAAAAAAAACTGGTTTTACTATATAGATCAGTGCAGTGGGATATGGTAGGGCAGAATTTTCACTGCGCATATGAAGCCCATCCACCCTCCATCACATGCACGGGATTTATTCTCCGAAGCGCTCGTTCTCTACGTGTCGAGAAACAGGCATTGAGAGTCCTAATCCGGTGCTTAATCAACAAAATCATAATTAAAATTAATTGGTATTGGTTGACACCGCTTACTTCCGACGGCAATAATACTCCTCCAAACCCCGTGGTCACTCTCTCTACCCCTCCCCCCCCCCCCTCCCGAAATACTTCCTTTCCTATGTGCTGGAAAAGAAACGGAGTGAGAGTAAAGCACGCACATGTGACACTGAGTACCGATTCACGTGTCACTACGTTGCCACGACGTCTATGACAATCCTTCTGAACGACACACGTGCCACGACTTCTGTAAGCCGTCTTCAGAAATCCAACACACACTGGACGCTCCCCCCCCCCTCTAATGGTCCCCTTTGTTGGTCCTCTCCTATTGGTCGCCCTTACTCGGAATCCCTACGCAAGTTGGACGACGTCTTCAGCGCGCCTTCTGAGTCCAGACGCACCTGAACGACGTCTAGGGCACGCCTCCTGAATCCCTACGCTCTGCACTCGATCCCGATTCATACCCTGACCCCTTGAATATCTCGTAAACTTAGACGATCATCCGCCAAGGATATAGTTCGCCAGTAATCGCCCATGAATAAGCTCAAAGAAAGCCCGGCTGGCACACGCCGCACTGAAGTAGGCATCTTTTGGCTTCAGTCCCCTCCCCCGTGACGGACTCGTGACATTAACCAATTATATATAGTAGGATTGGTCGCCCTTACTCGGAATCCCTACGCAAGTTGGACGACGTCTTCAGCGTGCCTTCCGAGTCCAGACGCACCTGAACGACGTCTAGGGCACGCCTCCTGAATCCCTACGCTCTGCACTCGATCCCCATTCATACCCTGACCCCTTGAATATCCCGTAAACTTGGACGATCACCCGCCAAGGATATAGTTCGCCAGCAATCGCCCATGATTAAGCTCAAAGAAAGCCCGGCTGGCATATGCCGCACTGAAGTAGGCATCTTTTGGCTTCAGTCCCCCCCCCCCCGTGACGGACTCGTGACATTAACCGACTTTAGGCGACTGCCTGTCAAATTTGTTAACGCCTATATAAGGCCTCGGCGAGTGCGAATACAACAACAATGTCAACGATAAGCAGCAGCATCCTACGACCTATCGTCTATTACGAAGTTCTGCAAGGCCATTCCGCAAGGACTGCAGCCTCCCACATCTGCACTGCATTCAAAAAGGAAGTCGTTCACTATTCCACAGTGATGGTATCAGCGCTTCAAGGCTGGAGATATCTCTTTCGAAGATCCATCTCGTTCCGTACGCCCCTCTGTTGGACTCAGAAGGCATGCTTTACTGGGAGTTGCTGGATAGTGAGACCACAGTCACAGCATCTGTCTACGCTACCCGGCTCCAGAGCTTGGCCGACGCCATGCGCCAGAAACGTCCAGAACGGGAAAATGTCTACGTGCTGCACGACAACGCATGTCCTCATGTCGCAAAAGTGAGTCGCGGGAAAACTTATTGTAAAATCCTGCCCTATCTTTCAAGCAGCCTTTCAATTCCTTCACGCCAGAATTCCGAGGGCTGTGAGGAGAAGAATGCAGAAGGCTCCATTTCCATTTGACGTCGATCACCGAACTCTCTACCTCAAAGATGCTGCTTCAGAGCTCTGAACAGGTGGTAGTCAGAAGGAGCGAGGTCTGGAGAGTACGGTGGATGGAGCAGCACTTCCCAGCCTAACTCCTGGATTTTCTCGCGACTCACTTTTGCGACATGAGGACCGGCGTTGTCGTGCAGCAGGTAAGCGGTCGGCCGTTGCCCTGGTGGAAGAAACATTGGCTCGTATCGACTTATTTCTCCACTAATTTTTGCTGCAGCTAGTCGAGTTGTTGGCAAAAGCGAACGTCAAAAGGATGGTTTCACCACGTGAAGCAGCTCCCGGTGAACTGGACCACTATGCATTCACTAAAGCAGGACCTTCTTTCGTTGAAGATTTGGTTTCGACGTCAGATCCCCCAGCTCGTTGAGTTCCAGCTATTGCTCTTCGGCTTTACAGTTGTAGTGAAGTACTCGCTTTTCACCGCTGGTAAGGATTCGATCCAGCCCCCTCGCTTGAGCCGGTGCAGGAGCTGTCGGAAGCACAACGATTTACTTGTGTTTCCGTCAAAGCATGAGGCACTGACGAAGGCGATTTTGGTGACCTTCCATTCTGCTGCTGCCGATGCGCGGTGAACCACTGGGAGGAGTGGAGACCAGCCGTCAGTCCTAGTGTGGTCTGAGAAGAATTCGACTTGATGGAATTACGCAAGCGCCCTTTGTTTACAGCAGTTGATCTTCCCGGGAGTGGTTTGTCTTTGTTCCCCTTCTGGGCGGAAAGGAACTGCTGATACTATCTCCAATAATTCATTCGGTTAGGAGTGAACTTGCTGGTGACTTGACCCCCGTTGCTGGGTTGCTGCTGAGCTCGAACTAGTTGAAAATGAAATCACACATTTTCTCACTTTGAGTGGTCACCGTTCCAGTGAATGTAACTTTTCAGGAACGCAAGGAAAATTAACGATTCATAACTCCAAATGATTGCTCTAGGAAACAAACTTTGAAAAAGCATAAAATACTTCTGCGGGTCTACTTTGAGTTCCAGAAAAAAAAAACAGAAATGTTACAAAATTTATGACTCAACCTACATACATACAGGGTGGCCCATAAGTCCTGCAACAAAATTAGGCGACCTTATTGGTTGTCTTTTTCCAATTGCAAAGAACCGCATACCAACTGTTATGTAGCATATACTTAGTGCTATACTTCTGGAAAGTGTCATGGTTGTAGCTGCTCTTATTACAAAGTAATGCGCTCTCACGTAAAACTACCGGAAATTCTTCTCTGGCCCGTGGTGGAGCGCTTCCATTCCGATGTGACTAAATTTCGGAAGATTGGTTGTTGAACATAAGGTATGATGGAGTTGTGTAGGACAGTTCAGAGGCTTCTCAAGAGTGAACATTAGATGAACGGATCTGAACTACAATAGAAGAACGCTATTAATTTTCTGATCATACACGATGCAGCAACCAGCTGGAACAAATGCCATATTCAGCCATGCCATTGTGCGTAATCTATTACTAAGCAATATGTAGTTTCTAGAAAACTACAAGAAAAGCTCTACAAGCCCACAAGTGAGGCGAAGACTCAGCTATGAGGCGAAGAAAGTAGAGAGAAAAATTTGTAAGCGCAGTTGGAGCGCGTCGTCCGAAATGTGTATTCAGCCTCTGCCTGATTTGATGAAAAATTTCTCAAAGTTGTGCGATCCCAGAAAGGTCAAAACAATAGTGCGTTAATACTACCTCTGTGGTACCTGATGATATAAAAACAATGGTCACGCATGGCAGGTTTTTGTCATACACGATTTTCCAAAATGTCTCCCCTCACACCCTAGGTTTTTGTGTAAAAAGAGTGAAAATCAATAAAAATATTCGTTTGATGGGAACAAAAACAGAATACCATGTATTGGAAACTCAATCGGGCTGTTTAAAGGGAAAATGCACATTCTGGTAAAGCTGCTCTTCTAACAGCAAAAGAAAAGGACGTGGTAGCGGTTGTCAGTCCATACGCCAAACATTGCACCTGCGAAAGACTAGCTGTGAAATTTCTGAATCTTTAGATTTGCGGTCTTTGTTCATTACCCGTCTTAAAGAAAATGTCCTGCTCTATAAAGCCTGGAACAACTATTGTTCAATATCTTCTTTGGAACGAATAAGAAATAAAATTCCGTACGAGATGCTGCGACGCGAGCTGCAAAGCAACCCACTCGATCTGAAGGCTCTTATCAATCCAGGAGTGGTGCCTTATGAATAATGCCGCTCCACCATAATCTGCGAACCATGGGCAAACATTGTTTAAAAGTGCACCAAATTTGGTGTACTCTTAGCCTTTTCACACGCCTATGTTTTTGTTGCAGGACTTATGGGCCACCCTGTATATATATATATATATATATATATATATATATATATATATATATATGTATATATATGTATATATAAAATGTGCCAGTATCTGTCACCGAGAAGACGCATCGCGGGGTGCGGGAACGCGTCGTTCTTAATGATTGCATCGCATCGTAATCGTGGCAGCCAATCATGCTTCCAGCCTATGCGGCTGAGCTGGTCCTCATTGGTTGCTGCGGTTACAGTGGGAACAACGACGCGTTCCCACATTCATGCTGCACCTTCCTGCCCTTCAGCGGTGTTCGCGGTATCTACCCAAATGTCTCATATTGTCTTCGATAGAATCTTCTGTTGTCCAAAAATTTAAATAAATCGGAGCTGCATGAGAATTCGAAGAAATGCTCTGTAAGCTCCATTTTACCTGCTACTCACTCTGTAACTTTGCCTCGACTATGCGGCAGAACAGTATCATAGTTCGTTTATTAACGAAAGTGCAAAGGAATCAATGGAAACTGGAGACTTGAAAGGGCTCTGAGATCAGAAACGCTTCAGTGGTGTCCTAAACATGTGCAACAACAATTATATCACAGCTGTCAGAACAATGAATAGTTTTCGGGACTGGAATGTGTGGCTCTGAAGGAGTTCTGCTTTGTACAACGGCTTCTAGCCGCTCTGTCGTGGCGCAAGTCGTACCAAGCGGAGTTTCGATAATTCACGAGATGACTGGGCGGGACTTGCGATGGAGCTACAACCCAAGTGTGGCTGCCAAGGCACCGAAGGCGGACGAAGATGTACGAGCTCCAGCTACGTCTTCTTGTGCATCAGCGGATTGCAGGCTTCGTCACCGTCGTGGAGATGCAGATCCGTCTGATGCTTTTCTTCCCTCTGATCGTTCATCACGGGCGAAGCGATGATGACGCTTCGCCGTCGCCCGTTCGACTCGGTGATCATCGACTGGCTGTTGTCGCCGATCCGCGTGAACTGAAACATATCTGCTTGACATCGGACGTAGCTAGAAGCTTCGAAAAACTTCAGGATTTGCCTCACGATCATCAGTTCAAGCTGACGTACACTATTCCATCTACGCAACATAACAATAACGGGAGGCTCAGACATAACTTCTTGGGTGTGCAGCTAGCTGCATGGACTTTGCAGAAGGCCGGCTAAGTCAGTCACTCTTCCCAACCCTTGTGCTATACATGTTCTACATACACCTGTACAAGAATGGGATTTTAGTCTATTTAACATACGCCTACCTTTGGTGTCAACTAGTTCTTGGGCTATGACTAACGCGATACGACGTTGACACGATTTTTAATTTTGAATTTTATCCAGACAGTTACAGCGCTACTGCTCCTCGTCTCATCCATAAACAAACTGCTCAGGACACCTCATAAGCGTTCAAATGCCCCGCATCGAAATTCGGTACTGCCGGTACGTTTCTCCCTTCTGTACAGATCAGTGCTCGTCAGAGCGGCCCGTCGAAAAGGCTTCCTGGAAGGTGCAATCGGACAAAACAGAGAGGAAGCAGAGCAGCCTACCTTCACCATAGCAATTTCATTCTACTCGAGCACATAAGCAAAATTCACAAATCATGATGTGCTATCTACATTCGATTCGTTTCGATACCACCTCTTACTCTGCTCTGCGTCAGAAACGTCAGGATTTCTTTATATGCTAGTAAAACCTTCAAGCTTAGGAGGCAAAAGCAACAGGTGAGGAACACATTAAATAGAGGAGAAAACTGACGTGAACGCGTGAATTAAGAAAAGCGAAAATTAAGAAACCGAACTAGTCCTTTTCAAATTTGACATAGCCAAAAAAAGGGCTTTCATATGTGAACAAAAGCAACTATTCCACTTCAATGTATCTATTGTTGTTCTCATGCATCATCGTGAGATAACTGAAGAAGACCTGGCTAACTTTATGGTTTCTTCCCCGCTTCGATAACTCTTGATGGGAAAAATTCCTTGGTACAAATATCAGGCAGGGAGGTTTGCTCGCTCTAGCGTGAAACAGCAAACCACGCTGCACCGTCTGTATAATCAGACTCCGGCAGTATTCTCCGAACAAAATCGGTGGATTTCTCGCTGTAGCAACATCGAAACATCTTTTCTGCGACGCTATCTGTTGGTGAATTTTTTTCATCAGCCATCATGTGGCGAGCTTCACCTTCGCGAACGCCTCAAGAAGCACATATTTAGGTGATGCCACGTGTTACGGTGTCAAGTAACCTGAAATCCCATTCTAGTTACACCCGCATCAATTTTTCCAGCCGATAATGTAGGAAGCGGTATAGAGAATTTGTGCGTGCACTAGTGGAATCTGACTATGCACCACTCGAAGTCATCGGAGGCTGGAGGAATTTGGTGGCATATCACCTACGACAAGATCGCATGTTCCGCTTTTCTAGCGATGGCCCACCGCAGCCATAGCATTGTACCTCGATAGTGATGCCTAGCAAAAAAAAAAAAGAAATCATCTTAACCTCTCATAACGATGATTTGGTGCAATCAAAACTATAGCGCCAAGCGGGATTCGAACCTGCACTTCCTGCTGACTGCCATTACCTCACTTTTGAACAGCGTCGGTGGCGTAGTGGCGAAAAAATCGTTATGAGAGCTTACAACCTCGACACCAACCACTTGAGGCTTAAAGAAACTGAATTGAATCAAATTGGCACCTCCCATGCCGCACTGAGAAGCAACGCAGAGCGGCAGTTTTGGAGAGGAATAACTCCTCTAACCAAGGTTTCCTTCAAAGTCAGAACATCGAAAAAAGGAAGCCAGAAAAGGGTACCAAGACTTGCATGCCTCCTACTCTCTATTACAAGGTTCTCTATTACGATGGGCTTGGGAGCTGCGATGTTAGTGACGGTTCTTGAAGGACTTACCATTAATGTTCGAGTGCTGGAGCGACAGCTTCGAGTTTAACGCTATGTACCGATGGAAGGACAACACCTATCCCAAAGAAAGAGGTAAATCCCTGCTCCAAGATCATTCTGAGCTAACCAACCCATTTTGTGAAGGCAGACTTAATACAAGAGCAGCAGGAATCGTTTAAAAAAAACGTTCGGTTTCAGGTTGCTTACCTACAAAAATATTTATTTGTTTATTTATGTCGTAGATTAAATCCTAGCATCCATGTTTAAAAAATATGAGAATAAGATTATTTTCCTAATTTCTCAGGTCATCCCTTAAGCTTTATAAACGCAATAGTTTTACGAGAATAGTGAGGGTGGGAATTACTAGCCCAATTCAGCCATTTCCAACTGCAAAACACACCAAGTAGGAGCGGAAGGAGTAGCAGAGAGTGGCAGTATAAGAGAAGGATGCAATAACACTCCTCCCTAAGGAGTACCCGACACAGAACACAGAATTCTGATAGAGAACAGAAAGAACCGCACAGGATTTTCAGTATTTCGCCTTGCGACATATAGAGAAATGCGGCTTTTTGCGCTATTTCGAGGATTTTTCATAAATCATCGTATCACGTTTTGGGAACATTTCTGCGTCTTAATGAGGCTCACGTTGTTCCCCATGCCTACAATTACTTACACACAGCATCAAAGACGCTAGATGTTCTTCTAACAATAAATGGTCTAACGTTCACTAAGGAACCTATCGATCAAAGAGAGACAGGTCATCGTTACAAACACGAAGGAAAAAGAGGTAGAAACCGCTAGAAAAAGACTTGTCGTACCGAACCAGAACGAAATTCTTTCGCACAGGACGGTGACGTCACCCGTCGCTCGGCGAGCTTCGCATAAACGGGCCGGTAGAGGACCACCTAAACTAAGCCAACTGATGTGAACATTTTCGAGAACTGGCCAACACCACAAGCAGCACAGAAAACGTTAAATAGTAGTGCCACATGAGCAATAATATGAAGTGCAAAGCTGCTCCAACACACAACAGAGTCTAGCTTCAATCATCAATGAACTGACCTCTTCTTCCCTTTCCTCCACCTCGCCTTCTCCGTCGTATACCTGACCAAGTCTGAACTCTGGTGATACGTACTTGCCACCTTCAACATGATTTGCGCAAAAATCTAAAACAACGCCTTATCATGTCTGTCACTGGAAGGACTTCACAATGCTAAAAAAAATCAGTTATTTGCCCAATATTAATTGGTATTCAATTCGAAACAAGAACAACATAGATCTGCGAACCGTCTCTGGGTTTCTCTACACAGGGAGACAACCAAATGATTCATTAATCAATAATACGACAGTATCGATTTCTAGCAACAATTAGCTATTTTCGAGAGAACATTGCCGACCAATTTTGATCATTTACGATCGACTTCCGTAGAGAAGCAGCTACGTTATACGTTCCATAAAGTAAAATTCTTAGCGAGCCCATCTTCACCGCCTAGTTAGTTGTTGAAAAGCGTAAAAATTTCATATTTTAGGAAAAAATTAAAGCGCCATTTTCGCTGCCAAATGGTTTCTGAATAAATTTTGAAACGAGACATCAAACTCATTCTTACCATACTCCATCATCGGTTGAGGTGCGTTGGGTATCCGATAAGGAACGGTGGCCACAGTGAGCGGAAACTCGAGGTGAAGGCTCTCGTTGCCCTTTTCGTCAACGAGGCAGATCTGATCATAGCATATAGTGAACGAGTTTGCTGGAGATGAATAGCGCTGAAAGTTACCCGGAGAACGTAGTAGATCTGAATGAGGCGACAGACTCCGATCAACGTCGGCGGCACCACTGGCAGGCGAATCGGTTGCTCGAGCGTCGAGTCGTACTTGCCCTGTGAGTTCGGAGTAATCGACGGAGACCTGTAACAAGGACAGCTTTCCTTTTCCAGTAACGAGCTGCACATTGCATTGTGATGTACAGCGGAAGACGAGAGATTCTAGCACTAAAATAGCAAAGAACGATGCTCGTTCCCTTCTATCCTATTAGGAACTCGGCTGCGGTTGAGGCTTCCAGAAATGGAGAGTTTAAAGACAATCAGACACTCACCAATTTAATGAAGAGCTAGCTTATCCAAGAGTTATTTTACTGCAACTGGGTTTTTGCGATACTTAAAAAGGATCTGCCTATTCTTCCAATCTCTTCACCTTTATTTGTCCTCCAAATTAAACATTTTAATCCTGTAGAATGAATCGAAGTAGGAGAAGTAATGGAGGACCTTGGCAATGCTGGACGTAAAGCAACTAGCTGAAAGCAGCCGGTCTCCACCCCGAACATTCATATAAAAGAAACAAATGGAGATCACATTCTATTTAAGCGGATCCTTCCTCGATTTAGAACAAACTCTCGGGAAGTAATTAATTAATTAAAGCCCGCGGTACACAAAACTGCACTGTGATTACAACGTCAGAGATTGATCCACACTCGCCCCCTTTCCACATAAAATGTCGTCACGGTAATTTGTTGCCATGCCCGTCGGTAATGTGGTAGGCGCGATTACGTTAGGCAGACCTTCATTAGTATCTGGCCTTCTTCATCGTCAGTCGTCCTCAGAGGTTGAAAAGTAAGGTTTTCCATCATAAATTTACCTCACTGTCACCATAACTCGTTCACCGGCTTTCTAACCCCTAACCATGGACTACAGCAATATGACTGCTGGGGATATTTGTATGCTCGACGTACAACTCCCCCCCCCCCTCTGATTTTTTACGAATTGATGCTTTATGGTGAAGAATGACGGCGCAGACTAGGTTTCAAGGTGTAATAAAAATACACTTAATACTCCATCACCTGTATCACCTGTCGTCCCGTTGATCATCGACTTGCTCGAGCGGGCGCCAGCAGCGTCTCCATTCGTCCCTGTCGCGTGCCAGAGTGGTCCAATGGATCCTCCTCGCTCGAGGGACACGAAGAGCGTCATATCGGTCGTTCAGGGCTTTCACGAAGAAGTCCGACCAACGCGTTGGTGGGCGTCCCGGTGTTCTCTTGACATCCCGCGGAATCCAGTCGGTGACGGCTCTCGTCCAGCGGGTGTCTGCGAAGCGCATTACGTGGCCGGCCCACCTAATTTTCGACAACTTGGCCCACGCGACAGCGTCTCTGATCTTCGAACGTCGGCGAAGCTCGGAGCTCCGGAGGCCTTCTCTCACTTGCGTGAGTCGTGTCACTCCGAGCATCGTCCTCTCGATTCCACGCTGCGCGACGCTGATCGCGTGTTCATCCTGCTTTCGTATAGCCCAGGTCTCTGAGGCGTATGTTAGGGCAGGAAGAACGGTAGAGTCGAATAGGTGGGCACGGAGTCGGACGTTCTTTGTCTTCTTCGCGACTTCTTCGACGCTCTTGAAAGCTCCCCAAGCCGCTCGTTTCCTCCTGCTCAGCTCCGGCGCTAGGTCGCTGGCCATATTGACTTCGCGACCCAGATACACGTAGCTGGAGCATTCGGAGATGTTCGTTCCGTTGAGCGAGAATGGGGCATCAGAAACTTGTCCGTTCCTCATGAACATCGTCTTCGTAAGATTCAGCTGCAGTCCAACATTCCCACATACACGATCGAAGTCGGCCAGCATTCGCTCCGCCTGGCTGATGCTCGGTGTTATGAGCACGATGTCGTCAGCGAAACGAAGATGGTGCAGCTGCTGGCCGTCGGCCTTCACTCCCATATCTTCCCATTCTAGTTCGCGCATGACGTTTTCGAGGGTGGAGCTGAAGAGCTTCGGGGATATGGTATCCCCTTGCCGAACCCCTCTCCTTACGTCGATGACGACGTCGTTGTAGAATGAAGAGATCTTGGTCGTGAATCCACTGTACAGCTCTCGAAGGACTCTCATGTACGAGTAGGAACGCCCTGAGTGAGCAGGGCGTCGAGGACCGCTTCAGTCTCGACGGAGTCGAATGCCTTCTTCAGGTCGATGAACGTAAGGCACAGCGGCAGCTTATACTCTCGCGACACTTCGATGAGCTTCGTAATGGTGTGTATGTGGTCGATCGTGCTGAATCCTCTCCGAAATCCTGCTTGTTCGCGTGGCTGTCCTTCGTCCAGCGTTCTGCTGATCCTATTCAGGATGACTCGAGTGAACAGCTTGTAGACTACGGACAGCAGGCAGATCGGGCGATAGTTGCCAATGTCGTGCACGTCTCCCTTCTTGTACAGCAAGACGGTCTTGCTGGTCTTCCACTGAGATGGAACCTTGCACTCCGACAGGTATCGTGTGAAGAGCCGCGCCAGGGTGTTGATGGGCGCTGGCGGGAGGTTCTTCAGGTGTTCGGGTCTGATCCTGTCAGGGCCGGGTGCTGTACGTTTCTTCACCGACGAGATGGCGTGTCGGATCTCGGAAGGGAGAACAGAGGGAACGACGTATCCATCCTGCGGAAAATGGCATGGGGGCAGGTGGACGTGGCTATCGAAGAGATCGGAGTAGAAATCGTGGATGACCTTCTCCATGGTCCTTCTGGAAGAGGTGACGGTTCCGTCAGGACGTCGGAGAACGGTCATCTTGGTCTTGAAGTTGGCGAAGTTCCGGCGGGCATTGCGGATGCTCAACCCTGCCTCTGCTGCTTCAGCCAACACTTCCGCCCTTCTCTCCTTGAGATCTTCCTTTATCGCCGCTCTGCATAGCTTCGCAAGCTCGGACGTCAGCTGGTAGTTGCCTTACTCTCGCGCTGCTCCACGCTGGCGTATAAGCTCGAGTTTCCGGAGACAGGCGTCTTTTGGTGGTCTTCAAGCTCTCGGCTCCCTTAGCACTATCGTGGAGATGGTGCACGAAGCGGTCGTTTTCCTCGTCGACGTTGTCCATGACGGCATCTTCCCAAAGGCCGGCAAGAGAGGTGTAAAGGTCCCAGTTGATGGTCGTTCTGGGATTCCTCTTCTTGAACTTCGCGGCCTTCTCTCCTTGACGCGAAAAGCGAAACCTCGCGCGAAGGAGGCGGTGGTCCGATCCCGTGTAGAACTTGGGGACAACGGAGACGTCGGTCAGGCAATACTTGCGGTTGAAGATGATGTGGTCGATCTCGTTGTGGAACTGGCCACCGGAGGATGCCTAAGTCCATCGTAGAGAAGGAGGCTTCTGGAACTGTGAGTTTCCATGGATCGTCTTGGTCGACATGATAAACTCAGACAGCCTTTCACCTTGCTCGTTCCACTCCAAACCGTGGGTTCCGATGTGAAGCTCTTCCGGCGACCTCCGCGGTCCGATCTTGGCGTTGAAGTCGCCGACAATCACCTTGTAGAAGGTGTGATCTTCCTTATAGAACTTCTCCAGCTCCACGTAGAAGGCTTCGACCTCTTCGTCGTCGTAGTCGGATGTTGGGGCACACGCGACGAATACGGTCAAAGCTGGCACGGAGCCACATCGCTTCAGTCGCAGACGTCCGATTCGGGTTGTCAGAGACTCGTACGAATCGATGTTCATGGCCAAGTGCGTGTTGACGAGGACACCAACGCCGCCTACTCCCCTGCTGTCGCATGTTCCGAGGAACAGTTCTTCTCCGGAGTCGTAGGCGGCAGGTAGGGGGTGGTGTCTTCTCGTCTCGGTCAGTCCGATAACGTCGTACTTGATCTTCCTGGCTTGCATCATCAGGTCCTCGACGGATGCTTCCGATGCAAGTGTGCGGGCGTTGTAAGTACAGATCGTCATCCTAGTCCTTCTCAATTTGCGCAGTCTGGTTAGGCCCTGAGATTTTAGCAGCCTCTCCGTACTCGTCCTTCCCATCGCTGCAGAGATGGGGGCTTGTTCGGGGTCAGGGGAATGAGGCCCTTTAGTGCTGCTGTGTTTGACTGGAATACAACACGGGTAGCTAGTCAGGCTCTGTCGTGCGGGCGAAGAACTCCGGGCAGCCAGCCAGACTGCCCGAAGGGACGGGGCGAGACTTTTGAGGCGGCCTCGAATCGCCTTACATGTACTCCCAGTCTACCGAGTGCAAGCTTTTGGCCGAGCCGACACAGTTACAATCCGCGCAGTCACGGACACATCCGCGCACACTGTGCACGAACATGCCGCTCCCACGCACAAGGAACTCGTCGACCCGACACAGCAGGAGCAAGGAGTCCATCCCCTGCATCCCACCTGTGTCTCTGGGCAGTACACGGTCGCATTTGGTTCGCGTTTAATTCCCCTATCCACCACCCGGGGACGCGCCACGTGGCCCTGCGACAAGCGGCCCGAGATCCCTCTTAGCAAGAGAGCCCGAAGGCTCTCTATCGAGGGAGATCCGTGGGAATACTCCATAAGGGAGATGAATACCGATAGGCAAGCAGGTCTTGCTTTCAATTAGTGTTCGCGCCTCCATTAAGCTCGTCTTAGCATTGGAGTCTAAGGTTCTATCGGTCGTATCGCTACCAAAAAATTAATACAAAGTGAATATTGAGGGGAAAGAGAAACGAATTCGATGCTTTATCAGTAAACTGTTTGAAAGTCACCATTTTCCGTTGTTGATCTTGGACAAAATGGTTGCCGTTCTTCCATCTCATCATGAGATCATAGGCACGAACTTTTGATCCCACAGGTAGTTACTATACTTGTGCTTTTCCAAAATTTTTCGAATGAACGAATAATCGAATAACCACATTTTTTCGGTTATTCGAATTTCCGAATAATCGAATAACCCCATTTTTCGAAAATTCGAATGAACGAATAATCGAATAACCCCAATTTTTCAGTTATTCGAATTTCCGAATAATCGAATAACCCCATTTTTCGCTTATTCGAATTTCCGAATAATCGAATAACCCCATTTTTCGCTTATTCGAATTTCCGAATAATCGAATAACCCTGTTTTTCGGTTATTCGAATTTCCGAATAATCGAATAACCCAATTTTTCAGCTATTCGAACGAACGAATAATCGAATATCCGAATAAATCGAATAATCGAATAAACTTCACACATAATAAGGACAGTGAGATTTTTCCTTTAACTAAGACGTCGTCCAACGTGGGTGAGTGTTCAACAGACATGCCGAAAACGTCGTCCAAAGTTGGTCGGAGTTCAGCTGACGTGCCGAAGACGTCGTCCAACGTGCTTGGCAATTTGGAAGAGTAAGGGAGACTCGTAAAGGAGGAACCACTAACCGTGGAATGCCTTCAGCTTCCCATGGAACTTCGGACATACCTACGTCTTGTGAAAGAGATCGAAACGCTGATTACAAATATTTATACCAAATTTGCCAAACGGATTTCATAAGCAAGCACTAGCTGCCCCAAAGTCTGCGGAATGTGTGCCGCGTGCGTTGATGCAGCGTGGAGGCAGTGTTGCGCAATCAGCATTGTCGTTAGCGGCCTGGCCACCTTAGGCGGCGGCGCAGCGGAATTGTTCTCGCTTCACAGAGAGAGGTCATGGGTTCGATTCCCGCACACACCATTGTTATTGCGTTTTGCGATTTATCGTCAGTGAGAGCTTTTATCGCCATTTCCAACGCATTTTTGAACAAAAGCATGGCAACAAATGTCGTTTACGTTCTTCGAGCTCCTTGTAAGTGGAAAGGTGAGCATTTTTGATTTCCCCATTAAGCAAGCCAAAAACCGTATTCACTCGGCGCGCGGGAAAAATACGCGTGTCGTGAAAGAGTTAACCTGCCATAAGAAACCGGAAATTCAGAAACCGATGTCAGATCCGTGATGAGCAACCCAATTCGTAGCGAAGTATGAATAACTATTTTTTTTCGACCTCGGTAGTACAGTGCATGGGCCCTTTTTATTTTCGAACAGCCAAACTGTTTCAAGATGAAGAGGTGTTGAAGACAAATTATATTCTTTACACGAATGGAATCAAAAATGTACTAACCAACTGGTAAGTATAGCTAATGATGCAACAACCTTCTTGAGTAATGACGGAGGAATGCAAAAAACGTGTGCTTTATAGCGAGTGAAAGGTTTTGATCGAGAGGTCAATATCGATCGATATTGTTGATTGGAGCTTGAAAGTGAAGTTTCTTTGTTTGCATGTCAATGACAGTTAGGCAGCCCGTACCTGCCGTAGCGGTCCCGTGTGGAAAAATTTTCTGTTCAACTTAGCATTATTAGATTGGTGCAAAAGAAATGCAGGTTTTCTGTCTTTTTGGTTTTAACACTATTTTTCAATAAACTAACCATAAGACTTTTCATAAGGTGTTATACATTGTTGGAAAGCTTATTATATGCGATTTCTATGTGTGTATATGGAATTTAACTCAAATCGCTTATTTAAAAAGATAATTTGGCTTTTATTTTCAGATGTCTAAACGCAATTTTGGTCAGATTTACTTCTGCGAGTTGAAACTGGGCCGAAATTCCGCTCAGACCGCTCAAAATATAAACGAAATATGGGACCAGGGAAGGATCAACGAATGCACAGTACGAAATGGTTCCAAAAGTTTCGTGCCGGCAACACCAGCCTCGAAGACGAACCACATGAGAGCCGTTGATAATGATCCATAGAAGGCGTCAGTCGAAGCTGATCCGCGCAAACCACGCGAGATATTGCCGAAGATCTCGACGTCGATCACATTACAGTTGTTCGCCATTTGAAGCAAACTGGGAAGACCAAGAAACTAAATTGACCGAAAGTCAGAAAAATCGTCGTCTTGAGATATCGTCGGCCCATCTTTTGCCCAATGCCAACGATCCGTTTCT
This sequence comes from Heligmosomoides polygyrus bakeri, assembly GCA_947359475.1. Classification (NCBI taxonomy): domain Eukaryota; kingdom Metazoa; phylum Nematoda; class Chromadorea; order Rhabditida; family Heligmosomidae; genus Heligmosomoides; species Heligmosomoides polygyrus. The sequence goes on from OX375866.1 coordinate 79,613,735, forward strand.
CGAACGGATTGTGACTTCCGATGAGAGATGAATACTTTATGATAACAGGCGCGTTGGCCTAGTGGCTGAATCAAAAGGAAGTTCCCCGACATCAGCCAAAGCCGGAAAATTTTACGAAAATCGCGTTTGGACATCTAAAAATAAAAACCAAATTATTTTTAAACAGCCGACTCAAATCAAGTACCATATATTATGTTGTTCGGAAAGTTCTCAGCGTTTTGTTTTACTACTGCTTGTTCTTGTTACTGTGTATTCTTTATCGTCTATTATTATGTAAAAATTCAACTTGCACTGCGCATTAATGCTACTTTCTGTACAGAATTTTTCGCTCTATCTGGCTAAATAAATTATGTTTCAACGTTTTATTACAATTTTGTTCTTGAAGGGCTTTTGGAAGGATGTCGAAGGAGTAATTCCGAAAGATATTTAATTTTAACTTCAAATTGGGACACTCCGCAGCCGAGACAGCCCGACAAATCAACCAAGTGTGGGGGCCTAATAGTTCTGGAGAAAGCACTGTATGCCAGTGGTTCAGTAAATCTTGGACCGGAGATTTCAGCCTCGAAGATGCTTTGAAACGCCTTGGGAAGGTGAAAAAGCTCGAAAAGTGGATGCCCCACGAGTTGAGTGAGCGGCAAAAATAGTCACGTTTCGAGGTTTGTTCTTCTCTACTTTTACGCAACAAAATTGACCCGTTTCGGGATCGAATCATCACTTGTAATGAAAAGTGGTTTCTGTATGATAACAGGAAACGTTCCGGGCAGTGGTTGGACTCCGATTTATCCCATAGACATTTTCCAAAGGCGAGCCTCCAACAAAGAAAGGTGATGGTGACTGTGTGGTGGTCGGCGGCTAGTGTGATCCATTACAACTTTTTGGCAATAGGCCAAGCGATCACGGCAGACACCAACTGGAAGGAAATCGACGAAATGCACCGAAAACTGCATTAACTTTAGCCAGCATTGGTCAACAGAAGAGGCCCGGTTCTTTGGCACGATAACGCCCGCCCAGACGCTTCACAAATCGCTACTCGAAAATTGAACGAATTAAGGGTTGAAGTTCTGCTTCACCGGCCATATTCTCCAGACCTCTCACCAACCGACTACCACCCTTTCAAACACTTTCAGAACTGTAAAACCTTCACCAATCAGGACCAAGCCAAAACAGCTTTCATGGATTTTGTCGAATCTCATCACAAAAATCTCAATCTCACCACATAACTTTTTCGCTGATGGAATAAGTCGACTGTTGGCCCGTTGGTAACAGTGTGCTGATTCGACTAAACCCGATAAGATTTGAGAAAGTTATGGTAGTTCACTCAAAACGCTGAGAGCTTTCCGGACAGCCTAATACATACTTAGAAAGCGCATGTAATAACTTTTCCAACAATGTATAATACCTTGTGAAATAGTCTTAGTTTGTTGTTAAAAATAGTGTTGAAACAAGGAAAACAAAAAACCTACATCACTTTTGCACCAACCTAATAGAAGCGCTGGGAACGATCGGTTCCGACAAAAAGGCATTTTGTCGTAGGATCAAAATCGATCAGAAGCTCAATACCTATAGAGAATTTCAATTTTTGCCCGAGGTCCACTGTTCGAGGATAGAGAGTGGAGCTGCCTGCAGTCAAATTGGGGCTAGAGTGAAGTGGAGGACCGGTGCTTTGGGGCATCAAGTGGGTCGTCGAATGACCTTGGGGACGAAGGCACTGATCAGAAGAAGATTCGACATCACTGAACCTTCTGATGATGCCGATATTAAGCGTAGTGGTGGTGGGGGGGGGAGGAATGGATGGCTTCATACTGGCTTCATAAAACTACTCACCTGATCAAGGTTGGAACACAATAAAGGATAAGGATAAAGGACGGCGGTACTCAATCCCCTTTGGGATGCGCCAAGCATTCTACTTCTACGGGATATCGTGAAGGCGATTTGAATGCGTATCTGGCCATACATGACTTGCCGTGGCCAGCCGATGAACAAGTCTGCGCTCTCTTCTTCCCAGATAAGTCTGGTACCAGTTCACTGACCCCGGAAAGATGGAAGGCTTGGTTGGCCGGGCGGGAAATCCAAACCAGGAACCTGGTATCGGGTGCACGCGACAGCCGGCACCTCCTCCGGCTGCGCTACACGCACCCAGTAAGGTTAGCACAATAGGGTTCTCAAATATTGCCATCTGTACTGCTAGGAACTGAAGAGGGCTGAGTTGGTATAGCAAGCAGCTTGAATTGATTGTTCTTGGCGTAGTGATACTGCAACATCAACAGCAAGTGCGTGACTGAGCACTTGTACTATGTACTAGCACTGAACTAGAACTTGTACTACACCTGCACTACGGTACCGCTGTGTTTAGTCTTAATGCAAAAGAGAAGTAGCTAGAATTGAATTGGTGCGGATCAGCTTCACTGGGAAATTTTGGATAGGAGTTCACGGATATATTACAATTACAACAGCATACCACGGCACCTTTGACACTGCCCAGAAAGATGATCCTTAACTAACGTGCTCTTGCGTATCGTATAATAGAAAAAATATGATCTAGTCACGATTTACAAGTTGATAAATGGTATGGTGCCCTCTAGTTTTATTCGGTCTCCTCTTCTCCTACAAGAGGTGCTCAATGGAAAATTCAACTTCCCAGAGCAAAAGCAAGGTAAGATCCGCATTTTTCACATATGGAGCAGGGGTTGAATTTTTGAAGCCTTTAAAGGAAAATTATATATATATATATATATATATATATATATATATATATATATATATATATATATATATATATATATATATATATATACCTCCTATACTTATACCCGCGTATAAAAATAAGTAAATAAATAAATATTTGAATGCGTTTTCGGGCACTAGTGTATGGGGCGGTTTCTGCTTCTCCTACCAGCGCGCCCTATTTCGCAAGGCCTAGGGCGATTTGAACTTAATATAATTGGCTTATAAAGCATTTCCGCAAAAAACGACTATGATATTCGTTCTTCCCATGGCAGATTACCTCTAGTAGACCTATTTTGAACAAGATCTAGTGCGGTCCACTAAATACACTAGTACTCGTTTTCGTAACGGCGAGATCCTCGACTGTGTGCTATCGAAAACAGTGTCACCGGAATGAACGTCGCTTACAAAGATCATCATTATGTCACATTCGAAACAAGCAAGTATTCGAAATTCGAATATTATTCGAATTTTCGAACCCCGAATAATCGAATTCGAATAATTATTCGAATTTTTGACCCTCGAATAATCGAATTCGAATAATTATTCGAATTTTCGAACCTCGAATAATCGAATTCGAATAATTATTCGAATTTGCGAAACTCGAATAATCGAATTCGAATAATTATTCGAAATTGCGAAACTCGAATAATCGAATTCGAATAATTATTCGAATTTGCGAAACTCGAATAATCAAATAATCGAAAATCGAATTCGAATAAATTATTCGAATAATTATTCGAATTTGATTATTCGAGCACAAGTATAGTAGTTACCCTATCGCCGAGTTCAAACCGTTTTCAAGCACCATCGAGTTCCCATGGTGGCAGGCAACTTATGAGAAGATTACAGTAGAGGACTGAATTTCTGCAGCGAAACTGTTGCAGGTAGAGTATAGAGGCTACATAGACCGAATGGCATACTTGTGTTCGAAGACGACGCAGGTTATCATCTTGCTCTCTCCCAGTACGCCCTTGTCGATGTAGAACTCGACGTGCTGGATCAGCCGGATCGAGATCATCTGCTGCGAGGACTGCCGATTTTCCACCTTAAACCCTGAGAGTTAGTTGAGGATTCAACCGTGGCAGCGCTTTCATCGGATTTCGAAGCGAGTCACCTGTGCCCTGACGCGGATGTTCTCTCCACAGACGTAGGCAGTGCGGTCGAGCACAACGCGTAGAGCCAGCGCTCCCCGCCTGCAGCACAAGCAGCACGTCGTCTTGCGGTCCTGACCCGAGAGGGCGCTCTGTAACGACGGATGCTAGTGAGCTGCGTGCCTCATACTCTCTGTCGAACTCACGAGGTACTTCTCCTCCATGCAGTCCAAGTGAGGCCCGATGATGGTGAAGTACTTGATGCCCTGGGGAGAGGAGGCGTAAGGGATGTCGATTATGACCTGAAAAAACACCGGCACTAGTGCTGCAGCTGCTCTCCCCCGACGCGGAACACACATTTGGCGGCCCCATTTAAGCCTATTGGCACTGAGACTCGACGACCTAGAAAAAGGCGGCTGCAAAGTGCTCGGTGCTCTAACTGCGTGCCCTTTTTATCTCGCCGTCCGCGCGGTGATGCTAAACGAAGATCTCCTCGAAATGGGTACTCTACGCAGAGCTGAGACCTATGTAATTGACTGCTGACTGCTTACGTAGGTCTTCAACAACACTTCGGCTATTTTCAGGCTGTAAGGACAATACCAAGAAGCATGGCGGCGTTGTCCGGGTTTGCTTAATGGCCTCAACCCATTCAGGGAAGAAAGAACACATCTGCTCGGTATTTACTTTGCTGCTTGTCTGTTGTTTCATTCAGAAGTCTCATCTATTGGGAAGCCTCTTGGAAATCCCCTGAATCTACATCTTGTTTCTATAACATACCAAGATTTTAAATTTCGAGAAGAACGATTTCGAGAAGAACCATGAACTACGCAAAATTCACCACTATTCGTTTCCCGAGCGTGGCTGATGACAAAATGGAGAACGTCACGATTATTCGTGACGTTCGCCATTTTATATCAACTCCTTATTCATAGGAAAGGCGAGCGTGTAGCGCAGTCGGAGAATGTGACGTCTCCCCGCCTCTTGCATCCAAAATCAGTGTTTCTGTTCAGGTCCAGCCCAACCCAGCAAGGCCCTCTTTCCGCCCCAAGTTGATGAAGTGACACTTAGGTTGACTTCTAGGGCCAGTGATCTGATATCACGTGGCTACCGCAAGTTGTATAATAAAATGAGGTGAGAGTGACGAGTATAGGATCAGAAAATTGCTGACTTCTCTAAAAGTGGTTCGTTTAGCCGCCTTTCCCCAGAAGAGCCTATTTTGCTAGAACATCTCCCGAGTGGCTCGTCAGTGCAGAGGGAGACGTTGTGACTTGGTTGGTTGACTTTTTGGATGTGTACAAAGTATAAATTAACGTTGAATTTGTTGGTGCTTTTTCTTCTGCCTTTTAAAAATGAAACCCTTGTCACCACACTGAAATTACCTTCATTTTTAGCAACAATATCGGTCGAGATTTCCAGTTATCTACTTCCGAAATTCTGCCTTACCCAGAGAACACTACATTCCTTCGCGAAAAGCGAAATGGCTTCTGTTTTCTCGAGGAACGCCACTCGAAGGTCTTCAATCCGACTAAGCCGTGCGTCACTTGCCTTGATGTAGTAGCGTATAGTACCGTGTCGGCTCTCCAAGGAGCAAGGCAGGGTACTCTGTGGCAGATCGAACGAGAACGGGAACTGGTGAAGGCCGCGAGCCAAGATCGGGATCACCTCCGACTCGTCATTTCGATCTGAAGGAGGCGAATTTAGCACATTGTGGAATGGAGGTATTTAGAAGTGATATCTTCTATTAATCGTTTGAATGGGCACAAATTAATAAATTCAGGGATGAAATGGAAAATACAATATGAAAATAATTTTATGATTTTTAAATGATTTTTTCTGCAAATAAATCTCGCAACAAAACTTAGTTTTCTAACAACGTTCATGTACTTCAACAAACAGTGTTCTCTATTAAGCACCAGAACAAGGAATAGGTTCAAAAGGTGGCCTCTCTAGTTGCTGTGAACGGAAGACTAGAAGACGTAAATTGTAAAATAATATGTAGATGTTCGTGAACCCTCTCCAGTATTTGGAAGACTTCAAGTATTTTTTTCGAAACAACTAGAGCCTTCAATTCACAGAAATGTTTTCCATCGCTTTAGACGATTTTTCTTCATCAAATTCCAAGGGAACCTCACGTTGAAGCAGATTCTCGACCGTTTTCAAGTGTTCCAGCTGATCAAGAATTATGTGGGCAAGGGGGTGGGTGGTGGAGTCCAATTAAACCATGTATGCAGAATGTGCTGCATGAAGTAAACTTCCTAGCCGGAGTCCTCAACAATTTGCTCCGTTCAAACGGAAACGTGTAGCATTCTGCATGCATGCGGGCAGGGTTTATTCCCCCGACAATGCGACCGCCTTTAGGGATTGCAATAACCATCTAAGTCACGAACATTATAATGTTGAACAAGTTATGCGGAAACCAAATGATTATGTATTTTCGGAAGTGCGTAGCTCAGCACTCCTTTGTGATGCCCCTAAATTGATTAAAGGAGGTCAGGGTCTCCTGCTATGAATTCATACAAAATATCACGTCTTACTGATTCTGTCTATAAATGGCTTTTCTTTGTGTGAGAAAATTTTTTCTCGCTTCGAGAAAAGATTTGATGAGAGGATAGGTAAGGCGAATAAAAAAATAAGAGTGTCTTTCCGCGAACAAGTTGGCGGATGTTGTGCCAATGGCAAAATGGAAAAACGCTGACCTTTCTCCACAATGCGATGAAGGAGGATCGTTAGACGATACAGGGTAATATTGTTTTTGCGTGGCTCAGAAAAACTTTTTCGCAAACGCTTAAATTTTAATAGACAGAACTGACTGGCGTACTCAACAGACCGGCTAATTCGCCGGTATAAGGTCTGCACAGGCAAGGTCTTCATTAAAGAGTCATTAATTAATGACCTATGAATTGAAGAATATTCTTCCAGTAATGCCAACAATAGGCTGGACAATAGACAATTCAAACCAGTTTCTTTAAGCCTCAAGTGGCTCGTATCGAGGTAGTAAGCTGTCACAACGATGTTTTGTTGGGATCAAAACTTCTTGCGCCGGGCAGGACTCGAACCTGCAGCTCCCTCTGACCGGGCGGGAATGCTCTACGCCTTTACACCACCGGCGCCGTTTGATCGAACATCCACACCTCGTGGGACCGATCAGCACTCATCCATATATAGGGATGAGCTGGCCGCTGATATCAGCATTGCACCTGTTAAGCTGATGGTCTTGATAGAAACAATTCAAATCAATTTCTTCAAACGGCGCCGGTGGGTAAAGGCGTAGAGCATTCCCGCCCGGTCAGAGGGAATAAGCTGTCGGGTTCGAGTCTCGCCTGGAGCTAGAAGTTTTGATCGCAACAAAACATCGTTGTGACGGCTTACTATGTACCTCGATACCAGCCACTTGAGGCTTAAAGAAACTGATTTGAATTGTTTCTATCAAGACCATCAGCCTAACTGGTTCCATCCTGATATCAGCGGCCAGCTCATCCAGAATACGGGTGAGTGCTGATCGGTCCCACGAGGTGTGGATGTTGCGTCCGATTAAACGGCGCCGGTGGTGTAAAGGCATAGAGCATTCCCGCCCGGTCAGAGGGAGGTGCGGGTTCGAGTCCCGCCTGGCGCTAGAAGTTTTTATCGCAACAAAACATCGTTGTGACGGCTTACTACCTCGATAACAGCCACTTGAGGCTTAAAGAAACTGATTTGAATTGTTTCTATCAAGACCATCAGCTTAACTGGTCCCATGCTGATATCAGCGGCCAGCCCATCCCGGATACGGGTGGGTGCTGATCGGTCCCACGAGGTGTGGATGTTGCATTCGATCAAACGGCGCCGGCGGTGTAAAGGGGTAGAGCATTCCCGTCCGGTCAGATGGAGGTGCGGGTTCGAGCCCCCGCCTGGCGCTAGAAGCTTTGATCGCAATAAAACATGTTGTGACAGAATAGCATACATAGTGTAGAATTTTCCCAACGACCTTCGTCACTCGCACCTACCGCAACATGCCGTAATCGGCACGAATTATTTTTGATAACGAAAATCATAATTGTGATCAGCACTTCAGTTAACCTCCCGCGGCGAGATTTGGATCTAAATTTTTCTTCTTCTGAATCGTGAAATAGCAAGTAGTGCTGCTGATTCCGGCCCTTCCTAGTGCAGTTTTTGTTGCAGCGTCACATGAAGGTTTCGCCTACTCGTTTCGAATCTTTGCTATGGCGTGCGAGGAAGCTGCGTCGTTGGGGAGTCGAACCACCAACCCTTGCCTCAGTCTTCTGGTATTCGCCCTCCGCGACCCAGACGTTCGTTGCAGATATAGCGCGCAGATTTAAAGTCAGTGATCGGAGCTGCATACCTACTCAAAGTGCCACTAAGACTTGGTACCTTTTCATTGTTAGGCGGAACTATTGCGCAAAACGAATTTTTGAAAAAAGGAAAACAGCAAAAAGCGTAGATTCTTTAACAGCAGAACTTCATGTACATAGCCGTTATACAAGCAACTATCTCGATGTTCTTTACCTACGTATGACAGCACCAGAGTCGCCACAAGATTTCCGTTTCCAACAGTCTACATATTATCCCAAAAATCCCAACTAAATGCTTAAGAGGTGGGTGACCAAACATTGGCAATGTTTTTGTGGAGTTACTTCGTAAATCCGGGTATTGGGGAGTAAAAGTGCTGTACTATTCTGCTCCTCGGTATCCACTACAGTTATGGAAGCGAGCTAAGCTAAATAACAAAGAAAGGATTAAAAACACAACCCTCTGAAAACGGACTGCTTTCTGGATCTTGCCAAGAACTGACTAGTGCTGACCCTCGGCCTTTATCTCGACTAAGATTCAGTCGAGGTTGTGAATAGTAACAGTTCTTGTAGAAATATGTTCATGTCCTTAGCTGCAAGTATTGTCCATGAACGCATCGGCGTTGTCTTCTCGAGTAATTTGGTAGTATCTATCTTGTGTTATCCTCTCTGTGAGACTCAAATGGAGTGAGAAGTGAATTGAGCGCTTTATCTTCGCCTTTTTTTTTTGGAAAGACAAACGGGGGGGGGCTATTTATGGTAAGCATGCAGTTCACCTCTTCAAACGCCAGGGGCATCGTCATCAATTTTCACAGCTATACTGCGGAATGTGCACGAAGAATAGAAGAGCTCGCAGAATTGATCGGTCTCAAAGGAGCGACGACCACCCTTCGTTATCTGATGGACTAAAGCAGTAGGACGAATGGGTCAAGTTTTGAACTTATTCATCAAGGCTATTCATTCCACAACGAACAACGCCAAGCGGCATCAGGAACACATTGACGATGTAGGGCAGTGACACAAGAATTCTTCTAATAATCGAGAATCTGAATTACATTGCCAAAAGCCAAAGCTTCTTCCATGGTTAGAATTCCATGGATATCAGCAGTTACGCAAGAGTCGAACCTATTAACGTCAATCTATGAATAAAATGGGAACTTGACGACACCGCATGACCTCTTCACCTACTTCTCTTCAGAAGCGGATACAGATGTAACGACAAAGGGGCCAAAGACAGCACGAATAAACCCCTTTGTGGGGGTTTATTCGTGCTGTCTTTTGCCCGCCACGTATTATACTTCCACGTGATGTCGTGGCAGAAATTTAGATAAGTATTTAGCCTATGTAATGATTTGCGATGGCCAAAAGAGTCAGTGTACCTTATCCTTCACATCAAGCGTGGCCAGAATTAGTATTCCGAATAATGTGGAGGCAAAGTTGGACTAGACGGGAAGGATTCCGGCCACCTGGATAGAAACAGCATAGTTTGCTAGCTGTGCGAGTATACACGGCGCGTAGTAGCGCAGTCGGACAAAATGCCGGCTGGTTCTTGGTTCTGGTCCTACTCGAGTCCACTAAGCCCTCCCTTGGTGGCCAGTTAATTGACACGAGACTTATTTGAGAAGGACAAGCACTGTCTTGCTCATTGGTTGTTCACCGCAATTCATTGTAATAAAAGGATAAAGGATAAATCCCAAAACATAAATATGAGGGCCGACGTCAATCAATCTTCTTTAGGATGCGCCACGATTTCTACTTCCATAGCTTTTCGTGGAGGCAATTTGAATGCACTGTTGCCCTACACAATCATTTACTGCGGCAAGCCGATAGAGAAGTCAGTGTTCTATCCTTCCAAAGCCTGATACCAATTCACTGACCTCACAGGAGTGATAAACCTGGCTAGCTAGGCGAGGGATCCGTATCGCGAATTCGAAATGACTAGTTTGAGGCGATCTATGACCAGCACGCAGCTTGCAAGTAACTTATTGAAAATTTTCTGAGAACCTGGAATCGACTGCACACGATAGCCGGCGCCTTCTTGGAGTACGCTACTGCGCCCAACTCATAATATATTCCAAATAGGCGTTCGCTTTGTCCTAATGACATCGCGTAGGAGTGGAATTCGTGGAATATCCCTTAATTCAATTCTGATCCTTACCCTTTGCCTGCTTTCATGGGTATGCGACTCCATCGGGCTTACGGGAATTGAATACGTTTCGAACAAAGCCTCGACTTTGCAGTAGTGTCTAAAAATTCCATGCGCTGTTCCCAGGGGCCCATTAGGTCTTCCGCTAAAAGCACAAGAAGAGCAGCTACTCAACTTCCACGCGCTATTCTTTATCAATGCGTCCTCAGCTAGAATCTAGAGGAGGAGGCTAAGAAAAGAAGAGCTGCAATAAATCTTCACGAACTCGTCAAAAATTTTAGTATTTCCTGTATAGTTTTTTACTATAGAGAACCGCTAAATTTTCGAAAAATTTTCGAAACATTTACCATTTGAGTATGTCACCTTAAAAGTGAACATTTTTGGCGAAGGGAAGGCGGAATGTGTGACAGCGAAGCTAAAGTAGTCAAAAAAAGATATAAGCTGAGAAACAAAACAACAACTGTAGTCGGCTTATAGTCCATTCCCCTGCCATATTAAATACTTGCACAACGGCTGTTGTCTAGAGCTGCAGGAAGCATCACTTGCACAAATTTGGCTCTGCTTCAGTCTAGCGCTCCAGCAGCTTCTGAAAGCTTCCTAGATTTTGCCGTGAGAAGAAGCGAAAAAAGAAGAAAAATAGCATGTTGATTTTGCAGAGTTAGAAATGTTGTTCTCAATCGTTTAGGTAGGATCCCAACAAGGTACAGAGCGCAAAGCAAACTGGTCAAATTCCCACGAATTTTTCGTGCACCTTCCTTTAATTTCGACGAAGGCGGAAAACACATGGACATCCATTATTCCGGAAAGGCTAGCAGAAGGTGGAGACAATCTGGGACGTTTGCAGTCACCTATTCGACGCAAGAATCGAAGAGGGACGGTAAGGGGTCAGATAAACGCGCATTGCTCCAGCAGATAGAACACAGTGGGGAGAAGCCGTATCAGCGTCGGCTGTGGGAGATATATGTACAGAAAGTGTCAGAAATGTTCACAATGCTTGAAGAAAGAGACCTGACCTCTTACCTGCAGAGAAGCACCCTTTTTGATTAGCGAAAAGCGAATATCGTCCCGTTTATAATGCTAAGGTTGAACCATACACACCAATGCAAAAATGCTTTCTTGACAATTAAACTACATTTCCTTTATTCTGAAGCTCTCCATATGTCTTCCGCTCGCCTCGCAAAGAGGATTTGGAAAACCTGGTTACCGGATATGAGAGTGGGGTACTCTACCACTCCGACGCACACTGTCCCGTTTGGCTACTCGAGGAGAAGAGTAGCCTATGCCAGCAAAGTCCAACGCACACCTCAGAAAGGTTCTTCTGTGCTCCTTCTGACATGAGACTGGAAGGGGACGATGTACTACGAGGTACTCCCGCAGAACGGCACCCGGTCACAGCTGTCGTTTACGCCACTCAGCTCCATAAGCTCACGGAAGCTGTTCACGAAAAGCAGCCGACGACCTTCAGTGCACTTTCTTCATAATAACGCCAGCCCATATAGCTGAAAGGAGCCACCAAAAAACCGAGAAGCAGGACTGGGAGATCGTACCCCATCTCTCACATCCTCCTGACATGACCCCCTCGGATTACCTCCTGTTCCACTCCATAAAGGCTTTCTGGCGAAGAAATGTTTCACAAAGTTTGACGACTTAAAGGCGGTCGCCGACATCTTGCCCTATCGGTCTTCCCAGTTCTGAGAAAAGGGAGCGCTGACCTGCCCTGTAGGTGGACCACTGCGATGACTAACAATGGTGATTAAATTGTTGATTGACTTGCATTGCATGCTGAACAAAGAAATAAAGAAGAAACATTGAAATCATATCGTACCAGGGTTTTCCAATTAAACTGATACTTAATGAACAAAGCATTCATGCAGAAAAAATATAAAGATTTTCATTGTCTCACTTCCATCTTGGGAATTTTTAACAATTTTCCAAAAATATAGAAATCTGAAATGAGAAAAGCCAAAAAGTATTTCTACAGCCGATTTCTAAACCGTTTGTGAATGAAGATACAGTAAAACAAAAACAGATCATGTCCAGTGTGGGCAGCAAATATTTGGATCGCATTGAGTCTGATCATTTAATGGGGACTGCTGAGAATGCTGCGAAGGAAGCCTGTAATAAAGTTCTAACACAGTCGAGCCTGGCTTCCAATTTTAATTTGAGAACCAGGCCGCGGTGATTTCAACTTCGTTTAGCCGTAATGCATCCGCAATCTCGATGGTCCCTCCAAACAAGACAGGCGAGGGTCTCTCAGCGCTGAATGAAAATAGCAGAGAATGTTCACGTATGCATGGCTGTAGAAGACGATTCTAATCATGTTTCATCACGAAACGAATTGAACAGTCGCTTCGTCAAGCGCAGCAGCCGTTGATGGTGCGTAGACACCAAACTTTTTCAAGCCTTAGCAAAGAAACGCAACGCTGTACAAAAATACTCCTTAAAATTTGACGAAGGTATCAAATATTAAGCACATTCTTGTCCACATTTCCATCAGCTAGCTAAACCCATTTATATTCACTTCTGTAACCAAAAAGAGCAACGGAAACCATGAATGAATGCTGCAGTTCTGCAGCTGACATTTAAAACTTCAAACTAAAAGGAAACGATGCAGGCTTGAGAAAAGGACGAAAAATGTGGGGTTGCCGGGAGTTTCTTTTTCGGAAATGAAAGTTATCTAAAATGCGTCTGACAGCGTAGAAGTTGACAAAACAAGTAGCTACCGCTATGAGTTCACTATGCACATATGTATGTGAGTTCGACGAAAGTGAATACTATCTCTACCACTCAACTCATGTATTTCTTCACACAGTTATTTGAGTACACTTCAATCGATCATCTTATCCTCGATTAAGAAAGATGGTTTCACCAGAGAAACTATTGCCTTTGTACAAAAGTGTCAACATGCTTTTGGCACCTTGCCAGCTATAGAAGGAATTCGAACTCCTTTTTAGCAAGGGGAACAGAACTCCTCTTGAAATCTTGGTTTAAGAGACAAGATTGTGCTGGGAAGGGAAAGATTTGGTTTGGAGAATAAAGGTGAGTAAAAATGTGTTATAACACAACAAAATACTCATGTGTTAGAACTTCTGCAATCTTTTGGAAGTCTTTGAAGTCCTTCAAGCAACACGAGTGTGAGCAGTACCTTTTCCCCAGATGACCAGCTTCTCATCCAGCACATACTGGTCGTCCTTGATTGTCCGCCGTTCGCCAGACTTCACCACCTTCAGTGTAGCGTGGACCTTCCCCCGGAGAAGTACGCGAATTCCTGAAATCGGCCCGATCGAGTCCGCCTCGTTTCACTAAGGGCATTCAGCGGCTAGGAAAACGATTAGAACATGAATAGACGCCGAAATGAGCTTCATCGAGCCCGGCAAGCCACAGCCGGCAAGGCGCCGCATAGCCTCTGAAGGGACACGGACCTTTGATCTTGATGTTCTCGTTGTTCTCGAGCAACACACTGCCGCTGATACGCTCGCCAGCGTAGAAGATCTCCTTGGCAAGTCGTATGTCGAAACTCGAGATGTAGTCCATTTGAAAGGGTTCGCGAACCCTTCTCCAGTCGAGAAGCCTGGAATGGAGTTCAGAAAATGTGCGTTTCTGGGGATCTTCTTTACGCGAGCATATACGCAATGCTACTCGATCATTATGAGAAAGGTACGCCGCAATTAAGCTGGAATTACGGTGGGAGGACGCGTCCAAAGAAGCTACATCTTCTGAGAGACTTCGAAGAAAATGTGTGCGGTTAGAAAAGAATTCAGCACCCAACCTTATGCAGAAGCGACTGGCGCTTGAGCTGGTGGACCTACTGAATTCGAAGGATGCTGATTTACGAGAGAAGGAAGCCAGCGGACTTTCAGGGCTGGCTCCAGAGAGCGCGCGGACGGGCCATTCCATTGGGAATATAAGCGCAACCCTTACTTTAGTAGCTCATTGCTTGCGCCATAGAATGAATTGCAGGCGTCGAGAGGCAGGCAAATAGCTGCCTGAATTGTATCACTAGTGCACATTCCATTTCCCCTTCTGCGGCACGTGAAAAGTACGGCAGAGTGCCTCGTCTGGAAGCTTCGGTAACAACAACAGATCGAAAACAATGTTGGATCCCGACTCAACAACACAAAGCGACGGATTCCTTTCAGTGGAAGGATCCACTTGGCTGACGGGACGTCAAAAATCTCAAAAATGATTGAACAAAAACAAACTTCCAAGAGCAGCAGTGACAAAAAACAACCACACAAGACAATAAAAATTAAAAATTTCAGGTGTATTTGACATGATTTAGAAGGCACAAAAAGTACAATGTTCTCGATTAGTTCCTGTTCCTTCCCCTGTCCACGTGAAAAAAGCTGCCCTACTCACTTTTAAAGCGGATCTCGGATGAACCGTATGGGATGCCTCGTTTTTCTTACGGGTGGTCGTACATGGAGACAAGAGTAGTGGATGGAGTAGGAGGCGATTCCTGAGCGCCCATTGGTAGCTGATGGATGCTATACGATTAAAACGTCTAATTAATAGAGCGCGCCTAGAGGTGCCTGCACGCGGCATTAAAATAAGGTAAAATATTGGAAGTTGGCGAAAATCAACATTTGAGATTCTCCAAGCACCTTAATTCTGCGGAGTGTAGTCTAGTCTACTAGAAAGCGCATTTGGCCACTTATACTAGCTCTTCCGGGGACCAGTCGATAATTAAGTCCATCCGTAGTCATCTGTCATCTATCCATAGTCATCTCCATCCGGCATCCCACGACACGACGGCACATTCCCAGAGTTCGTATGGCCTTCAGTTACGATTTGCAGCTGAAGCACTGGCACAAAGTATGAGAAGATGGGATGGGAAAATACCGCATGCCCTCTCCATCCGGCTGAGTAGATTCATCTATACTTCCCTATACAGCAGGTATCACACAACAGAAGCTCGAAAGCGTGGAGGACTTGATTCACCTGTGCGTTGGAGGAACCCATAATTCGTGGTGCAACGGGAGGTGATGCCCCATGCCGTCTACCCTACACGCAATCCATGAAACCTATTATTTTACTCCAATTATTCCGTGATTTCGGCTCGTCGATTCCTAAATTCAGAGGCTATTCTTAACTTGATTATGAATCGAAATATCGATCCAGAGAAAATGTTGTTGTTAGATGAAATCTTCAACGTTCAGCCCTCCCCTTAAGTTGTACTTTCCATTCATACTGTAAAAGATGAGATAGGACTAGTTAAAGTAAAGGGAGAAAGATAAACAAAATGATGACAGCTCAGCCAATCGTCGGCGCGGACCACCAGAAAGAGGCCAAGTTTCCGCCCTGAGCCCCCGACTCCGCGCCGTCCGAAAGCGGGCTATCATCATCTCGTCAGTTCGCCGGCGGTAGGCCTCAACGATTGCATGAGTGTGCATGCCTAAGTGCATTTGAATGCACTGGCAAAAGCGTTTGGTAATGGAACAGAGCGTGATAGGAAAGAAGGTACAAAAATATTCACCTTAGGTAGGTTTTTGTATTGAGAATGCGAATAATTCAAGTTTCAATCTCTGCTTGTTTTGAACGTTACCGTAAAGTGCATTACCAATTCTTCCTAGAACGAAAGTTGTGGGAAGCATTCAACTTCATACGTCGTCTCAAATACAGGTTTTTGCCTAGCATTAGGATGTGGTTATGGACTAACCTTTTCTAGGTAAAGCGGCAGTTTTTTCACATAGGAACGCAACCACTCGTATAAACGGAGAGAGTTGTGGTCAGAACACCACAAGCTATAATTTTTTGGTAAATATTCAAAGTCTGGGCGCGTCTAGCGCAATCGGAGGAGATGCGAGTTGCGCGCGCATCCGATGCAAGGTTCCTGGTTCGGACTTCCCAACCAAGCCAACCAAGCCCTCTGTACCTTCGGGATAAATTGGTAGCGGACTTATTTGGGAAAGATGGTGCGCTGACTTGTTCATCGACTGGCCACCCAAGTCACTGTAAAAGCCAAATGCGCATTCAAATCGATTCCACAACATCCCATGAGAGTAGAATGCGTGGCGCATCCCAAAAAAGATTGAGGAACGCCGTCCTTTATGCTTTTCCATTATTCAAAATTTGTTGACGTCGAAAATCTTGCATACTTCACAGTTTTTGCGGTAATAACCACCAAACTTCTGTTATATATGATCAATGGTATGCAGCTCAGCGATGTTATCAAAAATGATGAATTATTCTGTATTTTTGATGACATGGTCATGATGAATTCCAACTTCTAGAAGAATAGGAAGCCAGATGGTAGTCTATTCCGTCACATAGATCGATTCAACACCAGAGATCTAACCAATGAAGGCAAACTCTAGAATTGAATGATAGAGGATAAGGACAATGTTAATCAATCTTTTTTGGGATGGATACCTGCAAACGATGTCGTGGAGAGAGCCTGAATGCGTGTTTAGACTACATAATGAGTAGCGGTGGCTGGACATGACAATTTAATGTACCCTTCGCAGACAAGTCTGGTACAAAACTCCAGTAAATTGAATGAAATATGTAGAAAAGTTCAAAATGCTTGTTTCGCCCCTTTTTTTTCACGAACCCTTTCCTACATATAACACATTCCAGGTGGCTTGCAAGATATTATTTATTTATTTATTTATTATATACGTCATAGGTAAAATACAGTAGCAAATATAGCAGACATAACTAGCAAATTGTCAAAACACCAACTAACGCAAAAAAACTTACTGAAAATTAGTCGATAAAAGTGCAGTCGAAAAATTAGAACACACATCCATCAATTTTAGAAGGAAGAAAATAGCGAGGAGGAAACTGGAAGTCGAGAAGTCCAGAGTGGTCTCACTATGGTTTTAGAATTTGTGAACACCATGAAACTTTGGTCACCCAACAACTTGGTCTCTTAAAAATTCTGCTATCCCTGCTGCACGTATCTACCATTTACATTACATAAAAACATATCTATTGCAGCTCTGAATTTAAAAATTAAAAACAAATTGAACGAGGGACTGGCACCTAGCTTTGTCGAAAGACTAGCCCAGCACATACATATTTAGCAAAAGAAGAATAATGCCTATGCTGCTTTCAAAAGAACGCGAAAACAAAAATCTACCGTGAAGACATATGGCTCATGAGCGTAAAGCGCTTGGTGTAAGCGCACGATCCCAGGGCTGGCCCTGTATCTCAAAGACCTCAATATAATGAAAATATTTGTTGGAATTTTGCAGTTACGGCCTTAGGACCAGTTTTAGCAAGCACAGTCCCCTGGCTTCTTAGAAACATTTTTAAATCGTTAGCGGTCTTCTAGACCCACACCGTGGACATATTTATTTATTTATTTACTACGTCGATAATGAAGCGCCAAACTAGACTTAAACTATACGGGAACAGTTAAATACCAGAATTGAAGACAACTACAATAGAAAATAGAAAAAGGAGAATAAAACAAAATTGGACAGTAAGCCGTAGAATCAACTAGTAACCAACAGAAATTAAAATTCGTTGACAACCGACTAGCCAAAGAGCAGGTTTACTTTTTCAGCAGACATCCCACTCTCCCAACAAAGTAACGTTTGACCAGAGGTGGGTAGGTTTCAAGGATAGAATATATTACAAGGACATTTTACGAGACTAGCTGCCCGCTAGCAAGTGATTCCTTCTTTCTGACTAGAAGGCCATCGTAATTTTATGTTCCAATGAGCGAAACCTGCACTCGCAAGAAAATCGCCGAAAACCGATCAGATACATCAAACTCCAAAAATTCATAAACTGATAAATAGCTTCGTAGTAAACTATTTCTGACGTCTGTATTACCGTCAAACAGGATGAAATCGCTTTGCGATATCTGCGCAGAAACCACTGTTGATGATTCTACTGTAAAACCCTTGCAGGATTCCCTACAGTCTACACTGGTTATCACCATGCAAATTATTTCTAACATTGCGGTGCTGCTAAGTTAAAGTGCCATAGAAGCCTAAGAATGCTGGGAGTCTATACTTCTACAACAAAACATGTACCCAGACCATGTACAAAGTGTTTGTCGGTTAAACGTAAATTACGAACGGATAGGGAAAAGCTGGTTATTGGCCGGCCTTTGCGCAATCAATCTGTTTCTTCTGTTCTAGCAGGGTGTCCAGAACGTATCTGCAGAAAACTTCGCAATGTTCCAGATTTTTTTCTGGAATGTTCTGAAGATTACAACAAAAGTGCTATATAAAGACACTACTGCTGTATCTGCATAATATATCCAGCTCCGTGTTCCTTGCCTATTTCACTGTACGATGGCCGCACTGTCTACCCATATTAGACACGTACCCCTTTCCGAGTTTGAATCTGGGCATTCCGCTGCAGAAGCCTATCGAAACTTGTGTCGTGTGTTCGGCTCCGAAGCTCCTTCTGTAGGTCTGTGTATAGCTGGTTCGAACGCTACAGAAGCGGGAACAGGAGTCTTGAAGATGAGCCTCGCTCTGGTCGATCGACAACGATATCTTTGGATGAACTGAAGAAGCTGGCGGAGCAGCGTACATACGAAGGTGTGCGTTATTTTGCTGCTGCTCTTGGCTGTGACCGATCCACCGTGGACAATGGACTGCGATCTCTTCTAATGGTTAAAAAGCTCGGCCAGTGGCCCCACACGAACTGACCGACGATGACCGGCGAAGACGCCTGGACATATGAACTCAGCTGCTCTCCCGAAGTCGCACCTTCAACTGGCTGGACATCATCGTCACAGGGACGAAGAATGGGTTCTCTAGGTCAACCACGCTCGTAAACATGCGTGGTGAAGTGATAACCAACGCGATGAAGTGCCGAAATCTTTCGTAAAAGGTGAATTTCATGCAAGGAAGGTCATGCTGAGCGTCTGCTGGGGAGTTTTTGGGATCGACCATTTCGAGCTGCGGCCTGACAGCACGACGGTCACTGCCGAGGCCTACGCTACCCAACCGCGGAGACTGGCCGACAAGATGCGCAAGGAACAGCCCTGGCTCGACAAAGTTCGCTTGCTGCACGATAACGCGTGCCCACACATTGCGAAAACGACTTCTCAGAGAATTCTGGAGCTCGGATGGGAAGTTCTGCCGCATCCACCGTACAGCCCAGATTTGGCCCCAAGTGACCACCACCTTTTTCGATCACTTCAGCACAGTGTGGAAGGGAAGCGTTATGAAGATTGTGACCACTTCGAAAATGACCTCCGAGCTTTTTTCGCCGCCGAGTCGCCGGATTTCTACGCCAGAGGAATTCGAATTTGTGGAACACTGGCGGAGAGTAGTCGATGTTGATGGAAATTATTTGGCTGATTAATAAAGTGTTGATAAAAAATTGCGTTATTTAAAAAAATTGTCGTATTTCTGCAGATACTTTCTGGACATTAATATATGCCTATTGTATAGGTAAAGCAACGATCCGTATTCCGCCTTCGGCTTGTGGAACAATCACAGGTTTTTTAAATTAGGCATCTGCAACGCAGTAGGGGAAGGTGTACCCTCTCGTGTGGATGAGAAACAGGGTTTGGGTCCGATCCACGTTAACCAAACCCTCATCATCAAGCCTTCATTTCTTTGTCGCCGTCGATTCCTTTCCTGTCCTGTTTGGAAAGAACAAAATTCAAGCTTGCACAAAATGTAGGGTGAGTGGTGTGGCAAATTACGCATTCGAACTGCAACGCGAATGCGGAAGTAGAATGCGTCGTGCGTTCCTTAAAGGAGTATTTTTCTATTGATTCATAAAAAGCTGTCGCTGTTTTTCAAATTTCCTCGAAAGCTCTTTCTACTGAATTACTAAAGTACTCAGTTACCTGTTAACCAATCAGGTTTACCTATCTAAAGGAAATGTGTTTAATCAAACAATCGTCAGCACACTGGCATCAATTCTGTAAAGAATACCCAGAGATGCAACGTGACCGAATTTCGTGCGGAATTGCAGCTTTATGGGGTGCTTGTGGATGTCATAACTGCTGCGAATAGGATGTTGGGCGAATGAGAAAACGGGAGCTCATCGGGAACTATACAACGAATACCACGAAGGCTTACAAGGAAAAGTTCCCCACTCATGGTGATCTTTTGCGATGCAATTCTAGCAGGATGTAGGGCCCTGTGAGTGGAGTCCAGAACCACAGTTGTTTTTGCTGAACGCTTCTTTAAAGACCTGAAAACGAGGTCTGAAAGCGTGCGCACAACTATCTCCAACCCCTAAGACACACCGTGCCTCGGCGACGCAGCTGGTAAGAGTGCCACCGCATGGAAGCACGTCGTTGGGGTTTCGAGTTCGAGTCCGCGAACTGCCGGTAATTTTGCACGTATTAGTTTGTTGTTATTACGCTTTCTCATGATCACAGGGAGCAGTTTTAGACTATCAATGCTTACAACAAACCAAGGCTGTCTATTTGCGCCTTCATATGTGCTAGTTGTTCAACTATTCATATTTGCAACATATCATTTCTCTGAGAATAAAAAGTCTTATAAATTATTAATACCAAAGTCTTATATTTATTATTTCCTTTTTAGTCAACAGCTAGGGTACAAAACTATGAAACAAACAAAACACTAGCACTTGTCACACCAGCAACACCTTACAGAAGCCAGTGAGGAACAACCTTCTCCCTGACAAGGAATGACCACTTCTTCGTTGAACGCATAATCTGTGCGTGTAGAGTCCTGGGTGAACATCAACGTAACCAGCCGCCATGAAAAACAGACATCTCAATGTATGGCGTCCAGCAGGAGTCCTTTTTATGGCATCCACAACCGCAATCTCTCTCTCTTGTCGGAGAAGTAAAATCCGTGGGAAAGTGGAAAGTAGTCGGCCAACAACACGTTCAGGTGAGAACGATATTTTTACTGCACTTATGTACCGATATGGCTCAGGTTCATAATACTTAGCAGTAAGATGAACGTATTTGTTTGTAATTACGGTATCGATGGTGGTGCGGTATGATATGGTGGTGGTAGGGATATGCATAGTTGAAAAAACAGTACATATGAAGAGCAAATGGAGTCTTGGTTTGTTGTAAGCATTGGTGACCTAAAATTGACTCGTGTGATCATAAGAAAGTGTAGTAACATTACACTAATACGTGCAAGAACAATGGCAGCACTGGAACCCGAACTAAAAACCCCGCCGGGGTGCATCCTTGAGACCGCAGTGTTACCAGCTGCGCCATCGAGGCACGCCTAGTTGGGTGTCGTAGTTGTTGATAATAGTTGCGCGCACGCATTCAGACCTTCTTTTCAGGTTTTAAAGAAGCGTTCAGCAAAACTGACTGTGGTTCTGGACTCCACTCGCAGGACACTGCATCCTGCCAAAATAGCATCGCAAAAGCTCACCATGAGATGGAAACCTTTCCTAGTCAGCACCACAGTTCTTCATAGTACCTCTACTGAGCAAAGGAACGACATGCATGGAAGAGTAGAAAGCAAATATTTTTGAAGAAATCGTACAACCCTTGTGCTCCATGTGGAAATCAGTCGGCTCCCGAGATATGCTGGCCTTAGCTAGCCCAAAACCGTTTCTGTAGCACACAAGAGCGTACGTCTTCCATTTCTGTGCAACAAAAGCTTCAGAAAGACTATTGTAGGTCAAAACCGAGGCCCAAAGTCTACTGGTTGACTCCCTGCTTAGAGAGGCGACCCCATCGGAAACAGTTCACGCCTGTCAATGCCTGTGAGAGGTGAACCACAGACATCACCTTGATCGCGCACCACCTGATGGAGAAAAGGGGAGAAGCGAAAGCGCTGCTACATGGCATTCCTAAACATAAAGAAGGTAGGCTGCTAGAAAGTTCCTGGAGAAAGGAGTTTCCCAGAATATCTGACCACAGTCACAGTGTACAGAAGCTCGAAAGCAGGTGTGCGAAACTCATTCATACATATGAGTGATGAAGAAGGTTTCGTAGATACCACAGTGAAGGATCATCTGCCCTGAGTCCGATCATTTTCCTGCTAATGCTCGAATGCGCAGTAAATCACCGCCCCAAGGAAGTCTTTGTGAGAACCCTACGTTTCGACGACGACATCACCGTGGTAGCCGGCAGCTAGGAGAAACTGGAGAACATGTGGCAGGGTGCTCTCGCAGTCAACGGCCTGCGGATGAACGTAAAAAAGGTGAAGCTCATCAGCCCTAAATAGCGCACGAGACCCATCGAGGGCTCTCATAGGAAAGTCTTCGAGAAGGTAGAGTTCCAAATCCTAGGGAGGGGCCTATTCGAGGGAATAAAAGAGTATCAGACGATTAGGGGTCAGGCAAGCGCAGCCTGGTCGCATTGGAGGGACAACAATGCAACCCTCTGCGAACGTAAATGCTCCAACGATGAAGTATACCCCCTTTACGGAAGTATGTACTCAGCCCTAAGGTGTACGAGTGGCAACTGCAAGCTACCCCAGAGGTCGGTCAGTTTGAGGCACCCAGCACCAGCACAGATCTCGCCGAACTCGGCGTTATAGAAGAAAGCCATTCGCACAGGTCAAGAAGGCAACAGATCACAACAGCTGACCCTCTCTCTACTTGCGCAGAACTGACTAGCGCTCAGGAGGATCAGAAGAAGAAGCATTGGTTCTGGTTTCAACTTATGAGTTATTTAGGGGTGAAGACTAGAATGGGCCTTCACCGTGTATCTTGTCCATAACTGATAGCTTTATCCTGGACACAGTAAGCCTAGGTATGATAGTTGTGGTCTTCCAAGAATGTCGAATAATCGAGTATTTTCGAATAGCGACGATTTTCGAGCATTCGATTTCGAATGCATTCGAAAATCGCGATTTTTCGAACGTTCGAATACAAATATTCGAATTCGAATAGAATTAATCGAATGCTCGAATATTCATTCGGGCACAATTATGCTAGGTAACCCTCTACAGTTCGTCTTCTTTAGGCCTCAAGCGGTTGGTATTCAGGTTATAAGCTCTCATATACATATTTTGTTGCGATCAAAACTATGAATAGCTGGAACTCGAACTTAGCTGAGCAGCAATACTCTACCACCATTGCACAACCGGCGCTGTTTGATCGAATCATGGACGGCTTAGAGCATTCCTTCACGATTATCAGGTGTTACGGGTTCGAGTCCCGCCTGGTGCAGGAATTTTAATCACAACAAAACATCATAATGAGAGCTATCCTTCTATTTTTATAAGACATTTATACACAATCGCGCCTAACATCTTCATTTTACAAGTTTCTGTACATATTCCACGGATTTTATGATGGAAAATAAGCTTGAATTAGATAACAATGTTATAATAAATATTATACATAAACACAATAATATAAAAATTTAAATATAGAATAGATATAAAAACAGCTTGGATTGGAATAGCCCTAGAAATAATTATGATTATGATCAAAATTATTGCTCAAAAAAGGCTCAACCATTCGCACGCAACAATTCGCACCACTGTAAAACTTTATGCCAATGGCACCTAAACAACTATTCAGGCAGACATCGCGTCACATCGGATAGTGGCGACCACTGTAAGCATGAAACGCGTAATGCTTTTTTTTTTCTTCCGCAAAAAAAGCTATGAAAAGCTGTCGCAGGTGCAACGCTAAGGCTTTACAACAATTGAAGGAGTGGTGACAATTTCCTGGTATTTGCAAGCACCCCGAATCGAAGCCCGTGGTTCGGGTTCCGCCTCGACCAACAAAGCCTTCCAACCATCCGCATTGGGTGGATTTGAACCGGACTTCTCCGATAAGGATAAAACACTAACTTATCCATCGCCTGACCACCGAAAGTTATTGTATAAGGCAGATACTCACTCTACAATCGTCCCAACGATATTGCGCTGGGATAGCGCGCGTGGCGCAGCCCGCAAAATCTGATTAACGCCGAACATTACTCCTTCATCCTAATTGTAATCAGATGGACGAGTATGCATCTAAGAAGATAAAACAACTCCTTGAAGGTGCAGTCGATGATTTTTGTGCAGCCTTAGTTTCCATTTAAACTCGACATTGAGACAAGCAGGCGGCATCTTCTTTCAGACCACTTAGTACATGTTTCAAACCAATTTGAGCGAATACTTTTTGCACTAATGGTAAGACAGGTGAACCGTTAGCTACTGTGGGTTCCTAACTGACAATGCCAATTTGGCAAGGCGAAGACAACGTATCTGGCATCCAACAAAGCTTCGTTTTTTTGCATGGAATAAATACAATCCTTTAAAAACACAATAGTTCAATACTGTCAAAAACTGTCAGGTTGTCAGGAAGCAGTCGTCAAAAAATGAAGCGCACCCGAATTCCAGTGTTTGAATTTGGTTAATTGTACACAACAGTCTAGAGAAACCGTGGAGCTCGGATGAGGGTTTGAAGGAAATCCATTTTGCACTCCAAAACTCTCAAGCAGCTCTATTGAAGATTTTTGAATTCAAAGTGGGTACTGTAAGCAATTTGAAATTTAAAATGGGAACTAGGTGCAGCCCATAACGCTTACAAGTTAGGCTTCAAAGTTTTCCTTGATGTGGAACACGAAGAACACGCGAACAACCGGAATGTTGCCCTAATTCCTCTGAAGGGTAGTGTGATAGTGCACACTACCTTACCTATAAGGTACCTAAGAGACCTAGTGCATGGCAGAAACATAGGGCTCTTTCGGTTCCCTAAGAAATCGAGTTGCTGCAATGCATTCGTGCTCCAACTAAGGGCAACACTTTCCCGACCGCCCAAAAAAGAAAGACTGAGCACACCGCAGGGAATTTCCCGGATTGAAAAGAGGGTGGATGAGGGGCGCCGTCAGGACAGTGAGGTCCCGCCGGGCGGGGGAGGGGCTCGTGTCCGGCAAGCACTTTCAGATGGAGCGATTCTGAGGTGAAATAGGCGCGATTGGAGAATGTCAATAGTCCGAGGGGGAATGCGCGAGTAATTAATGTCTCCGGCCCGACTCCGCCTCCCATTGGCAGCCTGGAGGTGTGGGAATCGAGTCACCCCGTCTGGTCACCGCCGCCGATGCTGGCCATGCACGTCGACGTCGTCAAGTTGAGTCGAGCGTAAGCGACTGGAAAGGAAGTCTTAGGCCCGCCGGCGAGTTTTTGAAAGGGCGATGCCGCGCCCGATAAATTCCACTCCAACTCGGCGTCGATGTCAGGAGCTGCCAGCAAATGGAAGCGTACGCTGAAAAAGGCCGACTGGCTAGCTTGATGAATGGCCATGGTCCCTCGGTCCCGTGGAGAGGCACGTCACTCATGCCAGACGAACGGGGACTCGCCGTGTGGCGCGCGCGAACGAGGATCAAAGGAACTCGGTCAGGCTGGCCGAGCACCAGCAGCGTACGCCAGCCGTAGCAATGTCATAATGATTTCGAGGCTTGGTCGACGTCGTCGAGGCGAAAGCGCAGGGTAGTGGCCTATCGATTCCGGCACGCTTCCGTTGGAATTCGCTGCCACTGCGAAGCCATCAGGTGGACCAGAAACGCGGGCATGCCTTAAGCCAAAATATCTACCTTTCAAGGTGGGAGTACAAAAAACGCAGCCAAGAGGTGACGCACCTTGGTGGAAAGGAAACGAACTAAGATCCGCTCGAAGTTTTCATCCTAAGGGCAGTTCATCAAGAGCGTTCTCTCTTTCCCCCTAATACTTAGGAGCAACACTGGTAAACGACGGGTGAAGCGGCGACTTAGTTAAAAAACGAACATTTCAAGCAAGAAAGCTGCTTATCCCCTTTCCGACACGTCTCAGCTGTTTGGAACGATGAACGTGGTCGCGGTTCAGAAAGATAACAAATCAGCGAAGACATGCAAGTGAAGGGAAGACGACGCTGAAGAGCGCTAAACGAACCATTCGAGCTACAGTACTGAGCTACATATCACCCTCAAGGATCTTTTTAGTACCTCGTGCTGCACTTGGGCGATGAACTGGTTGAGTCAAACCGACTTTTGAAGGAAAGCACGCGGAAGGATGAAAATCAACGGGAAAAATTGAAAGTTAAACAATCTTTACTAACACGGTTTCATCCTGATATGCTCTGCGTTGAAGGAGAGAAACATCGATGGTCATTTTGAAATTAATGGCAGAATCAGATTCTATGTATTATATAAGAAAATCGCAAAGGTAGACCTGAATTCGATCACAGAATCCTACATCAATTGAAGATGGAACTGTAGTGGAACATTTGGACTCTTGGACTCTTGGAGATCTCGGAGAACATTTGGAGATACTGTTGGAGAAACAGAGGATTTTTACTCGTCTTGACATAAATATCCAAACAAGGCATAGGATTTCTTTCGTGTCACGTTTTGGTAGGGTCGTCGTTCTTTGTTACATAACTAATCTCTTAATTTCAATTTTCGTTTTTTCGATTTTTCTATTTTTATTCTGCAGTACACGACGAGATCTGAACATCGCTGGGGGCTCAACGGCTCAATCCGGAAAATGCTGCGATGGAGTCTGCCAGCTACCGAATGGCTTCCAGGAAACAAGAAGACCACCGACGAGAAGGGCAAACTCATTCTGGAGATCGCTTGGGCAATACGGTCTGCTTCACTAGAAGCAAGTCGCCTGACATCGGCCGGTATGGAAAAGTTGTGCTCCGCGCAGAGAGAACAACTGCTCATGTATCATCAAAGTATTAGCGTACGTTTCTGCTTACTCTTTACTTATTTTTTGCTCTAGATTTCCTCCGAAGTCTGATATGGCGCCGGATCTTGTCTGCACCCAAGGTTGGTTCACAATTCGGGTGCTGCTTAGCACCCGAATTCTGAACCAACGTTGGGTGCAGACAAGTCTTCTTCATGTGCGTCCTCGTGACCGACCTGTTTGGGAGGAATACAATTTATCTTCTGCATCGACGGGCTACCACGAGCCTCAGTTAAGTTTACTTCCACAAAATCGCACAGAAGTTGACGCATTCCACGAAAAAACTGAGCAACGTCGACCTCCTCCTTCTATCCCTTATTCTGATCGGTAGAATCTCTCCACGAAGTCGAGATTACTGTATCATATTGAATACTTTCGAAGCTTTGCTTCTAGGGTGCATAGCCGACGTCAAATCCGAATAATCACCCTATATTGCGAACACAGCGAAGAGGGATGACGCAAGATACATATGTATCAATAGCGCATATGACGAAAGTGCTGTTGTGTTGCCTTGGAAAATAAAGTGGGACAACGTTACCTTAAACGTATTTGAAATCTGAGCTTCCAGTGTCCTTAGACTTAGAAGGTGTTCCCTACTTGAAAGGAGCTGCAGAAAAGGAATTGTAGCGCCTGCTCCAGTATCTAACGACACATTCCAGGAATGGTCCCAAATTCGCATTTTTGCGGGTTAATTCGAGAATTAAAAACACCGACTATGGCTCGAAGAATTTCTTGAGAGTTTTTCCTTGATGGCTGCTCCTTACTATTCATGACGCACCTGATAGGAGGCATGCAATAGAGGTGGACAGCTAATCTTTGACTTTTACCATTAAAAACGACAAAGTTCAAAAGCAAATCAATTCCTTTGAAGGATCTGTTTCCGTGTTCCACTTTTACGAGCTATTGTTATGGTTATTTGTGCAATTTTCGGTCGACACAAGTCAGTGTTTTCCCATCGTAGAGAGTGTGCTGCCAATTACTGACCCCTGAAGCATATAGGGCTCAGCCGGAGTGGGGCGAGGTTGAGCCTTGAAAGAATTCTGGATGCATGCCAGTGCCACTGCCTCTTCGGTGAGCTCGGCAAACGCCATCTGCATAAGCGAAAAAATACAGAAATTTGCCCCGATTGAGTAAAAGAAATATGCAACAGCCCAATAGTTAGGGCCGATGAGCAGGGCACCGAAGCAGTTGCTCATTACCTATTCACGAAGGCTAACTTCCTTCACATTCACTGCGAAAGCAACAACGAACAAGGCGTGGCTCGTACAGATGATCGCTTCAGTTATCCAAAACGTTTATATGGCGGAAGAGGTACGAAGTGAGGGGATCGATATCATAACAAGAAGCATAGTGCAAGCTATCATCACATTGTCTTAGGAACGCATGTCGGCTGCCGAACTGAAGCGTTTTGATGAGCAAGGCAAGCCGACGGTGCTTACAAGAGACAGCGGCGAGGTGTTCAACACCTACTACATCATCATGCCTGTGACCGCAGCGGAGTCCGTCGCTCCCGGCTAACGGGATAACTGTAAGAGGCCCGAGAAATGCGTCATCATGTTGCTCAGATTTGATTAGAATTCAGAGCTGATTTGGCTCGAATGAAAAAGTGGGATTTCTCATGGGACGCCGAGCACCGGATCGGCTTCAGACGTCGTCGCCATAGCAACTAGTCCGGACGTGACACAGGCCCAAACTCTGTTGCCTCAGTCTATCTTCGGTCTCTAGCTCTACACAGCACGAATTCAGAATTCGCCTGCATCCCTGGTAACAAACAAGAACTACTGGAATGTGTGGGAGGGATAAGACTTATGCGACAGCCCTAGGTCGAGAGAGGGGCTAAGTTCCATTAAGAGACAGGGCAGTTGTACTTGTGAAGCGCCTCGGACAAAGGAAGTAGTCCATAAGTAGTTGCTGTGCAAACACAGGAACCTGCTTCCGCTTCTGGAACCGAAACGGCAGCGGCAGCGGATGGATGAAAAGCAAGCCCTCATTTGTCATCGAACGAGGTTTTTGCACTATTCGAGCACGAGCCTCAGCCTGAGTTTCCCCAGAAGATGTTTTATTCTGTTCTCGAATGAATTCCCAGCTGGCTAAGATCCAAAAAGAACACCACATAAGGTAGGAGCATTTCTCTCTAACCTTAATTGTGAACAACATAACAGAAAGAGCAAGATACATACAGTGCACGACGGGAACGTGCACGAGCTGCGCTCGCCGTCTGCATTGAACATATTCTGCGCTGTTGACTCATACTCAATCTGCACTTAGCAGACGCCTTAGGGGTCTACAAATAAGACGAAGGGGATGTGTCCTCTACGAGCGGAGGCAATGCTAGAGTTTGACGAATTGGGAGCTGCCCAGACAGTTAACACAGCACTCTAAGCAGAAAACATCCCACCAAAAAACAGAAAGGATAAAGGATAAAGAACGACGCAATCCCTTTTAGGATGCGCCACGCATTCTACTTCTGCGGGATATCGTGGAGGCGATTTGAATGCGTATTTGGCCAAACAATGACTTGCGGTGGTCAGGCGATGAATTCGCCAGCTCTTTATTCTCCTCAGACAAGTCTCATACTAATCCACCGATCCCGGAGGAATCAAAGGCTTGGTTGGCCTGAGGGGATCCAAACCAGAGGCCTGGAATTGGGTGCACGCTACAGCCAGCATCTTTTCCACATGCGCTACGCACACCCACCAAAGAACACACTACTTCAAAATCATCCGTATCACTTGTGGTCATCGTTAATCTGCTCGAGCAGACGCCGGCAATGCCTCCAGTCGTCGCGTTCGCGTGCAACAGTGGTCCAGTGGTTCCTGCTCGCTCTAGTGACACGGAGTCAGAGTCAAGTCTTTCGCTCCGGGGCTTCACGAAGACGTCGAAGTTTGATGTGAATGGCATTTGTACAACCATTCAAGTAAGCATTGTCCATGAAACATGGGCATATGCTGATCTTACGATTAGCATTAAGCATACACTATTAATCTCCTTCTCGCTCAACCGCTTTTTGTTTAATTATTTATTGCAACAGAGAGTTTGTTATCAACCTTGAAGATACGTGCTGAACACGCGATTTTCATAATGAGCTATGCCGATTTTATGTTTTTGAAGAAGTAGGAGTCTTATGGCCATTTAATCAGTCGTTGGTAACATCGAGTAGCTACAATGTGCTTTTTTCTTACAACTTTCAGTGCCTCCCACTCGTTTGCCTCAAAGATTCGGCCAAAACGAAACATATTTTGCTACCATTTGGAGGAAAAAGGTTACTAGAGATGAGACGGACCACGGATCTCCTTCGATAGAGAGCCTTCGGGCTCTCTTGTTAAGAGGGATCTCGGGCCGCTTGTCGCAGGGCCACGTGGCGCGTCCCCGGGTGGTGGATAAAGGATAAAGGATAAAGGACGGCGTTACTCAATCCCTTCTGGGATGCGCCAGCGCATTCTACTTCTACGGGATGTCGTGGGGGCGATTTGAATGCGTATTTGGCCATACATACATACCTTGCCAGCCGATGAACAAGTCAGCGCTCTATCCTTCCCAGACAAGTCTGGTACCAATTCACCGACCCCGGACGGATGGAAGGCTTGGTTGGCCTGGGCGGGAAATCCGAACCAGGAACCTGGTATCGGGTGCACGCGACAGTCGCGCCTCCTCCGACTGCACTACACGCGCCCCGCACGGGTGGTGGATAGGGGAATTAAACGCGAACCAAATGCGACCGTGTACTGCCCAGAGACGCAGGTGGGATGCAGGGGATGGACTCCTTGCTCCTGCTGTGTCGGGTCGACGCGTTCCTTGTGCGTAGGAGCGGCATGTTCGTGCACAGTGTGCGTGGATGTGTCCGTGACTGTGCGGATTGTAACTGTGTCGGCTCGGCCAAAAGCTTGCACTCGGTAGACTGGGAGTACATGTAAGGCGATTCGAGGCCGCCTTAAGTCTCGCCCCGTCCCTTCGGGCAGTCTGGCTGGCTGCCCGGAGTACCCCGCCCGCACGACAGAGCCTGACTAGCTACCCGTGTTGTATTCCAGTCAAACACAGCAGCACTAAAGGGCCTCATTCCCCTGACCCCGAACAAGCCCCCATCTCTGCAGCGATGGGAAGGACGAGTACGGAGAGGCTGCTAAAATCTCAGGGCCTAACCAGGCTGCGCAAACTGAGAAGGACTAGGATGACGATCTGTACTTACAACGCCGGCACGCTTGCGTCGGAAGCATCCGTCGAGGACCTGATGATGCAAGCCAGGAAGATCAAGTACGACGTTATCGGACTGACCGAGACGAGAAGACACCACCCCCTACACGCCGCCTACGACTCCGGAGAAGAACTGTTCCTCGGAACATGCGACAGCAGGGGAGTAGGCGGCGTTGGTGTCCTCGTCAACACGCACTTGGCCATGAACATCGATTCGTACGAGTCTCTGACAAGCCGAATCGGACGTCTGCGACTGAAGCGATGTGGATCCGTGCCAGCCTTGACTGTGTTCGTCACGTATGCCCCAACATCCGACTACGACGACGAAGACGTCGAGGCCTTCTACGTGGAGCTGGAGAAGTTCTATGAGGAAGATCACACCTTCTACAAGGTGATCGTCGGCGACTTCAACGCCAAGATCGGGCCACGAAGGTCGCCGGAAGAACTTCACATCGGAACCCACGGTTTGGAGTGGAACGAGCAAGGTGAAAGGCTGTCTGAGTTTATCATGTTAACCAAGACCATCCATGAAAACTCGCAGTTCCAGAAGCCTCCCTCCCTACGATGGACCTGGGAATCCCCCGGTGGCCAGTTCCACAACGAGATCGACCACATCATCTTCAATCGCAAGTATTGCCTGACCGATGTCTCCGTTGTCCCCAAGTTCTACACGGGATCGGACCACCGCCTCCTTCGCGCGAGGTTCCGCTTTTCGCGTCAAGGAGAGAAGGCCGCGAAGTTCAAGAAGAGGAATCCCAGAACGACCATCAACTGGGATCTCTACACCTCTCTCGTCGGCCTTTGGGAAGATGCCGTCATGGACAACGTCGACGAGGAATACGACCGCTTCGTGCACCATCTTCACGATAGTGCTAAGGGAGCAGAGAGCTTGAAGACCACCAAGAGACGCCTGTCTCCGGAAACTCTCGAGCTGATACGCCAGCGTGGAGCAGCACGAGCGTCAGGCAACTACCAACTGACGTCCGAGCTTGCAAAGCGGCGATAAAGGAAGAAGGAGAGAAGGGCGGAAGTGTTGGTTGAAGCAGCAGAGGCAGGGCTGAGCATCCGCAATGCCCGCCGGAACTTCGCCAACTTCAAGACCAAGATGACCGCTCTCCGACGTCTGACGGAACCATCACCTCTTCCAGAAGGACCATGGAGAAAGTCATCCACGACTTCTACTCCGATCTCTTCGATAGCCACGTCCACCTGCCCCCATGCCATCTTCCGCAGGATGGATACGTCGTCCCCTCTGTTCTCTCTTCCGAAATCCGACACGCCATCTCGTCGGTGAAGAAACGTACAGCACCCGGCCCTGACAGGATCAGGCCCGAACACCTGAAGAACCTCCGCCAGCGCTCATCAACACCCTGGCGCGGCTCTTCACACGATACCTGTCGGAGTGCAAGGTTCCATCTCAGTGGAAGACCAGCAAGACCGTCTTGCTGTACAAGAAGGGAGACGTGCACGACATTGGCAACTATCGCCCGATCTGCCTGCTGTCCGTAGTCTACAAGCTGTTCACTCGAGTCATCCTGGATAGGATTCGTAGAACGCTGGACGAAGGACAGCCATGCGAACAAGCAGGATTTCGGAGAGGATTCAGCACGATCGACCACATACACACCATTACGAAGCTCATCGAAGTGTTGCGAGAGTACAAGCTGCCGCTGTGCCTTACGTTCATCGACCTGATGAAGGCATTCGACTCCGTCGAGACTGAAGCGGTCCTCGACGCCCTGCTCACTCAGGGCGTTCCTACTCGTACATCAGAGTCCTTCGAGAGCTGTACAGTGGATTCACGACCAAGATCTCACCATTCTACAACGACGTCGTCATTGACGTGAAGAGAGGGGTTCGGCAAGGAGATACCATATCCCCGAAGCTCTTCAGCGCCACCCTCGAAAACGTCATGCGCGAACTAGAATGGGAAGACATGGGAGTGAAGGTCGACGGCCGGCAACTGCACCATCTTCGCTTTGCTGACGACATCGTGCTCATAACACCGAGCATCAGTCAGGCGGAACGAATGCTGGCCGACTTCGATCGTGTATGTGGAAGCGTTGGACTGCAGCAGAATCTTACGAAGACGATGTTCATGAAGAACGGATAGGTTTCTGATGCCCCATTCTCGCTCAACGGAACGAACGTCTCCGAATGCTCCAGCTATGTGTATCTGGGTCGCGAAGTCAACATGGCCAACGACCTAGCACCAGAGCTGAGCAGGAGGAAACGAGCGGCTTGGGGAGCTTTCAAGAGCGTCGAAGAAGTCGTGAAGAAAACGAAGAACGTCCGACTCCGTGCCCATCTATTCGACTCCACTGTTCTTCCTGCCCTAACGTACGCCTCAGAGACCTGGGTTATACGAAAGCAGGATGAACACGCGATCAGCGTCGCGCAGCGTGGAATCGAGAGGACGATGCTCGGAGTGACACGACTCACGCAAGTGAGAGAAGGCCTCTGGAGTTCCGAGCTTCGCCGACGTTCGAAGATCAGAGACGCTGTCGCATGGGCCAAGTCGTCGAAAATTAGGTGGGCCGGCCACGTAATGCGATTCGCAGACACCCGCTGGACGAGAGCTGTCACAGATTGGATTCTGCGGGATGTCAAAAGAACACCAGGACGCCCACCAACGCGTTGGTCGGACTTCTTCATGAAAGCCCTGAACGACCGATATGACGCTCTTCGTGTCCCTCGAGCGAGGAGGATCCATTGGACCACTCTGGCACGCGACAGGGACGAATGGAAACGCTGCTGGCGCCCGCTCGAGCAAATCGATGATCAACGGGACGACAGGTGATACAGGTGATACAGGTGATAGATGAGACAGACCCCTTGTTCGATGAACAATGACCAACACTGGCCGGGAGAGTGGGATGTGGATTTGGGATGCGCCAGCGCATTCTACTTCTACGGGATGTTGTGGAGGCGATACGAATGCGTATTTGGCCAGCCGATGAACAAGTCAGCGCTTTATCCTTCCCAGACACGTCTGGTACCAATTCACTGACCCCGGAGGGATGGAAGGCTTGGTTGGCCTGGCCGGAAAATCCGAACCAGGAACCTGGTATCGGGTGCACGCGACCGTCGGCACCTCCTCCGCTGCACTTCAGGCGCCCGGAGTGTGGATACTCCTGACAAAACAGCTGCCTGATTTGGCTTGGAAACACTTTTTCCTCACAGGGAACTCTTTAGATTGCTGTGTTTCTCAGCGTCTCCGGACCGACACAACGGCGTGCTTGACAGGATTTTGACTTGCCACTCTATTCATGCACGTGAATCTCTCTTTAAAAATTCAATGCAAGTGAATTTTTGAGAATCTCGAATCCTGCAAAAGTGTGGAGTCCTACACTTTCGTCCTTCTTCTTCTTTATTCATTCCCCTTAGGATGAATAAGTAATATCCGGAGAGGCCTGTCATCCTTGAAGTATTCTAGCATTGTCTACAGCGATGAATATTAGGCTGTCACAAAATTAATCTCTATTTCGCGGTATGTATAAATGAATAAGTTTGTTTACCCTAAATCATTCCGTTTCAGGGAAAGCCGCACATACCATTTGCTAGGTTTTCCCCGCTTTTCCAAAAAATATATGTGGGTGTCGCTTTACTTTTTTTGCCGACCTTTCCAGGGCTCCGTAAAATCATGAACCGACACGACTATCGAGTCATCACGCTTTTGAATTGGGACATTCTGCGGCAGAGGCATCCACTAACCTTAGCGGCGTTTTTGGGACGGACTCTCCTTGCGACGAACGGCTCTGCTTTGAAAAATTCGCTTCCGGCGATTTTGATCTCGAAGAAAAACCGGGTCGCGGGAAGTTTTGAGGAGAACCGTCGAAGCAAATCCGGAGACGAATACACATGCGTTAGCAGAGGACCTTGGCGTATGTACATCATACTACGGTAGCAAAACATTTGGCGAGAATCGGCAAGGTCAAGAATATGTCGAAGTGGGTGCCTTATAAGCTGACCGATGACCGATGAGTAGTGACTGGCACGTTTCGGCACCTGATCCAGTCTGCTAGTTCGCTTTAAAATTGAGGCTTTTGCAAGCCGTTTTATAACTGTAGATAAAAACTGGGTCCATTCGATAATAGGAAGCGGGGATTTGTCTGGGTAGATAAGCATGCTCCTCAAAAAACCTTTCCTGGGCCCGACCTTCACTCTAAAGAAGTTACGATTACCTCTGTGGTGGTGTTGTAAAGGTGTAATCCATTACAGTTTTTTGCAACCTCGTCAAAAAATTGACCCACTCAGGTATCGAAGTTCTCCCTTACCCACAACGTTCTTCCGACCTTTCCCCCACTGATCATCACTTTTTCCGAGCTCTTCGTTCTCATATGCGCCAGAAACAATTCACTAATTTGGCTGAAGGAGAATTTGCCCTCCTTGATTTGCCCTCCTTTTCGTAACTTCTGTGATCTCAGTTTTTATTGTAATCTACCATTACCTGTTCGCTGGCAAGATTGAATAGGTTCTGGTGAATTTTACTTCGGATGAGTTATAGCACTACAAAATAAGCGGTCCGATAGTCAGCAGAGATGACATTAAACGTTCTATTCCTCTTCCTTCTCTTCCTCTCATTTTTCAGTGCTTGTCCCACTTGGTGGTGGTGTTTGCTATACTGGTTTGGTGAAGTGACTTCATGCGATGAACTTGACCTGGATAGATGCCAGCTTCTTTAAAATCCACGCCCAACCTATCCAACGTTGCCTCGACCCCCCCCCCCCTTAGGCTGTTTTCAGTGCTCAACTTCTCGCAAAGAACATTACCATACCACCACAAGACAGCCTCACCTAGCATGTCAGCAACTGGAGCGACACCTTTGTCGTAGGGAAAAATCGCGAATACAGTCCTAACACGTGACACCAGCCGTCCAGCGCAGCATTTCCGTCTCCGCTACGCTGAGGCGCGTCTCACCGTCTCACTGGTCAGCCTCCTAGGTTGTGAGCCTAAGCATTTGATACTATTCGTGAGAAATTCATTTTGATTCCTGGCACCGTATCGCTCTTGAATATAAGAAAGGGTTTAGCCTATGTTAGTGTGAGTTCTGGTGAAAACGTCCACTCCACGGGAACGGGAATGTGATGAACGCCGATATACACTTTGGACTCCTAGGAGTTGTCCAGAAGCGTCGTCACGTGCTTTACTCAGCTTCTTCTCCAAATAGTATAACAATTAGGCAACAATTATAACAAGACATTATCTTCCTAGGAATTATGAAGCTTTTAAAAATTTTCTGAAATTACATCTGAAGCCATAACTTACTGATGCCTTATACGTCGTCCATCATTTACTTTTTCACCTAGATAATATGTTTAGATTGTATTTGCTTTTCTCGCTTAGTTTTTTATACATTTATATACATTTATACTTTTTTTGCTTGCGCACTGTTGTACAGGTACTCGTGTAAATAAATAAATAAATAAATAAATAAATAAATAGATAAATTCAAAGAGCTTACATGGGAAAAGAGATTATTCCGCAGAATTGGCTTAAATACATTCGCAATGTCATTACGCGCCCCGCGCATCATAGAATAGTGTTGCGCGCACATCATAGAATACCTTTGAAAGAGCTAAATAAAACATCTGGTAGATATAAATTCATGATAGAAGATTCGAAGAAAGTGTAAAATGGTTTACTACCTTACACAAAAATATCAAACGAGGCGCCTAGCTGTCTTAGTAAGCTTCGAAAAGTTAATTTGTTCGACAAATGAGTTTTTCAGCAAAGTGACAAGTTTTCCATAAGTGAGGAGAATGTGTCGTGATGGAACTCACTGTTCTTACTGTACAGAAACAAATGTTTCTTTGAACGGAATCGTCGCCGACAAGAAGGGGACAGTATACTTGTAGAACTTCTTCAAGGATCACATTTTTGAGAATACACTAGAGGTATGCCAAATACAGTGATACTGGTAAAGAATGCGATACTGGAGATATTCTGGTGATCCGCACACTTTGCAAAGAGTGAGACAATATGTCGTATAGATGACCAGAATGAGAGACTCTTCGAGCACAAGCAGACCCAGTTCTCAAGTGCAAGAGTGATAACCTCAAAACATGGCAATCCAAAGCACTTGCGAAAATAAGTACACGGAAACAATTGTGTATCCATTGGATTTTCTGGAAATTTGTCTTACAAGAGGTGAATACAGCATGAAGGACAAAACATAAAAGACGGCACTAGTTAATCCTCTTATGACGCTCAATGCATTCTACTTCTACGGGATGTCGAGAAGACTGCTTGAAGCGCATTTGTCCTAAACAATGCCTTGTGGTGGCCGGCAAATATAGCCAGGTCATGCAACAGTGTCTTATACTGCTCAGGGAACTCTGGCACCAATTCACCAACTCCGGAAGATGGGAGGCCTAGTTGGCCTGAGTGAGAAATCTGAATTAAGAACCAAGCATCGAGCCCACACGACAGCCGGCGCCTTTGCGCCACGCGCTCGAGTACAGCATGACTGCATGTAGAACACCATTAGTTAGTCTTTGTTCTGAAAGTTGATCACTAACATTCAGACAGTACATCCTTTTTTCGAATTACATCTCGGAACTGTTATCTTCTACAGAGCATGGAAAATTCAAGGAATCATTAGAAAGCTACTCCCTCATGCAGCACCTTACCCCAAGGTAAATATTGGAAAAGGATGGGACAGTAGCCCAAGCCGAAACGATAAGCAAGGCTTACCTAAGAAGTGAGACACTCATTGGTCGCTGCATTCTGGAATAGATGGAGCTGTGAGTGCTTTCTATCAGTGCTGTGGAGCACTTGGTGACCTGGAAAAGTCAAGCGTGGCTGCTGCTTCGGGAGAGCAGTACCTTCGAAGTGATGTTGCAAAGGTTAGGGAGATGCTCATGCGCGAGCTCTGGCATGGTTCATCTTCGAGTTTATAATCTCCATGCCTATGCTTAAGGACCTTCAACAGAGTTGCATCTCTAAAAATTTTTGCTCGACCAATCCAATCAAACTGATTTCCGACTAATAGTAACCAATGATCGCAATTAAATTTATTGCCGTTTTACTCACACTCCGGAGAAGACGTCTACGAGACTGACTGAATAAAGGGAGCCCATGAATTTTGTTGGAGCGCCGACTGCACCTCCCAAAGGAGGCAATGCTTAAGGCCGACAGGTTCTAGGTTGGGATTTCGTTCAAGTGATCTAATCCTTCTGAAGCCGCGGTCTGCGAATTGACTCTTATCTGATGAAGGAAAACCACATGCTTATATATCGCCTGACCGGTGAAATCCTTCGGACTGGACCGCTTCAGCATCACCTGTCGACCTACTTGATAGTCAAGTTGCTCGAGCGAGCGCCAATGTTTCTATTCGTCCCTGCGGCGAGACGCAACGGTATAGTGGATCCAGCTCTCTCGAGGAACACGAGAGCCAGTAGCTTTCGTTCAGAGGCTTCCCGAAGAATCTGGTCAATATCTTGGCAGGCATCCTGGTGTTCCTTTGATGCCGATTACAGCTCTCGTTAAGCGGGTGACAGTGAAACGTGTTGCACAGACAACACACCTAATTTCCGACAGTTCACGATGATTGCAACAGCATCTCTGGTCCTCGAACATCGACGACGCTTAGAACTGCAGGTGCGCAACCAAATATCTCTCCAATCTCAACTCCGCAGAAGTAGAATGTGTGGCGTGTTCAAAATAGAGGACACGGAGTCGGAAAAGCTGCCGGCTGTTTGCAAGATGTCCAAGCGCGATAATGTTCAATTCCAAAATTGGCAAACTCTGTCCGATGATAGCAAACAGACAAAGGCGCGTAGGTGTGAACAGCTTCTTAGGCCAGCACCGCTCAAACATGAATCCGCTGGGTTACTCCTTTTAGACAATTTGGAGAATGAGGTTTGGGTTACCTCCAACAGCGGTGACCAGCCACTGGAGACTACTCCCTGTTGAGACAAAATACACGTAGAGTAGTTGCTGCGCACCGCCGATGAGCTTCTCGTCCTCTTCGCTCCTGCCTTCACAGCAGAGGAGCCAATATCGATTACGAATTATTGTATCGTGTTCGTAACATCCTTCTCCATATTTTGGAAGTGAATATGTTAATTCTCAGTGCATTACTTTTCCACAATTCACTGTATCAATACTTTTTACGCACCCTGTATAGGTCAATTACGCATTCAAATCGCTTTCATGCACATCCCGTTGAAGTACAGCGCGTCGTGGGCGCATCCCAAATAGGATCGAATAGCGCCGTTCTATATCCTTTATTCGTTATCCAAAATAGAAACACAATTATGGCAACCGCTATCCCCGCTCTTTTCTAAATCAAAGTTTGTAGATTGAAAGAACCTCAACTCATCAGAGCACTCGAGTATCGAGTCCTTAAACACACCTAACCAGAAGAGTAAAAATGCTTCACAAAGCAGGGGAACTTCGAGAACAAGTAGTTTTATCTCAACTAAAGGATGCACGCAGTATTTTCAGCAATCGAAAGAGAAAGCAACTATCAGTCCCAATCAAAGAGTCAAAGAAGCGTTTTGAAAAAGAGCATGGCAGCTTCTTTGCGACCGAGAGGTTCTGAACAGTGGAGGAATCCGAAGATTGGGAGGAAGCTCGCTTGCGCCTTAAGAATTCATGATGTCTCTACTTGAGAACGTCACACGAATAGCAGTCGAGCACGAGGTAATGTTGTAGGGCTCATAATAGCCTCCCTTTGTTCACTAGTGGCTCGAGTAACTGTGAGCTTCATTTCTGAAATAGCAAACACCCTTGCCTAGAGGGATGATGTAAATCATCCCATATACGGAACAGAAGGACCATAAAAATCCGATGAAATGGCAGGTGAAAGGGATTTACTCGTGGTCAAAACGTTCCATGCGACTTCCATGTATGTAGGTAGCTACATAGCGAAAGGTTTCATTGGCCAAATAATATAGTTCTTCAATGGTGTTCTCACACTGAATGACGTACTCAAAGAGAAGTTGAGCAAGAAGGGCAAACTCCATCTATTATTTAGCGATTCGCAAAGCGCCATATCCATCAAGGGCACCTCATCGTTATTGGTTTAGAGTTGCTCGCACAAAGTACGGCTGGGCTCAGTGCATCCGCCTAAAAAACTCGCTCACTGCAACGCAACGAGAGGTAATCTACTTCAAAAGCCTCGGGCGAAATCCTCTCAATTTTGGGTAGGGCAGTTCGTGTTGCGTAGACAAATGCCCACCAATACTTACTCAAGACTCAACATTTCACACCTTCAAAGACAAACGTGGCGAAAAACAACACAAGGTTCTTCAGATATGTATGTTCTTCAGGCACTTTAATTAATGCAACTTTATAGCAAATACTTTTAGGTGCACCATCTTGAAAACCTAGCACCGACCTTCGGGAGCCGTCTACGTTTTTCTCTTTGCTTTTCTTCAAACGCCTCAAACTGTTCATTCCTCTGGGGTTCTTGATTGCACCTTGCATTGATTGCAGTAAATAAATAAATGAATAAATGAAAAAATAAATAAACCTTCTCTTCTCTTTTGTTGGAATGGATATCAATTCTTTCAAACCTTGGTTTACGGCATACCCTTTAAAACGTTTTATGTTGGTCCAAAAGACTGAATTGACTTAAATCCTTATTAAAATCAGAGTGTGTAGCCACAGTCAAAAACAAAATAAATCACAACCAAAATACAAGAATAATCTATAAAATAATGCCAATGGGTTAACACTCTTGAAAAAAAAAAAATAAAAAATAACTTCTACTGTACATTCACCTTCACATGGAGAAATGATGCCAAGACTTTCTTTTTCCATCGAAGCAGCAGCTATCATCAGACAGTGGTTGCAGCAGCGATCTAACGAGCGCAAACACAGGTTGCGAACGAGCAAAAAGGGTCAAGAAGGAGTTGGATTGAACGGCGATCAGGATGATCAGCATGTCACTGGCGGAGGTAGTTGTTCGACTTCAAGGCATGGTGCGTTCCGCCAATATCGATTGGCGCTTAGTGAATGTCTAATTGTTAGCCGGACGGAGAAAACCGCTCAGAATGTTTTCTTTCACGAGCCGTTCGGGATGTGCGGAAATCGTGGTGACAAACAATACATCTAAGTAAGCGTGGAAGGAAAAAGTAAATGAATCAGGCTTTTTGCAGGGTGCGTCGCCGTGCTTTATACTTCTACGAGGTATCGTTGAGCCCACTTTGATATCGGGTGCAATCCCTATCGTGGGGGGGGGCAGCCCATTATGAATTGTTAACGATAGCTACGCATCTGTACATACATACAACATGCAATGCAACATATCAATACCTTAAAACTGGTACCCTCCCTTGGAAATCCCCCAAATATAAAAACATTTCATTACGGGACCGGCTATGAAGAGGCTGGAGCGCCTTTGCTGGAAATACCCATTTGAATCCCCGCCATACCGCACCGATGCGGGAGCCCGACGACTCGCTCACATGACTCGATACGCTCGCGGGCTCTGCTTAGCGCCTCACGGCTTAATCTGCTGTCGGATGGCCTCGAGGGCGGTTGCGCTTCTTTTTCTCTGTATATTCTTTGTATTGGTAGGAGAGGGGGGGGGGTATGAACTTGAAGAGAGTCTACCCACTACCTTATGTGCATAAGGCAGTCAGTAGATTCTCGATGAATCTCGGATGTGTGTGGGAGAGGGATGAGGGAGGGCGGAGGGTTTGATCAATCT
The DNA here is from genome assembly GCA_947359475.1 of Heligmosomoides polygyrus bakeri. NCBI lineage: Eukaryota > Metazoa > Nematoda > Chromadorea > Rhabditida > Heligmosomidae > Heligmosomoides > Heligmosomoides polygyrus. The sequence continues at coordinate 79,655,380 of OX375866.1, forward strand.
GACAATGCGAACAATTTTATAAAAAATAAAATAAACAAAGAAATCAAAAGAATTTTTTTTAGATGACTGATCACAGTCTTGAGTTACTGAAGAATTTTGCCCTTATTCCCAACTGGGGAGAGATAGATCGTATGTCGAGTGATGAATTCGATGGCTAGCTCGCCGACAAAGGATTACTATGGAAAACCAGGAAGTCTGCCAGCTGTCTTACTCCATGCTCAATAACCCGGAAAACTGGGAGAGTTGGTCAGACCGTACGCATGAAATTCGAGTACTTTCAAGGTTGCCGAAAACCTGGGGTTTCATATAAAATAGGCTACCTGAAGGACACCTTTCTCGAATATCTAATCGGCTCCACTTTTTGGCATCAGTGATGTTCGTGGACGACCTCGGCAAACTAGAAGAAAGAGCTCACCATTACGGGGTCGGGAAGAACGCGATGACACAATGGGACCAATGGTTCAGGGATATCATGAATCCTACCTCGACAATGGCACCCACAAAGAAATAGGCGGACCGAGCAAAAACGTCCAAATCCGGCGTTCGCACACAGTCAATTGTAGTAGCCTATAAATGAGGATAAAAGATGACATATCTTCTCAAAATCTTGCATGGTAATGGTTTCTACGAAATCGATAGCTAAACGTTGGTGCAGAATTACATAAATCATGGGCCTTTCTCAGCTAACAGAAGACTTGCTTCTAATATAACATACGCCTCCATTTTGCCTTCATTATTTTGTGCATAGTCAATCATAGTGTTTGTTACATGTTTTGTTTGTCGACTTCCTTTGTGTGTTGGCCTAAATAAATAAATAAATAAATAAATAAAATCGACGAGACATACATCGTGAAGAGGAAATACTACAGAGGAAGGAGCACTCGAGACAGTTGGCTAGTAAGAGGTATAGATACTGTTTCAAAGGAAGTCTTCATAGAAATTACACCTACCCGTGATAGTGCTTCATTGTGGAATTATTAGCATGTACTTCCCGGCACAGTCATCTATACCGACTCTTGGAAAGGCTATTCGAACTTGAAATACCTTGGTTTCACTCATTATACTATGAACCATAACGAAAATTTTGTGGATCGTCCACTGGTGTCCACATTCAGTTAATCCAAAATGCGCGGTGTCATGGAAAGAGAGCCATAAGAATGAAGAACGGGCTGAAAGGACCCCTATGGGATGACAACTTCTTCGAAGCACTGAGGAAGTAGCAGCACAGTTGCGACCCAAAACTCCATTTTCTTTGGAAAGAAATAGTAAAACGCTATCCACTAAATGATTAAGGTAATAAAGTTGCTTTAACGAGTTTTTGCGGTTTTATAATACTGAAGTGTTCCAGGGTTCTGTTCAATTTTGTGTTCCATTACTTCCTTTCCCTCCGATTAGGAAAGCAAATTAGAAAGCCGATTTTGGTATTAGAAGGACAGCATTTTATAAGGTAAGCATATTTATGCATTAATTTACATTGCACTAATTCAAAAATTGAAATGGACTGCTCCCCCGATAGGGATTGCACCTGATATCGCTATTCGACCTACACAGAGCACTGGCGACGTACGTAGTGTTTGACATGCAAGTCCTAGGAAGTAAGCTGCTTCAATCCCAAAGAGCTTGCTCCACCCAATCGTTTTGGCCACCCACTGCGAAAATGCAGTGGTCTGCTAAAATTGTATACATGTTTGTGTAGATCTCGAAGAAGCGATTCGAACGGTATCAACCGTTTTTCCAAAAAAAAATCAAATTAGAGGAATTGTGAGCATGCAATGGTTTCCGACGGTTTGCGATCGACAACTTGTCCGCGACCGCCCTTCGCAATGGAACGCAGGTTTTCAATTTTGAGTATTGCCATGGCTCCATATGAACATGTATACCATCCGATACAGCTCGAGCTCTTGAACTCAAATATAAGCATAGCTTTCGAATGAATGAATTTTTGGCGAGTTATATCAAAAAGACGCAAAGACCGCAAAGAACGCGTCTATTCAAAAGACGCGTCCCAGTACTTTATGCATTGCAATGAGAAGAGTAGCCGATAAACACATAGTTTCATCCTTGCCAGGCATGTACGTATTTAGCACACAACTTGCCGATTCGGGAAACAACACAGGCTCGCTAGGCATAAGGATAAAGGGAAGTGAAGAGCGTTGCATAAATTCGGAGTACCATACGTACTCGGGTCCCCCGTGTGACGCGTGGCATGGGTTTCAATGGGGGCAGTCGTTCGGTACACCATGCTGTCCGCCGCCCACTTCCCGTCCTGTCCGGGCCGCCCTGTTTGGATAAGGTTGCTACGCGCGAAACCGTCGTTAATTGGCGTGACGTCGTCTAAAAACCTAACAGCTGATAGGAGACGACTGGGAAGCACATCTCGGGTGACTCTTTTCCATTTTCCAGTCGGCTCGGTTACGTAGCCAGTTGAGGAAAAGGGAACGTCGCTCTTCTCTCTAGATTCTTTCAATTTTCACCGCAATTCTTTAAATTTTCGCCTCAACTAGAGACTATGGGTGATTCCGGTCAGGAGTTCTACATTAAAGGCTTATCCGTGGTTGTGCGCAAAACCGGCTCACCGTCCTCACTTTCCAAGGATCAGACAATTTTGCTTGTGTTGAAGAATTTTCTAGTGGATGGTCGCGTTGTTGTCATGACATATCTCGCTAAGATGTTGCTGTACTTGTCGGAAAATGCGGACGACGCCTTAGTACTGAGCAATGCGGCGGGACCTGATGAATACCTTGGCGCTGCAGCTGAAGACTCTTTCCTCCAAGTATGGTGAACAAGATTCTAAGTTTAGTCTCAAGAGCGAAATCAGTTCAAGATAGAACTGCGGGGCCAAGGGAATTGATTAGAAATGCGATGCCTCCATGTGAAGGCAGGGACCCGGACATCTTGCCCTCGGCGTGTCCCTCGCCCCGCCCCTTTCTGAGGGCGGTGTATCCAACGACTCCCGCCGGGTCTCAATCATAAATCCTGTACCACCAGTTATTCTATAGCAGACGTTCAGCGGCCTAGCGGCCACCGAACCCCTGATTGGCGGTTCGTCCTCAAGCTCCGGGAATAGAACTAGTCTAATCTTCCTCCTTTCTTCTTTAGGTCTTCCTATTTTTTACAGATAAAAACTGCTTTTTCTATAAAGATTGGTGCAGTGGGATATGGAAAGGTAGAATCTTCATTGCTCCTATGATCCCCATCCCACCTCTATCTATAATTCATTCTCCCAAGCATCTGTCATTCTCTACATGGCTAGAAACAGATAATAAGAGTCCCATTTCGAAATGCTTACTCTGCAGAAACATAACTAAAATTATTCGGTATTGGTCGATAGCTCGTTTACTGTCGGACGGCAATAATACTCCTACGAATTCCATAGTCACTCTCCATACCCCTTCATCTCCCCTCCTCCCCCTTCTCCCCGTTAATACTTCCTTACCTATGTGTTGGCAAAGAAACGGAGTGAGAGTCAAACACACACATGTGACACTGAGCACCGATGCACCGATGTGACCGATGTGTCACCACACACTTGATCTCCATGCATACCCTGACGCGTTGCCCGCTGAACATATAATAAACTTTGGTGACGCGCAGTCACCCTTATGAGGTCGCCAGCAATCGCCCATGGTTGAGCCGAAAGAAGAACAGGCTGGCATACGCCGCACACTCGTAGGCATCCCTTGACTTCAGTCAGACTAGGCGTGGCTGACCTGACCCACGATTTGTTCTCTCTACGCTCCGTTACGCAGCGAAGACGCGGGCCACGTCTACGCACAGAGCTCTAGAGTGATGTCTTCTGAAGTTCAACCGGTGAGCGCGTTATCTGGTAGTATTTCGCAGCTCCAACGTTAGAAGAATGTCTCATCTTCGAGACCCAGCAGACTACATGTAGAAGGCTAAATGCCGATGGGCCGGGCACATCATGAGGAAGCAAGGCGAGCGATGGACGAAAGGAGCACTGAAGTGGATCCCGAGGGACGCCAAGCGTCCTCGGGGTCACCTACAACATTGGTGGCCGATATGTTTGTCAAACGGCTGACCCAACTGGCATTGATGGGGACGAATGGAGCAGATGCTAGCGTCACCAAGTTCGAATGGTGACAATGTCCCGGATACGATGGCAAGACAACGAAACGAATGGAAGCGATGCTATGGCCCGTCCGAACAGTGAAGACGACCACCTAAGTAAAGTGGCGCATAGTAGCGCATGTCGAAGAATGCACCGGCTGTCACTTGCAACAGTTTCCAGGTTCGTGGTTCGGATTTCCCACCAGACCAATCAAGCCTTCCACCTTTCTGGGTTGGTTAAGTGACACCAGACTTGTCTGCGGAGGATGAACTGACTCGAACATTGGCTGACCACCGTAGTGTATTATTATTATTACTATTTTTATTGAGCCAATAGTAACGAGACTACAAAAGACAGGCAATAAGATGTACGATTGGCTATGGATCTGAAAAGAGAAGATTGCAAGTGATTGGACTGCTATTTGCTGTCGTGAAAGAGTAGCCCGCCCTTGATTCTTATAATGTAAGAAAGTAATTTGTAAAGCCTGTTGAAAAAGCAAAAAGAACGAAAAGAACATAAAGCTTTCATAAAATTCTTTCCGAGAGGATGTCTTGCATGCGAATTATAAGCAGCACACGACCTCACAGCGGGCCCTGTATCTCAAAGGCCTATAGGTATAGGTCGATTATCCCTCAAATTGCTTCCACATCATCCCGTAGAAGTTGAATGCGTGGCGCATGTCAAAAGGGATTGACTAACGCCGTATTTTACCCCTATTCATCATCATCATCATCATCATTTTCATTAGCGTCTGTCCCGCTTGGTGGCGGGGTCCGCTCTTCTGGTTTGGTGACGCCAATTCTCCCGATCAAATGCTTGATCAGGGTGCACACCAGCCATCTCTAAGTCCAAGCGCAACGTATCTAGCCAATGTTGCTTCGGGCGTCCTCTGGGCCGCTTTCCAGGGACCACAAGATTCAGGCCAATCTTACACACGGTGTCGTCGTTAGCGCGAAGGACGTGGCCGTACCATCGAAGACGAGCTTCGCGCAGTTTCTCGGTTATCAAGGCGACACCGAACCTCTGTCGTATGGTGTCGTTACGAACGCGGTCCAAACGCGTAACTCCAGCCGTCCACCGTAGCATCTTCGCCTCCATTACACTGAGGCGGCTTTCAACTTCCTTCGTCACGGGCCAGCATTCAGCACCGTACGTCGCTACTGGGCGGACTACTGTTCTATAAACCTTCGATTTGAGGTGCTCAGGTATTGTCCTGTCGCAAAGCACCCCAGTCAGCGAGCGCCATTTGGACCAGGCTGCACTCACACGCGCATTCACCTCCATCTTTAAGCTGCCACCGGACGTGACTGTTGACCCAAGATACTTGAAAGATGTCACTCGTGAGAGCTCCATCCGTCGTCAAGTATTCCGTCTTTTTGACGTTTAGCTTGAGACCGAACAATGCCAAACGATCGCACCACGCCTGTGCCTGTCGCTCGAGTTCGGTTTTGTCTTCACATGCAAGCATGACGTCGTCAGCATACAGCAGCGTCCAAGGTGCCGCCATTTGGAGATCTCGTGAGATTGCATCCATCACGACCACGAAGAGCAGTGGGGATAGCGCAGATCCCTGATGCACCCCTACAGAGATGGGAAACTCCATCGAGGTGCCCGCTGGCGCTCGCACTCGACTCTTTGGGCAAGAGTATACAATGCGCACCCACTCAATAAGCTCTTCAGGGATACCATGTTGTCGCAACGCGTACCATATAACATCTCGCGGAACGCGGTCGAAGGCCTTCTCCAAGTCCAGGAAGGCAAAATGCACCGGTTTCTGTTTCTCGCGGTGCTTCTCTAGCAGAAGACGAACGGCGTGAATGGCATCAACGGTGCCACAGCCAGATACGAAACCACACTGATTCGTGGAAAGCTGTACGACATCCCGGATACGTCCGTCGACAATTCGCTCAAAGATTTTCATGGTGTGCGAAAGAAGACGAATTGGACGGTAACTGGCGCAATCTGCAGGACTGCCCTTCTTCTTCCAAATCGGGATGGTCGTGCTTTGCTGCCAACTCTCAGGCACTTTCTTCTCAGCAACAACCTGATTGAAAAACGCAGTCAGCCAGTCAGCAGGGCACCAGCCCTTCGACTTCCACAGGTCAGCTGGCAGGTCATCGGGACCAGTGGCTTTGCCTGACTTCATCTTCCTCAGGGCTGCTTCAGTTTCGCTCACTGTGATCTTCTGAACGGGACCGTATACAGGTGATGCAAAAGGAACAGCAGGATGTTCAAATTCTACATTCGAGATTTCCTCGAAGTAGTCGTGCCATCGCTTCACAGCCCTCTTACGATCCTTCAGAAGATGACCGCTCTCGTCGTTAATGCCAAAGAACTTCTCAATGTCTTCTGCTTGGCGACAGCGAGCTTTGGCGAGTCGGTAAATATAACGCTCACCATCGCGCGTTTCCAATTTTTTGCTGACATCAGCGTAGTATGCGGCTTTAGCAGCGGCCACTGCCTTCTTTGCCGCTTTCTTTGCTTCTCGATAGTTCCGCCAATTATGGACTGTTTTATCACCGATAAACACGTGATAGAGCCGTTTCTTTTCTCGGACTTTCTCTCTGACATCATCAGTCCACAGCCATGCCTGCTTGTCGACCCAGCGTCGTCCAGGCTTCGTTGTGCCGAGTTCAAGGCGTGCAGCCCGAGTTATCGCATCGGTAGCGTCCTTCCAGGTTTCGTCGACAGTTGTCACTGTCGGCAACCGAATGCGAGAAATAACTGCCGCTTCCTTCTCTTTCAGTCGCCACCATTTGATTCTAGCCGACCCACATCGCTCGACATGTTTACACCTCGAAGGTGTGATCTTCAGCGAGCAGATCAGTGGACGGTGTTGCGTGGCAACCGTTTCATACGGCACGGTCTTCGCGTCTGTGACAAGGCCTTGGTCGCGACGCCTAACAAGGACATAGTCAATCTGCGTTTTAGCATTCCCGCTATAAAACGAGATGAGGTGGGAGTCACGCTTTCGGAATTTGGTGTTCACGATGGTGAGATCATGTGAGTCTCCGTACTCAAGTATACACTCACCATCGGCGTTGCGCGACCCATATCCAAAACCACCATGACAGTTGTAGCCGTCTTTCGTTACTCCGACGTGACCATTAAGGTCACCTGCCACAACAACCATATCTTGTGACAGTACTTCCGCTGTCTTCTCATCAAGCAGGGACCAGAACTCGTCCTTGGTTAGCTTGGAACAGCCTGTTTGCGGAGCATACGCAGAAAAGAAATGGCATCGTCGCTCTTCTACGGCGACAACAATCTTCATCAAGCGGTCATCGAAACGTTCTACGCTTGCAATCGCGTCACGGAAACGCTCGGAGACGATCACACCGACACCACTGGTGGTCCTGGGACTTCCACACAGAACGGCCTTGAAGCCACGTCCTATGTCCCTTGACTTGCTGCAGGACCACCTCGTCTCCTGCACCGCACAGAAATCTATCTTTCTTCGCTCCAGTGCTTCAACCAACTCGCACGAGCGGCCCGTCAACGTACCCACATTCAGCGTTGCTACGCGGGTCCTGCCTACGTTACGGGACTTTCGGACTAGCTCAGTTGCCCCCCGATGCCGTCCTCGCATCAGGGACCCTCACACAGTTTTCACACTCGCTGGGCTTTGCGAGTGCGCGTCGGCTCCCGCGGACGCCGTAGCATTATCTCGAGAAGTCTGAAACGTCATCAACCATATGATGTGACACAAAATGTTCGTAGGCCGGCCTGTCACTAGGGCCTGTCGCCTGCATTCGAATGTCTGTGTTTGGCTCGGCTTGCAAAAGCAAGCAGTTTCCAGTGGCACCACGTGGAGGAACGGACATGGCCACCCGTATTTTACCCCTATTATTACCTAGAAAACTAATCAGACGTCTGAGAACAGTAAATGGACAAAAAACGATGATTAGCTGGTGGCAAATGATTGCAAATAGCATTATCACGTATGTGTGCTATTCACTCAGCTGGAGAGACGAAAGTAGAAGGTATCGTATAGCTCTTTTTGTCGTTGAGATTCGGAAAGCTCACAACTATAGCAAACATCAGACAGATATCAGACAACGCATTCTTGCCTAGTTTCTAGTGACAATGGATATCGACTATGGAATTTTGAAAGCTTCGCAAAATCTACTCAGAATCTCAGAATTGCCTATGAACTGTACACTAAAAGGAATAGTGTAAAAAAGAAAAGCCTACATCACGTGGGTGACCAGAAGAGTTATAAATAGGTGCCAACGGCGAAGCAGTGAACGTTAGCATATGAGGTGCGTCATCGATGTTCTACAATTCCTTGTCACACTTACAATGTCCTACAGTGAGATAATTTCAAGAGACTGCGGCAAAGAGCACGTCGAAGACGAAGTGGCAGCAGGAAGTGACTAATTTTCGGATAGAACAGAAGCAGTACAATAGCTTTTCATTAAACAGACAAAGTAAGATAAGGTGGAAGTAGGTCCGGACGGAGAGCCTCAAAGTGTGGGGTCGAGCGGTTTACAAAACGTCTGAAGCTCGGAGGCTAGTCGTGAGTTCTGAGTGATCAGCCATTTTTTATTAGTGACGCATTTTAAACTAAAATTTGCTGAATCGCGATCAAGCGCTCACAGCTCCTCTCCGGCTGACGAAGTGCGGAAAAGTCTGTGCACCAAGCAGAGGAGAACATTCCAAGATCCATTTCTAACTACATGATGCTCACAAACGGAGCTGTCTGAAGAAGCGCTACAGCAACACTTTGTGTCGGCTGGGTGTACAGGGTCTTTGGGCGCTCCAGGGGCATTCCTGACGAGGTGGAAGCCTGTAAAAAGCGTACACATCAAGCGAGAGTGCATCGATTGACGGATGCTTGCTTGTATGAATGAACCTTATGACGCATTGAAAAACGCCTGTCCGCCAATCCACTCTACACTAACACAACGACCGGCGATCCTGAGACCGGCTTTTTCCGCTTCAGTAGCGGAGAGCTTTGAACGCATCAAGACGATGGACCTGGGAGGACCTCTGATTTCGTTGCATATGGGAACTACTGTGGTTGCTCTTACACGCCTGGGGTGCGCATCGGTATAGAGAGTATACTTTGTCCTTGGAAAACGATTTCGAATTTCGAGCGATCGAATAATATTCGATTTTCAAAAAAATTCGAATGATCGAATATTATTCGATTCTCAAAATTTCGAGATTCGAAAAATTGAATTTTGAGTTGTCGAATATTCGAATAACCAAATGAACACCCTTATTTATTGTGGTCACCCATTGATTGGCATTTACTTATTTTTTATTACCCACTGCGTTCGACAGAGCGGCATATACGAAGGCTTCAGATTGTCATTCCTCTTCTACCAGTTGGTTGATAGCGAAAGGGATAGGTAATTATCAACTGTGGTAGATCGATCTCGATCAATGGATCTCCTCTCCCGTGATCGACATACTCCTGCTACTCTTATTTTAAATCGGGGCTAATGGAATGGAGAGTGGCGAGTCCAGTGAGTGATAAGCGCTACTGAGGCTCAGGGCGACGAGCGAGGCGAGGGCGAGCTGAGGACCGAACCGAGGCTGTGGAAGTCGGTGTCCAGGTTCACAAGGAAAGGTTCCCAACTCAAGGTGAGCTTTTGCGATGCTATTTTGGCAGGATGTAGAGCCCTGTGAGCGGAGTCCAGAACCCCAGTTAGTTGTTGCTGGACGCCTTTTAAAACACTTGAAAAGGAGGTCTGAAAGCAGACGGTCAACAATCATCAACCCCTACGACACCCCATGAGTGATTTTGCACATATTGGTTTGTTGTTATTACGCCTTTTCATGATCAAGGGAGTCAATTTCAAGCCAACAATGCTTATAACAAATCAAGAAGGCTTCCTATTTGCGCCTTCATATTTACTAGTTTCTCAACAATGTCTATCTGCACCACCACCATATCCATATCACCTATAATACCGTAACTGCACACAAATACGCGTACCTTACGGTTGAATATTATAAAGCTGCACCATATCGGTACGTAAGTGGGCTAAAAATGTCGTTTTCACCTGAACGTGTTGTCGACCGACTGCTTTCCACTCCCACACCGGATTTCACTTCTTCGACAAGAAGAGGTTGCGGTTGCGGATGCCATACAAGGACTCCTCATGGACGCCGTATGTGAATGTCGACTGGACACCTGATGGTGACTGTGAGGAGGAAGACAACAGTGAACAATCATCGTTAGAGAAATCAGTTCTTTTTGACGGCAAGCACGCTTCTGAAGAAAAGATCCTGTGATAGAGCATCTTCTTGTGATTTCTCACAGCACTGACTGTAGAATGGTTATCTTTCGTACACCTGCAGCAGGCCCTTATTTTCTATCTTGGACCAGAGGAAGGATGTCGCCCTCTTTTGCTCCGGTGTTTCTGCCGTGTCTGTCATACGCTTGGGTGGCAGCTGGATACGTCAATGTTCACAAAGGACCCTTCATTACACCCATGGATTACGCGTTCAACGAAGAAGAAGTGGTCATTCCTTGCCGGCTAGAAGATTGTTCCTCACTGGCTTTGTAAGATGCTGTTAGTGTGAAAAGCGCTTGTGTTGTACTTATTTCGTAAATTTGTACCATAGCTGTTAACCAGAGGGGAAGAGCAAGGCATGACTTTTATTTCCAGAGAAGTGGTATGATGCAGATAGGCACTATTGAAAAACTAACACATATGAAGGCGCCAATAGACTGCTTTGGTTTGTTTTAAGCATTGATGGTCTAAAATTGACTCCTGTGATCATGAGGAACAAACGCGTAACAACTACAAACTAATATGTAGAAAAATATCGGCAGTGCTCGAACTCGAACTCAAAACCCCGCCCCGCCGGTGTGCTCTATTAGGCGGCACTCATACCAACTGCGCAATCGAGGCACATCTCGTGAGGCGTCGTAGGGGTTGACGATAGTTGCGCGCACGCGCGCTTACCTCGCGTTGACTCACAAGGGAAGTGTCTGAAGCGCATGTCTGAACGGAAAGAGCGAGTCATATAGGGAGAATCCCACCCCTCAATATTATAAAAATGTGTTTATTTTTTGCTAGGAAAAAACATGGAATAGGGGGTCGTTGTTGTTACAACGTAATCGGCGCCTCACGAGTTCGGCGGTCTTGTATGCCCGCGATGCCTCTGCCGCAAGCGGGTCGCAGCGCAGCGGATAGAGACGTTGCTTCATGCGAGGGAGATCGGGGGTACCAATTCTCCTGCGCTGCTGCACTTTTGCATTTCAAGTCATTGTTGAGATTTGATGGATTCTGACGTCTATACCATTCCAGAGGTTTACTACTAATTTTTCCAGCTGCATGCAGTGGTATTCAACATAATGATGTATAAACGTTCAACATCATTGATACACAGGCACAACATGCATGAAGAAGAAGCACTGGTCACAATACGGACGGCGTATAAAGGCTACAGGCTCCTCACAGTTTGTTCGCCTAGAAGGACCGATGACCTCAGGAAAAACCAACCTGCTCGGACTTTCAACGAAGTCCAGAATGTGACGTCGAAGGATCGAAGGTGGTTAAAATGAGAAACGAGGTGTGTGATTCCCGCAAATTGACCGAAACGGCCATCGATACACTCTTCCCCTCGTCTTTTCCTGTCACCTGGAAATCAGAGGTCTGCTGAAGCTGTTCTAGAACCTAACACCAACGATGCCTGCTGCTCGAGTGATGGTCCACCTGCTCACGCTGAGGTGTGGTCCACCTTTAGACAAAGGGCCTTCGAATGAAGAAATCAAGCTGGCCGAAAACAGGTCAACTTGAAGTTGACGAAGACAAGCAGCTGGAACTGGTGAAAGGAGAAAATTGGGATCCACAAGATGGACTGATAGTCGCGGAGAAGCAAGCGAGCAGTGGACATATGATTGTGCACGACCTTCCTTTTGAAATGCCAAAAAGGGGCAACATCCTGAAGGTGAGTTTCGAAGCCGGGGGTTGCTGCGGGTAGGTGAAAGAGAACGGATTTGTTATAATGATATTGGAGGTGGTGTCGCTGGTGTACCTGCGAGGAGTCTGTAGGTTTTATACGCTGTCCGTATTGTGACCAGTGCTTCTGTTTCATGCACTTTGTGCCTGTGCATCACTGGTTAGTAAGTTTATACATTGTTGAGTAGCTTTTTCATTGCCTTTATTACTCACAACGGCTGACAGCTGGAAAATTAGGCAAAAAACATCTGAAAATGGTATAGATGTCAGCATCCTTCAATCTCAACTAACTATATGAAATGGAAAAATGCAGCAGAGCAGGAGAATCGAACAGGAGAATCGAATCCACTGCGCTCCGAGCCACTTGCCGGCAGGAGCGTACAAGAACCACGAATTCTGTTGTAACTACAGGGACCCCCTACTCCTTGTTTTTAACGATTTAGCAAAAATAAACACATTTTCATACTATTTGACGGGTGGGGATTCTCTCTATATGACTCGCTCTCCCCTTTCAGACATACGCTTCAGACCCTTCCCTTGTCAGATTGCATACATACAATTCGGCCACTTCGGCCTCGACTTCAGGTGCTCCGGTATCTTTCTATCGCAGAGCACGCCAGTCAGCGGACACCACTTGCACCAAGCTGCGCTCACGCGGAAATTCACTTCAACCATCAGAGCGCCGTCAGAAGTTATTGCTGATCCCAGATATTTAAACACCGAAGAGCGTGTAAGCTCAGTGCCGTCAATCTTAATGGAGCCGGACGCGTTTACGTCAGTCGTTAGGTATTCGGTCTTCTTGGCGTTCAATTTGAGTCCGAACATCGCCAGGCGGTCGCACCAAGCTTGCACCTGCCGCTCGAGATCATCTTTATCTTCGCAAGCATCACGTCATCAGCATAGAGCAATGTCCATGGGACAGGCTTCTGAAGATCTCTCATAATGGCATCTATGACGACACCAAAGAGGAGTGGAGAAAGCGCAGAACCCGGGTGCACCCCAACAGAGATGGGAAACTCCATTGAGGTTCCCGCTGCAGCCTGCCCTCTACTCTTTGGGCAAGAGTAGAGAATCCGCACTCACTCTATGAGTCCCTCAGATACGTTGTTGTTGCAAGGCGTACCATATAACCCCACGCGGTACGCGGTCGAAGGCCTTCTCCAAGTCGAGAAAGGCGATATGCACCGGCTTCTGTCTCTCGCGATGCTTCTCCACCAGGAGGCGGGCAGCGTGTATAGCATCTATGGTCCCACAACCAGACAAAGAGCCGCACTGGTTGTCGGAGAGCTTAACGATTTCACGGATCCGTCTGTCGAGGATTCGCTCGAAGATCTTCATGCTGTGCGAAAGCATGCGAATCGGACGATAACTGGAGCAGTCTGCAGGACTGCCTTTCTTCTTCTAGATCGGGATCGTCGTACTGTTGTGCCAATACTCCGGTACTTCCTTCTCCTTTACTACCTGGTTGAAGAATTCAGCCAACCACTCAGCAGGATACCAGAGCTTCGATTTCCAAACATCGGCTGGCAGATCATCCGGCCTTGTCGCCTTGAATGGCTTCATCTTCTTCAGAGCCGCTTCTGTTTCCCCCACGGAGATCTTGTAAACGGGACCGTGAACAGAACCCACAGAAGGGATGGCCGGATGAGGAAATTCCATGTTGGAAATTTTCTCAAAGTAATCACACCATCGCTTCAGCGCGTTTTTGCGGTCTGTCAGAAGATGGCCGCTCTCATCATTGATGCCAACGAACTTTTCAATATCCTCGGTTTGGCGATGGCGGGTCTCGGATGTCATATTCGTAATCAGCACCCAAAATAACCCCCCCCCCCAGACGAAGTTTCAGCGAAATCGTTGACCCTGCCTGGACCACCCTTGTTAACGGTATGGGTGGTATGTTATATGTAAACATGCTCTATAACACACTAGAATACCCCTAGGTGGATTACCTATATGATATACATGGATTTTGCAAAAGTGCAAAACAAACGCGGTCTGTGGGATCTAAACCCCTGACCACTCGCTCACGAGCCCGAGCGCTTCCCTGCTCCCCATATGTGCACTGCTCTGAGCCGCAATACGGGCCCTCATCCCGCGCGCGCCCGTCAGCTGTGGAGCACGTGAATCAACACTGCGCCAACAGGCGACTTCCGTCGCCCCTAACTCTGCGCAGAGCTGTATTGAGGTCGAGATACCTGCAGTTTGTTACTTCCCAGGGAGAGGCGGTTCTGCCTATATACAACACTTCCGCCGTTCCGACCTACCGTTGAGATAGTATCCTGGTTAGCAATAACAAAAGTTAATCATATATGTAAATTTTTGAAATCTTAATACTCAAACAGTTTTAAATTCAATGTCTAAAAGAAGAAGTTGAACTAGATATAACCTGGGGTATACATGAGCTCTAAATCACCCTGTACTATAACAAATACAAGTGGAAAACAAGTAATAACTGAAACAATGGTAACAACAACGTTAAACATGTCTTGTTTCGCCTCTGCCTTCATACAAAACATGTTTATAATTAGTCACCCCGAGGCTCATCAGTGAAGAAGGTGACTAATTAATTTAGTTGTTAGCACTGTATTTGGTGTTATATGCAAAATTATGTTTATAACCTGTACTAACAACTAAATTTTACAAAGGGAATCTAGTTAACACATACGTTTAAACACTATCACTCTAAATAGCGAAAACGTTAACACATTGTTACCAACTAATAACTTGATGTTATTTTTCATATACACACATTTACACATTTTACATATAAACACATACACACATGCACACACAAACACAAACTCTTTTTAAATATTAAATTTTTATTTATCATCATTTATTATAAACAATTAAATTCAATAATTTGTTTAAATTCTATTTATAATTTTATTATATTTCATCATATTTTATTATATTATATATATTTAATATAATTTATATTTATTTTATTATTAAATGATTTAATTATATTATTTCCCATTTTAGGTACTATTGTAACCAAAAAAATTTTATGACTAAAAGTTTATTTATTTTACAGGTTAAAAAAATAATAATAATTTTAGAAAATTATGGTGTAATATATGTAATTTCAGCTTAAAAAACTCACAAGTCACCTTAAAGGGCATTAATAAAATGAAACCGACTATGTTTATTTAAAAGGTATTAAAAAGTCGGTACAAATACCGCTCACCATCGCGCGACTCGAGCTTTCGGTAGACATCGCCTAATGAGTGGCTTTCGCAACAGCCACGGTTTTCTTTGCAGCCTTCTTCGCCTTCTGATATTAGGTCATCCAATAAGTAATGTCGTTTTTTCAACCTTTACTTCAATTGAACAAGCTTTCAACAAAACTTCATTTCGGCCAACAATGTAATCACCATCATTATCACCAACCTTTCTCCATCTAACGAGCAAATCTTCAATACGCAATAAAACTGCTGGGGGTTTTGGGCAAAATGTGTGGACACAGCATTTTGAATATCCTCCAAACTTTCAAATTTCTTGCCACTAGGAGAATGCTGTAGAGACCGGAATAAGTGTAATCCGAAGATGCGAGATCAGAAAAGTAGGGTGGATGAGACAGAGCCTCCCATCCTAATTCGTTGGTTTTTTTTCAGCGTCCGTTTTGCACAGTGCGGTCTTGCGCTGTCGTGATGTAGAATCACGCCCTTTCTGTTGACGATCGTTGGATACTTTTCTAGTAAAGCTTGGTTCACTCCATTTAGTTGCTCACGGTAAAGGTCTGCGTCAACGGTCTGTCTAGATTTAAGCACTTCAAAGTGGACAATTCCACGGATATTCCACCAAACACAGAACACATTCTGACATGAATAATCGGCTTCGCAGCACTGCTTGGTTGTTCATTTTTGGAATGCTACCGCATTTTGCGCTTCGGATTACCGTATAAGGTCCGTTTTTCGTCTCCTGTGATCAGTCGTTCAAAAAACGGGTCTGTACGGTGCCGTTGAAGCAGTGTGTTGCAAAGCGTCGATCGGTTGGCACTGTTCTCGGCGGATAAATCGTGCGGTACCCAAACACCTGCTCGGCATACCTTGCCAATTTGGCAAATATGAAAGTGTATGGTTAATTTAGGTCCCTTGAGAGTACTGAAAAGTTCCTCTACTGTTTGACAAGGATTTGTCCCCAGTTCTGCCATCAGCATGCCGTTATCAAATGTTACGGGCGTTCCTGATCGGAAAGAGTCAGACAGGCCAAAATTACTCAATTTGAACTTGGAAGACTATCGCTAGCATTTGCAAACGTCAAACGCATGTGGATATACATTGCGGATATTTTTGGTAGCAATGCGTTACTACCCTTCCGAAATTCGAACAGCATGCAATGCCGAATATGCTCCGCTGGGATTTATTAAGCCATTTAACCTGAACTTGCAAGCTATCAACTCAACGAATGGTAGATTCTAGAAGAGCAAGTCTCATTTACCTTAGAATCACTTTAGTGCACCTTCGAAATACACAAATCTGCCATAAGGAGCTAAAACTGTAGTGCACAAAAAACGACATTACTCATTGGATGACCTAATACTTCTGCCGGTTGTCGGCTGTTCTGTCGCCGAGAAACACATGATACAGCGACGGTGGTGATTTCTATATGGGGGAAATAGTAAACATAAAGACAAGAAGGACCGCTGCTGATAGGGAGAAAAACGCCATTTAAATAAATACGCCTTTTCCTTATGCATTCTTTTTGGGGTAAAGATTAGGAAGGGCTTAGCAATTGATATCTACGTCACTTGGATGGCAAAGACAAAAATACTCAATGCAGTAGAATTCCATTCGATTTAAATTCGGTAAACAGTCTGCGGCTAGTTATTTCATCTTTTCCAGTCGTCTGCAGTGAGAGCATTTAAAGCATCCATTCTGTACTTCGTAAATATCATTGAAAAACGAACTGCACCAAAGAGTTTGCTGTGATCGCTACCTGGTCTGAGTCCTTCATTAAAATGTTCTATAGTTTATCGAAACCATTATGGCGATATAGGAAAACACTGGGTTGTAAAGGTCTACATAGCGAGCGCAGTTTCTATGAAACGTTTTGTCAAAACCTTCGAAAACGATCAAAAGGGTTCAGAGAAATGTGGTTCTTCATCGCTCTGAGAAATGTGGTTCTTCATCGCACGTCTCGAGTTTTCCGTTGAGGTCATGATAATGAGCGGCTTTTGCAACAGCTATGGCCTTCTTAACCGCTTTCTCCACCTCCTGATATATACGCCAATTGTCGCAGTGTTGTCTCGCAAGAACGCGTGATATATTTTTTTTCTTCTCTCAGACTTTTTCTCTCACGTCGGTAGTCCACAGCCATGCCGGCATCTCGGTCTTGCAGCGTCCAAGCTTAGTCATGCCTATTTCAGACACGCAGCTTGCAATATTATAGCGGAGGCACTTTTCCATGTTTCATTGACGGTTGTCGGTAACCGAATACGAGAAACAAAAGCTGCTGCGTTTTCCTTCAACTGACACCGCTTGATTCTCTTGGACCGCATCGCTCGACATGCATCAGCCTCGGAGGGGCGAACTTGAGACTGCATATCAGCGGACGGTGCTGTGTGGCGATAGGCTCGTATTGCAAAACCATCGCATCTGTGACCTGCCTTCGATCGCGATGCCTAACAAGGATGAATTCGATCTGTGTCATGGTCCTAGCGCTATAGAAAGACAAAGAAAGAGTCACGCTTTTGAAACGCGGTGTTCGCAATGATGAGGTTATGCGAGTTCGCATACTCAAGGATTCGCTCACCATCAGTGTTACGTGCTCCATATCCAAAACCGCCGTGACAGCTGTAGCTATCTTTCGCTGTCCCAACATGACCGTTGAGGTCACCCGCGACAACGACAGCGTCTTCTACAGTACCTTTGCTGTCTTCTCATTGAGCAGGGCACAAAACTCATGCTTAGCTAGCTCTCTCTGAGCAGCCTAACTACTGAAACAGAAAAGCCGAAAACACCGGAGTACATAAAAATCAGAAAGCAAAAAACAGAAAATTCCGAAGTTACCATTTGAGCTATTGTGGCAGAGTAGGCCAAACGAGCAGCCGTTCAAGATATGTGACCGGAGCAGGAGGTGCTACTGATATTATTGATATAAAAGGACCGGAACACCAGTGAGGAGTTGTCGTCGTTCGTTTGGTCGAGCGCCCCACCTTGGCCCCTCTCTCGTCGTCACGTCCTTTGGCCACCGTTGGCCTGCTTATCCATCGCTCAATCGCTATCTTATTAGCTCTTTTCGTTCATTCATTTAATTGCGTCGTTGTGAGCATAATAAACATTTGTTATTATTCGATTTGCATGAGAGAAAGAGAACGTTGGCGTGCGGCTAAGTACCTCACTCAAAGAAATCACGCGAAGGCGGGCCCGCTACACATCTACTTTATTCAACAATGCCTTTTCCAGTAGCAAACGCTTTGTCTGACTAGGAATGTTGTCGTGTATGAGCTGATTTACTTGTTATTGTTTCATAAATTCCTACTACACTCTAAATTCACTACAATTAGTGAATGAGTAATTAGTTCTTAACCCAGAGATTCTAGGCGATCTCTATATTTGAACTATATAACCTACAAGCAGCATTATTTACAAGCACCGTATTAAAGACATTGCTCTTACTGTTACATCAATGTCCGCAATACTACGTACTTATTGTAAGACGTCGGTTCTTCAAAAGTTGCAGCTGATGAGGAGGTTAATACAAAAGAGGTTTGTAAATGGTGGGGGATCTTACCTACCACATTTAAATTGAAACAGGTGGTTCAAGGGTCACTGTAGAAATTCGTAACTTAGTTAAAATTACAAGTAAGGTGATACGCTAGATTAATTGTCCCACAAACAGAAGCTCTTCCTTTGGAGTTACTAAATGCGAGAAGGTGCATTCGCCGCTGTTTGCACATTTCAACCCATTTCGTCCAATTGCATAATTTTTGGGAGGCACTCACAAAGTGCTCTGAAGCTGTACAGAGAGTTTTAGTGTAATACTTGTTGCAGCAGAGAATATACTTCTAATTCGCCTCACTTTTGTAAAGTAGGTTCTCAAACAATTGGTCTCGTCTTGCTAAAATCTCTAAGGCAAAACCAATGTTCTACGCTGACCGTTGTCTTTCGTAGACACACGACATTCTGGCTTTAAACCCAGTGGAACTGTCACGACAAATTTTTGGTGAAAGCGCTTTCTTGAATGTGCCCATGTGGACACTAAGGAATGTCGAGAAGGATCCCTCTCAGTGATCAAAAGATCTGCTACTCACACATGACCAGCTCCTTTTGCAAAACTCTGATTCTGAGGAGAAAATTTCACAGTTGAGTCAGTTGAGTTTGGGCGCAGAAAAAAAGTCCACTTGAATCCGAGAACGACATAGTTGGTGAAATGAAAGTGAAGAGGCGAGCGGTTCTGGGAGCATTCAGAAGCGCTGAAGAAGTGGTGATGATGAACAACGTAAGGCCCAGTGCCCACCTTTTCCACTCCACCAACCTTTCTGCTTTGATGTGCGGCTCAAAAACCTGGTAATACGAAAACATGAGGAACTTTAGATCGGCACATCGAGGAATCGAGAGGACCATGCTCGCAGTAACACGACTCATGTATCTAAGAGCGTTTCGAGATTCGTGTTCCACAAGGTTTTGTAATTTTAAAAAATCAGATACACTATCGCTAGGATTAGTCGAGCGAGAGATATGACGCTCTTCATCTCCCTCAATCGACCAAATGAGCTACTCTGGCACGAGGCGGGGACAAATAGAGAAGATGTTGGCGCCCGCTCAAAGTCCAATCATCAATCGCTGAGATGTCTGGTGAAACTGACCGTTTGAAACAAGCAGAATAAGATTTTTTCATGGAGCAGTTTAATTTTAAGTAGCATTAACATGTGGTCGCCTTGAACAGACAAAGAACTTCTAGCGGTAGGACAATTCACTCCCTCCAGGTTTGAAAATTGAAAGCCATGTGCAGCTTAGCTTCAATTATTGCTTTACGCGAACACAGCTGCGCTTGAAAATCACACGGAAACCTTCCCATTTCCCTTTTTGTTCTTTTCTGACCACCTACATAGATATGATCGTACGGGATGGTCGTATCTCCGAATCATTTGGATCCAAAGAAGCGAATGTGATATCAATACAGTATGAGTAGGAAGTTCACGATGGGTCTTATGGTTAGCTGACGTATAATGTGCCCACATATGTCGCAAAACGTTTGAAACGTAAGATATTCCATGTGCGACTGTCCTTGAATCTTGGCATGTCTTAGAACAGTATGGCAGGTAGTCGTCGAGCTGTCGTGCCAAGATTGATATCGAACGTTTATTCGGCTTACGTTTCGGGTGGCTATAACCCAGGAGTTGGCTCCATTTGCCGACCTCTGTGGGCTTGACCCCGGGGGGGGGGGCGCCAGCCTGAAGGTCGCTGAGGGGCTGACCCGAAGGGAGGACCTCATTCACCCACATTTATCTCCATCTGAAGGGTGACTCCACAGCCTTCGGCTGTTTACATAAGGTCAGTTGGGCTGTCCTCCTCGCGGTTCGTCTCTTTCTCCCTTTAGCTTTTGAGATGGCTGAAACTTGAAATGACTCTTGGACGGGTAATTTCTCTAACTCCCCTCGTCTTTTCCAGGCTCTGAAGAAGGCGGTTACGCCGAAACGTAAGCCGAATAAACGTTCGATATCAATCTTGGCAGGACAGCTCGACGACTACCTGCCATACGTTTGAAACGGTTTCAGTTTATAAACACTCTTTTCTGTGGGGAATCTTTGCGATTGTTCATTGATTATTTTACATACAAATTAAGTTCTAGTTTTGTAGCCTTAACTCAAAGCTTGTTCGAAGTCATATATAACCTATGAAATTGATGAAATTGGAAAGGCGGCAGAGCAAAATTATAAAAGGACCTTGTTGGGAATAGTACTTACACCATCAATCAAAAAAGCAAAGCAGTGTATTCGACGAGAGCATGGCGCAATCATACACACCCAAAACTCCACATAGTTGTAATTTTGAATACACTTAAGATTTCTGCACCAAACAATGGTTTTATGGTATTCTATGAATTCCTGTTATTGGATTGTTATGACAACATTTTGTACATAGCTTTATTTTCTGTTTCCTGAACAATTTTTTGGCCATTTTCCCAGAAAACAGAAAGCCGAAAGAATTTGCCCAAAATGGCCAGAAAATCAGAAAACGGAAATCAGAAAATCCGCTCATCTTTGCTTCGGAGTTCCGAGCTCCGTCGAAGTTCGAAGATCGGAGATGCTGCCGTGTAGATAAATTCGTCGAAAATTAGGTGGGCCGGCCACGTAATGCGCTTCGCACACACCCGCTGGACGAGAACTGCCACCGAATGGATTCCGCGCGATGCCAAGTGAACACAATGACGTCCACCACCGCGTTGGTCGGCGTTCTTCGTGAAAGCCCTGAACGACCGATGTGGAGCTCTTCTTCCCCTCAAGCGAGAAAAATCCATGGGTGCATTCTGGCGCGTGACAGGGATGAATATATGTGGGCGCTGTTGGCGCCCGCTCAAACAGCTCGATGATCAAAAAGACGACAGTATTTCAGTATTACAGTGATAGTAGGTATTCAGAATGTAGATTTTTAGCTTCCAAATTTGAAGTGGAACGTTTAAGGTCGGAGTAAATGTTTTCAAGCAGCGTGAAGAGCAAGCGAATTTGTGCGTAATCTCCAATAAGGCAAATAGCCAAATATTCATCTTGCTTAAGAGCCAGAGCTACGTAAGCGATCAAATTCTTGAATGCGGTTCCTACGCAGAGCAGGCACTCGAAGCCTTTCTAAAAAACCAAGATTGACCAAGGGATTGGAAGAATTTCAGACGACATGGCGAACGTTTTCCGGTGAACATTCGCTTACATCCCCTTTTTAATGTATATGGAGCTAGTTCTTCTTCAGTGCGTCTATTTTTTGAGCAACATTCTCCAATACCCCACCAGAAAAAAAGCCTTGCGAAATGCACCCGCTCCATTTTAGGCTTTACCTTTTGAGGCAGGAAGCTATATAAGTAGTTCGGCTGTAGCACATTTCCACCCACTGTCTTGGAAGCACATATTTTGAGTTTTCAGCGAATCGTCGCGTTTGCATTCGCAGCAGTTGAACTGGCGAAGCCATTTCTATCTTCAAGCATAATTTTCAGAGAAACACAAAAATCAACAAAAAAAGTAAGATGTGCTCTACATCGGAATCTGGCACTACATAACACCAACAGACTCGCACAACCAAAATGTGATTCTACAAATGGAAACCCTGCAATGGTTCTCTGGCAACGTATAATCCGTCGATTTGTCCCAAAAACCAATAATTACAATGATTTCATCTTTTAGCGGCGCCCACTAGCTGTTTGAAGTGCTTCAGAGTGCAGGAGGATGCCGAATATGCCGCCATTTGTGGTACGCAATGAGTGTCCGGCGGAGCTTTAATCGCTTTGATTGGGTGTGCATCGCTGGATCCCGCACGCTCCCCGTCAACCAGTTCATTTTAACTGGGTTAAACGCCCGTCACTCTCACCTCTCCGGACCTCAATCGACGAGGTGGCGCTTTCTCGTGTATCGAGTCCACGCGGCGCATTTTCAGCCCAGGCGCATCTCATTCCACAGTTGAACCTCTCCAGCGATTCTTAGGTTTCGGCAGCTGCTGGCTTGGTTCCGCTCCTCTCGGTGTTGGCTGTACATGCGACAGATGCCCTCTGTCCCACAGTTTATCTCGTTCCCAAATGGATATGGAAAGGGGATGGCGATCCGAAGGACACGTTGCCACCGCGGGGATAATGTCCGTGTGGCCGCAATGGTCCGTCTGCGCTATTGATCTCGAGGCGAGGGTTCCCTTGCCAACCACGCCTCCCTATTTCACCTCGTACTTGTTAGCACCCAGCACTTCTCTCCTTCTGGCCACCTCTGTGGAGCTCTGCTCGCCGTGTTGACGCCTTGCTCTCTTTAGCGCTGCCGTCGCAGAAGCCGTTGCAACGTGGCGACCTTGAGCTGGCGAACGTTGTAAAAACGCCTCTCCCGCCATAAGAGGCCCGCTCATTCGAAGCTCTGGAAGGAGCCCTTGTTGCCGATGGGCAGCTTCCGTCTGCCCCCAGGGGCACATCCTCATTGGGAGAGCCCTCTGTGTACACATGATGCAACATACTTGTTCCGCTTCGCTGGTGCTGGCTATGCATAACGAATCATTTGTCACCAGAGCGATTATGCCGTCCGCTTTGCGTTCGTTTCGTCCAGTTCTCTCCGTTCCCTTTCACAGAAAACACGGCCGATTGAGGGCGCCGCGGCGAGAGGCGCTCGCAGTCTGCATCACAACAGCACTGCTGTACAGCGGTACCGGCTGAACAAACACGGTCGTTGCGAGGTTGACTACAAGAAGAGACTGCGAGTTACGGCGCAACTTCTGTAGATTGCCGTAGTTTTTTCCGCAGTGTTAGTAGCCGTGCGTTGAACAATGCCTCTCAAGTGTTTGCCACATTTTTACTGTCAAAGAAGCAACGTGTGTGCACAGACCAAAAGTCAAGCACTTGTGCCTTTGCTACTTAAACAGTTCACAAATTATGTAGTTGAATTGCAGCTCTAAGCGTCCCTCCCAGTGAAGTCTGATTCAGTGGCTCAGGTGGATGGGAAGCGTTGGTTGGCCTTGGCCGGGCCAGAACCATGAACCTCAATCCGGAGTGCAAGGACTGTCCGCCCCCTCTGACTGCGCTTCCATGAGCTCGACAATATGGATACTCTAAAAAACAGAGAACACTGATCAAAAAACAATGACTTCTTACCATTCCATAAACAGCACTATTAGCACAAGTCCTGGTGACCGAAAAATAGGAAAAATTCAGAACGACCAAGTTCTTTAACAAAATATACATTCTGATAGAGCGAAACATTCTCTTTCCAACGATTTATGACACTGTTTGAAAAAATTGGCAAAGGTCATTTTCTCTTTTTTAACATTCCTCTGAAATTGCCAAAAAGCATGAGTAAATGAACGCAACATACATTTTGAGAAATTAAAACTTTCTAGTTGTAAAACGAAATCAGCCAAGGAGCAGGAGCTGCTTGTAATAAATTGTGTCTTTTGGACACTCCACTTTAATGACCTGAAAATTAGCGAAAATCAAAACTAGCAAAAATCCAACAAAAATTCTTATAGAAAAAGTCATTGTCGTTCAAATTTTGTATAACGTTCTGCACAAAATCTCAAACGTAAGCAGAGAGAAGGAGCTCGGCGAAGGGCATTTTCCTTTATAGGCTTTCCACATTAAATACCTAAATTTTAAAGAAACCAAAATGAAAATGCGAAACACCTGATAGACCAAATCATTTTTCTTCGAATGGTATCTAAACTTATGCAAACAACTTTCAGCTAATTTTGGAATAAAATGTTTCAAAATGTGGCTGAACATGGTTTACAACCTAATATAATAAAATGTATAGTAAAATGGTTGCATTTAGAGAACAAATTTGGCTCTTTTTCAATTCTCCATCGATCCTCCGAGTGAGGGGAGATTCTTTTTCAACATCGGCTACGCGCCCTTGATATGATCAAAGCTGAGCAAATTTGTTAGTGCGATTGATAGAGTGATCTATTTTGCATACTGGCCAAGACTTATGTTTTTCAACGATCACAATGGATTACTTATAAGAGACAACGAGAAACGCTTTCGAAATTTTCTGCTTTTGAGCTTAGAAAATATATTTAATGGGACGATTTGATATACGAGCTGGGTACACAGGTTATCAAGGTTGTCAGTGCAACATTAGAAAGAATAAAAAGAATAGGGGATGGCGTTATTCCATCCCCTTTGGGATGCGCCACGCATTCTGTTTCTACGGGATGTCGTGGAGGCGAGTTGAATGCGCATTTGGCCATACAATGATTTGCGGTGGCCAGCCGATGAACGATTAAGCTCTTTATCCTTCGCAGTCAAGTCTGGTACCAATTCACCGACCCTGGAGGGATGGAAGGCTTGGTTGGCCTGGGCGGGAAATCCGAACCAGGAACCTGGTATCGGGTGCAGGCGACAGTCGGCGCCTCCTCCGACTGCGCTCCACGCGCCCAACATTAGAAAACATCCCAATTTATGTAAATCATCAGGAACAATGTTTTGTGTTGGGAGATCTGCATACAGAAGCAGTTGGCTGAAAAAGGAAGGTGTAATGGCGCAAAACTTTTTGTCGATTTTCTCCTTGCCACCTCAACTCTCGTTCCTATGGTCGGATCTGCGACACGATGACTTGTGTAGTGGTCTATCCTTATGGAACGGAGAGCGAGTGCACTACATAAGGTGTGGTCTACCTAGTCACTGCCAGAGCTATGATGAATTGTACATATATGGGCGAGACGGCGCGACCCCAGCGCGACCGGACGGAATTCATCTGTACGAGAAGTTGAAGTCAACGATTTCCACAGCCCTAGGTCGTCTTAGGCGCTACAGGTACATGTGGAGTATTTTGAGGTCAAAGTTAAACTACTGGCATTTGAGCATTAACGTCTGCATGCGATTCTCTTAGACCGTTCTAAATTCACGCCAAAGACCTTGAGATAGAGCGGGAAGAGCAGTGTCTGAATTTAAAGCGAGGACTGAGGTTCTATTTTTTTTTAGCAAGAACGGTTTTTTCTTGCGGAATGCCCGGAGAACACGATCACGTCCATCAACGAGTTGGTCTGACTTCTTCGTGAAATCCCTGAAGAAACGGTATGACGCTCTTCATTCCCCTCAAACGAGGAGGATCCATTGGAGCACTCTGTCACGCGACAGGGACGAATGGAGACGCTGCTGGCGCGCGATCGAGCAAGTCGTTGATCAAAGAGACGACAGGTGATATAGGTGAACAACTGTTATCGGGATCCCTGTATCCAGACCATGCTAGCGACTGCTCGACCTTTCAATGGTTTTTTTGTGAGGTCAGGCTCTCGATCTATCTTCTCACTATGTGTTTAGAAAGGCTGTCTTGAACTCTGCGGAATGAAAGAGAGTTCGACGAGGTGGAAACAACTTCATAGGATCCGTCCTTTCAGCCTGTAAATAAGGCGACACCCCGAAACGCTAGCCAGACTCACAAATAGCAGCTGCGGAACTTAAGCTACACCGCGTTGCACATTCAATTAATTCGCACGCATTAGGTTATACTGCAGCCCACGCCTGGAAAAAGTACACTAATTCAAAAAGGACACAAGACATATGTATGTAGAGCCGGATTTGCTGCAGAACGCGCAGTCGTTCCTATCCACATTTGATCTAATATAAGCTGCAGTCGTTCGAGCAAAGCTACATGGAGTACTGCATGGTAGTGTAATCCTTTGGAAACGATAACCCTGGGGTTCTCTGGTCCGCGAATTGATGTTGCACCTCTCGAACACTTCTGGTTCTAATACTCTACGAAGAGGATAGCTCCTATCTATTTCTGCCGTATTCAGCCTTTTGGCCGTCGACCATATTTACCTTCCCACGCCTCTTGCACATCTACCTATCGTACACTTCTGTTTTCTCTTCGTCGCGCCTGGGTGTCATGTTATTTCTCACGACTGATCTGACCACATTTCCTAATTGTGTTCCCTACAGACCTCATATGTTGCCTTCATAATAGCTCATTGCTGCGCAGTCGGAGGAGCTGCCGGTTGTCGAGTGCATCCGACCAGGTTCTCGGTTCCTGAACTTCCCGCCCAGGCCAACGAAGCCTTCCCTGCCTCTGGGGTTTCGGGGTCGGTGAATTGGTACCAGACGTGTTTGGGACGGATAAAGTGCAGACTTGTTCATCAGCTGGCCACGGCAAGTCATCTTATGGCCAAGTACGCATTCAAGCTACTTCCAGGAAATCCCGTAGGAGTAGAGTGCATGGCTCATCCAAAAAGGGATTAAGTAACGCCGGCATTTACCTTTATCCTTTTAGTAGCTCCTTAGTGAAGTTGGCCTGCATAGCGGGCGTTTTTTTCGGAGATCAAGAAACTCTTCTCAATGCTCTCCTCTTGGCACGCTTTCCTAGAGTGTCTCCACTATACCTTTGTCCTTTTCGAATTTCGAATAGTCGAATTTCGAATAAATTCGAATTTCGAATATTCGAATATTCGACTATTCGAAAAAAGTCCAATATTCGAATTATTCGATTATTCGAATATTCGAGAAAGTCCAATATTCGAATTATTCGATTATTCGAATATTCGAAAAAGTCCAATATTCGAGTTATTCGTTTATTCGAATATTCGTTTATTCGAATATTCGAAGGCTTCGAATATCGAATATTCGAATAGTCGAATATTCGAATATTCTTTATCAATCTCTTAAAAAGTTAGTGGCACTCTTCTTCCAAAACCAGGGGAGTCTGACCTTATGATAAAAAACGATGTTTGAGTTTCGCGCGTCGCTCAAAGTGCGGCGGATTGTGTGTACGTAATCTGACAAGAGAAGTCAATGAACTTCCCGTAGAGATTTCCAAAATGACCTTTTGCTTGTTATAAGGGTGTGTCTAAGAAGCACCGTAGTGGTCTTCAAATGTCCTGCGGGCATCTGGGTAGGTCAAAAATTACAAAAAACTGTAGCACTTCAGTGGCTAATAAGGAGAGACTGACGCCTTGAGTGGCCTTGAAATACTCAGAAACTAACATGCAGATGCTATAGAGCTTTAATTATAGTTAGATGTTAGAAATCTGACAATTTATTAGGTTTCCCGAAGGGGACTGCAGGGTACATTCAAGTGAATCATTCACTGCAGGCGAAGCAGCGACAGGATGGGCGTGTGGATAGCGAGGTCCAGGTTCGAATCTAGGAGAGGTGTTTACGGATTGCTGGGCGTTTTGGTAAATGTAGAACACATTCTCATTTTAATCTCATTTACGAACATGATCGAAATGTGTTGCTTCAGTCCATCTCTGGGATGTGCTGATCAGTCTTCGGGTTCCTATAGAGAACGTTTCTCTTGTAGATTTTACTAATTTTAGCATCTCTTATAAAATGCATCATTTTTGACCCACTCCGTAGTATTGTACTCCGTAGTATTCGTAGCGTTTGCATATAACACCAAATACAGTACTAACAACTAAATTAATTAGTCACCTTCTTCACTGACGAGGCTCGGGGTGACTAATTATAAACATGTTTTGTATGAAGGCAGAGGCGAAACAAGACATGTTTAGTGTTGTTGTTACCGTTGTTTTAGTTATTACTTGTTTTAGTTGTTGCTTGTTTTCCACTTGTGTTTGTTATAGTACAGAGTGATTTAGAGTTCATGTATACCCCAGGTAATTTCTAATTCTACTTCGTTGTTTAGACATTGAATTTAAAACTGTTTGAGTATTAAAATTTACATATATGATTAACTTATTCTATTGGTCTTCTTGCAGCCTATTCTTCCTCGGCCATTCTCCCGCACTGACGGGGGGATTAATCCCATGACTTCGTAAGTAGATAATAAAATTTCGTACAAATGTTGTCCTGAGGGTTGACTGAGGTTCTGATCACGAAGCTGGCAAACGCGTTCGGTGTTACCGTCGACCACAATAGGCGACGGTGAGTATGTGCGAGAAAAGGTGCAGCCGCGCTGTACTATTGTGACTCCAAAAGTGGAGTGGAGGTCGATTTTTTTTCGCCCAAACATCGCCTGTACTGTTATTTTGGATGCTGAGCACGAATATGGTATCCAATTTCGACAATTTGGCCGCTTACGATATTTCATAGTGTGTGTTCGTGAGTAAGGATGGGGTTGCCATGACCACTGATTTCGCCCTTTCCTCGCCTTAGGAAATTATTTAGGCTGCTGCCACGAATCTGTCATTTCTTTTTCTGAATTATCCATTTTTCGTGCACTGCTTTCCATCTCAAAGTCGAAGACTGGAAAGCAAGTCTGATCACATATGTAGGTGAAGAAAGCGATTCTATGTACTCAAACTGATAAACTTGATCACTCATGAAAATGTGGAATCACGCGATCACGCAAAAACGTTTACTAGATTTGCGATCAGCACCTCAATTAGCCCTCTAGACGACGTTTGGGCGAAACCTGCTTTCGATCTTTGGAGTTGTGGGAGTACAAGTCCCTAAACCTTCGATTAGCAGAGAGTGGTGGGGAGGCGATTGGCAGCAGGGGTGTGCGTTAAATTTTTTCGGTAAATTTTTAACGACCACTTTTTAACAAAAAATTTTCGCGTTAAAAAGGTAAATTCGGCAAATTCGTTAAATAAAATGTCCCTTAGCTGCATTCAGTTTTAAACCACTGGGGTACCTCTCGGACAATCCCCCACAGCGCTCAATAGGTCACTTATAAGATTCCCACGGGAAGTTCATTGACCTCCCTTGTGAGTTGACGCGAAGTAAGCGCTGCAAGCGCGGCCTGCTTCCTTGTAAACGGCCGTCGAGCGTGCTGTGGCCATTCACGTGAATCGCAAGTGATTAGGGTTATGCCTGTGCACAGATATTTTTACCTTCAGTATACTACGGGAGAATCTTCGTTTTGTATTTCTACCCCAGTTACAACAAGGGAACGATTAGAGCCGAAGGGGCTGTGGTAGGGAGGTAGAACTTTCAGGGGCCTAGAAAGCTCCTGCTTTCTGCCAGTAAAGACGTTGAAGAAGAGAGGAAGAGCAATGGCTATGGAGTACAAGAGCCAGTCATAATCCGTTTCCTATGAAAGTGAGCCATCCCCATTTTCGCTCTAACATTGTCCAAGTCGTAGTGTCTTGTCAGATTAGATTCCAACGCGGGTCCGTTTCTCTTCAACGGAGCTAGAACACAAACTGAATGCCATTCATGAGACTCCAGTGCGCCCTTTCTGCACCAGATCGCCTTTGTGTCATTTCTCCGCCCGTGATAATCATTCTTTTACCACTTGGAAGCTTCGCTATAACATAAGGAAAGATAGCAACCTATAGAGAAAGACCTATAACAATCTAGCTCTGCCTACCCAAGGTGTTTCTCTCTTCTCGGTGCACGAATTCTTAGAGAAGCAAAGCGTGCTTCATTGCCATTATACCGCTGTTATTGTCCTTTGGTCTCGTAAAGGAAATGGATGGAGCAGCCATCCATTTCCTTCACAGTGGGTAGTAAAAAATAATTAAATGTCAACCAATGGGTGACGACAGTAAATAATAGTGTTCATTTGATTATTCGAATATTCGACTATTCGAAATTCGATTATTCGAAATTCGACTTTTTGAAAATCGAATACTATTCGATCATTCGAAATTCGAAATTTTGAAAATCGAATATTGTTCGATCATTCGAAATTCGAAATTTTAAAAATCGAATATTATTCGATCATTCGAAATTCGAAATTTTGAAAATCGAATATTATTCGATCATTCGAAATTCGAAATTTTTTCCCAAGGACAAAGGTATAGTCTCCACCTCCCCCAACTGAGGCGTGCTGTTTTTCTTCGACCACCTCCACCCGCGCCGTGTTTTGCGGGTAGGCTTAGCTCCAGCGGGAGCCGGAGTTCGAATTCAGAGCCACTGTCCTGTAATCCTGCGGCCACTGCCTTTCCCGTGTTCCCCGGCCGCTCTCCGAAAGGACGGTCAGTTGACATTGCGATTTGTGATGAAACTTACCATTTCTTTTCTTCCTGCCCTTCACATTCCATTCCAGTTGTTCCATGCCGTTTCATTTCAGCTGTTAGTTTTGCGTGAGATGGGGACGTGCATATCAAATTAGGGGGACTCTTATCGTTAGAATGGATGCCATATGCTTTAATCTTATCATTGGAGACTCGTCCTACTTCTTCATCCTCTTCATGCCTTTCCTCTTTATGCTGTCTTCTAGAGTAAAAGCTGAAAATAGGGGTCAGATGTCTTTGAACAATAAGAAAGCAATAGTTCGTGGCTTCCGCTATGGCGTCTACTGGTGCACTAAAGCAAGAGCGGCACATATTATACAAACAGCTTACAAGTATCCCATTCCTTATTTCTGTCATATCTTAATCTTCACCGTTTATCATTGTAAGGAAAGTGGAAGCAGCATGCACACTTGGTTGTGGTCCGATTCGCTTACTGTTTACCACTATGTATTTTCGCAGTATTTCGGAAACCATGTTAGCTATTAAACTTGGCACCACCATAGAATAACCCAACCAGACTGGCTAAAACAACACTGTAACATCGTAAGCATGCAAAGCAATTGGAAAATCCAACTTTTCGTATCTAGGAGCATCTCAGCAGTGTTTTGAACGAGAATGGAAATCGCGAGCGCGTTGTGGCGTAGTCGGAGAAGGCGCCCGCTGTTGCGTCACTAAAGGTTCTTGATTCGTGTTCCTCCCACTGTTCGCCTTTAGCCTTTATCATTATGAGGAAAGTGGAAGCACTAGGCGCATTTTCTAACTTTTATATAATGGGAAGTTCCCATTCTTTTGTCTATTTCTATTAGCCGTCGCTGTGCAATGTTCAGAAACTTCCAGGCTGTTCTGATAGTGTAAAAACGACTGCTGCACTCTGTTCCTTGTCAGTGCGATTGCTGCGTGAACAAGCATTCCAGTACGGCTAGCGAAAACTGTCATAAATGACCATTTTGTAAGATAGGGTGTGACTCTAGTCATCTAATCGGACCTGAGTTCAGATTACGCGCAGCCAGGTTTAAAAGAGTACATTTCAGCATTAATGCTGGAACCGTTCC
The DNA here is from genome assembly GCA_947359475.1 of Heligmosomoides polygyrus bakeri. NCBI lineage: Eukaryota > Metazoa > Nematoda > Chromadorea > Rhabditida > Heligmosomidae > Heligmosomoides > Heligmosomoides polygyrus. The sequence continues at coordinate 79,686,968 of OX375866.1, forward strand.
CGATGAGCTTCCAAAAGTTAATACCTTGTTGACACCACCAAACGGAGAGAACGTAGCTAACCGGACACCTCAAAAAATAGAATACCTTGACTGGGATCGTCAAACTCATCCACCTTACAGCCCAGACCTTGCGCCGAGTGATTACCACACTTTTATGTAGTTCGGTGCAGTACTTCTTGGTTGGAAGACGATTTATTAATGCGGACCGGGTCAAAATGCACCTCCAAAGATTCTTGGTTTTAAAAGCACAACAATTCTATAGCCGTGGGATAGACCAGCTACCTGATATATGGGAAGCACTTCTGCGTTCCGAGGGATCTTATTTTGATTAAAGACTGTCAATAGTTATTTGTTAATAAATACTTTTGCTGAAAATTCTTGAGAGTCCACGAAATTAGTTGCCAACCTAATATATTGTTGCTTAACACTGGCCGTCATTGCGGTTTAGCATCTGGTTTACGTTAGAGGGTATCTTCTCGAAGCGCTTGGCTCGTTTCCATTTGAGATACCTGCTGACACCTCCGTCTGGCGAACACTTCGGCCCACTTATGGGCGTCTGTCGTTACTCGAAATCCGTCCCAAAATTCCATTCCCCTTCATTCATCCTGTCTCTCCATGATATGATCCAACCATCGATACTTTGTCGCAAGTCGTTTTCCGTTGCATTATGTAGACACAATGGCTTGATAAATAGCTCTGAAGGTACTTCATGTTCCGCGGTCTCAAAAATCATATTAGTAAACGCATGTTGGTGCAAGTCGTTAACGGGCCTATCTGGGGTAACGAACACCATATTACTAAGCCGCGCCGGACGGTAGTTTCACTCGGATGAGGCGAGTACGATCTGGCTGCCGCGTTTCCGCCCCATCGTGTAGGCCCTATTAACGGCTTGTTCCTGTCTTGCAATCGAAGTTGTCAGTAAGCCAGGCCGTTGAGAGGTACTGAGCGGTGATGGTGCATACTTGGCACAGTCGGGTGGAGGGATAACCCAACTCTCGAGCGTACAGGGAATCAAGGTTCTTGTCCGGATTCCACCTAGGATAACCAAGCGTTCCATTCCTCCGTAGTTAGCGAATTGGTGCAAGCCTTGCCTGAATAAATAATTTGGCGTTCTGTCGATGGGATAGCCGCCACGGTTCATTCTACAAATCGATGCGCCGTGAAAATGCTCCACCGATATCCTGTAGAAGTGGAAGGCGTGGCGCATCCCAGACGGGGATATAATGATTGACGTTATCGGCTATCCTATATCGTTATTTCCAGCTGAATACGTGATGGCGGAAACTCGTTTCAACTCTTACATAAAATGCAGCAGTGCCGAGGTCGGCACGCTTTTTCACATATGACTTTACTATGCGAGCACGAGCGACAACCCCTGTTTCGAAGCTGAGATGGATAGAGTTGTGTGTGGGAATGCCTGCCTCTTTACCGGCTCTCGGAATTCCATTGCTGAGTGAGCGAATCGGAATATTTCAGCGCTAAGCGCACCGCTTCCGTTCGACGTTCCCGAGAAAGTAGAGCGGCCGTCAGTCGCCTTCGCCAACACTGCCGTCTTACCACCGCCCACGAATGTATTCAGTGTCCTTAGCATTAATAATAGCCTTCATCGCCTTCCGTCTATTTTTTCGAATCTCGAAGATCCGGTTCCGACACCGCCACGGCATGTGAGAAAGCGATCACCTTGCTAACCGTCGAAAATCGCAGCGCTAGCCTGGAGTCGTATCATCCGTTTAAGACTCGCAGCTCGGTCATTACTTTTCACACTGCCGTTTGTGATGATCTGATGATGGTAATCTCCTTTTTAGGGATACTTTAACAAATCTGACGGCACTGAAATTCTTCGGTAGAACTGGCCATTCACTTTCAAAGCCTTTAAATAAGCTAGATGTTTTCACCATCTCTACCGCAGCCCCTTACGGAATTCCTATAATTCTTGACTTTATTTCCATGGAAATTATTTTGACGAATTTTTGCTATGTGGAAGAAAACGCTATTGTTCCAGAATGTCACAGTCCTGCAGTCATACATTACGTTTGAAATGAGGCAGTTGACGATATTTTGTTGGTGCAAAGCAGTCTCGCCAAAGTCATTTAGCAATAACCACAGACGCAACTCTAAGTGTTCCTTTCCGTTCACATCGTTCTTCATATCCCGTTCTTGTAGATTGGAGAGGAGTACCATTAGCTCATTCTCCAGAATTTCTTTTGCGTAGGTTTCGACAAAGCAGCTTGCCTTGCAAACAAAGAAGGTATGGGAATGAGGATTCGCTCTTGTACACGAGGACTAATTATGTGGGTGGAATATGTATAGTTGGGGCTAAGGCAAGAGAGCCTCTGCAATGTGCAGTACTTGTTGTACAGCAATATCCGTTGAGGATATTATTGTACAAAGAATAAATAAATAAATGAACCCCCCATTAAATAGAATCCTCCCATATATAGAAGAGGAAGGGTTTTTGTCCGATGTTAGCCGCCCGCAATTCGTATTTCGCTAGCCGGTTTAATCACCCAAGTTTGCGGTACGGTTGCCAGTTGTCCAACACGAAGACGCTTGACAATTGTCCAATGCTGTTGTTTACCATCGACTGCCTGACGTAAGGTGATTTCGAAAGAGGTCTCTTCCCAATACATGTCTAGTGGTCATACCTCAGTGTTCCTTCCCAGCTCTCCTGTGTTGTGCAACTTACCACTATTTTTACCGCCATACTTTTAACACTACCCCACTACCAGGGTTGCTGCTACTACAGAAATTGAATCCTTTTCCACTGTTCAGTATGGCAACGGGTTGCTCCGTTCTGCACCTTTTTTGCTATTTTGCCTCACATAAGCCGTTTTTTGTTTCATTTTACCTCTATGTTTGCCGCCATACTTTTACCACTACCACACTACCAGGGAAGCTATGACTCCATGATAAACTGAATCGTTTTCAACTGTGCAATATGACAACCGGCTGCTCTTTTTTGCACTTTTTTACTATTATTTTGCATCGCAGATGGCATTTCTTGCGTTCAATTTTCCTCTATGTCTGCAGCCCTACCTTGACCATTACCCCGCTACCAGGGAAAATACGACTCCGGGGCTACATTCATCAACCTGCATGCAATTGTCCTCTATGTCTACCCCCTACAGTGACCACTACCCCACTACCAGGGAAGCTACGACTCCAGGGCCGTGTTCATCAACCGCTTACCAGTCGGTAATGGTGAAAAGCACGCCGACCTGATGGTGATGAATCTCATAACAGGGGTTTGACGATAATTTTCACCGTTATCGGCAAGTAAGCTGTTGACGAATCAGGCCTCAAATACCGAATCTCTCTCCATTGTGCACAATGATGGCCGGTTACTCCTTTCTGCACTTTTTGCTATCAACGCTAGGAAGCACTCCCAGCGGGCTCGACTTTAGGGATGGGTTTCTGACCCCACATGGCTCACCATACCCGACGCCGGCGAAGCCGGCTAGCCTAGCCTGGCCCTCCCGGCCAGAGTCGACGCTGAGTTGTGGGGTGGGGACCCTAGCGGGCTCGACGTGAGGATGGGTTTCTGACCCCACATGGCTGAGCCACGGCCAGGCGGGCCACGTTAGGCGAAGCCCGCAACCGACGCTGGTAAAATAATAAATGCATAAGTAAACATGAAATAAGAAGGGTCAAACACGATCTGTATTGGATCCTTTCCTCCACTAAATAGACGGTATTGTCCTGCGCGCTTCCATAAGTGGCCTCTGAAACATTCCCATCGATGGTATCATGACGCGCCCTTCTTAACGGTTCTACTAAAGGCAAGGAGTTTTTTCGCATCTGCTGCTTTCATTGCTGCTCTCCAGTATGTGATTGTCTTCATGAAGGTTATATGTATGGTTTTATGTATGGCTTCAACAAATCACTCGTCTTTCTGTCTGACATTTCGAAACCCTCGACTGATGGTTCATGATGTATTTATTCAACTATTTTCTTAGCGACTTTTTTCCGAACAGGCATGGTTGAAATGATGGAAACGGTTGTTTAATTAGTAATTCAAAAGACTTGTTTCGAAGTTTATGACTGATATGAGGAATATAATTTCAGTAGTTTAGATAAATATGTCAGCGCTATCAGTCATTTCGTATTTTTATGCTATTGAGCGTAACGATGTCGGTTCCCGAAGATTACCCCTTGAAGGTCAAAAACCCCTATGCTTTCTAGCACCAATATGTCAGCCTGATTACATAATGCAATATTTCCAAGTAATCGTTGCTTGTAGCGCGAATCGAAATCGAAAAAAATTACGGATTTGTCCACGCTTATCCTTATACGAAAGCATACCTATCAGGAGAACTTAAGGTGAGCTGGGGATAATTCGGCCATGTCTGGCATTGCTTTTACCAAAATAAATTCGAGCCCATTATTAGCTGTTGTTGTATGGATAATAGAATGATACTCATCTGAAAAACCCCACACCGTTGCTTTCGTCTTACAGCGGCACATTATGAAGGATATCCAGATCGTATCCATACTAAATACTGTAACTTCCTTGACGTGTGGCCGGAAATCATCTATGGTAGCGGAAATAGAAATGAAATAGACTGCTATTTGTTACTTGACAATCCTACTATATGTAATAGATCTCACAATAAAGCGAGTTGCATTCTCCAAAGAAAGCGATACTCTACTAGCACTCGTTTCAACTGAGAAATGAAGTTCCTGTGACGAGAAAGCGTGTGAACGTGGTTGAACTTCAACGTCATCTAGCCTAGCTGTTCTGCAACTCGAGCAAACACTGTTTCTAAAAGCTCAAATCTCTTGCAATGCAGAGCCGAGCTATGGCAAGCGTCAGTTTGCGTGAGCGTCTTTATATATGCAGTAAATGCAAGCCATGAATACTGACTGCAAAGCTCGACCCCTTTCAAGTAATCCAGTCCACGCAATGACTGCCACGTTCGTTCCGCTTGCTAATATTTATAGAACACCGCGTAGATGAAGGCGCTGCAAAAGCAAAGGTCGTCAAGGTTGAAATTTAAAAAAAGCCAGGCTTCGTAAACAACAAGAATGAGGCATATTTGAAAACCTCCGGCTCTTTGCTCAGAATGAGAACGTTGATGCTGAAGATGTGATTATGATGCGTAAAATTGCATAAACCCTTGTAGGTCGTTGGAGAAGATACGATTTATTTACGATATATAAGATCATAAACGGTTTTCTGTATTCCCCTTCAGGAGTTCTGTAGCAAAAGCAGTATAATGTCTCAGTTTTTCCCTTACCGTGCTAGCTCTGAATTTAATTTATTCAAGAAACACTTCATACCAAATTCCACAAAGCAATATAAAATTGAGGACTTCTTCACCGGTATCTTCAAGTATCGCAGCTTAGTAGTTTTCCTCTTTATTAGGTTGATGATTTTGTTGTTGTTGCTTGTTTTGTTAATTCCTGCTTACTATGCCTTTAACTTATGTTTCTTTGCTTTGTTTTGATTTTGAATGGCAACCCATCTACAGAATAAGTAAATCCTGCAATAAACTATAGGGCACTCTAAATCTGCGATAAACTATAGGGCATAAATATATGCGCTTTGCATTCTATTTCTATGCGATGTCGTGAAGGCTATTTGAATCGTAGTTCGTCTACACAACACTTGTGGTGGCCAGCCGATGGGCAAGTTAGTTTTATGTCCTTTCCAGACTAGTCCGGTACCTACTACCGGCGTTGGAGGGATGGAAGGCTTGGTGGGTTTGGTTGGTTTGAGGGAAAACCCGAACCAAGGACGTAGTTCGAGGTGAAGACAACAGCCAACGCCTCCTCCGACTGCGCTTCCTTGTGCTCGCACACCCGCGATAGTCCAAGAAATTCCAAGCAATAGCCTTTTGCAACGTTGTCAAATTCGTCAAAACGGTGTAGGATTCTGGCTCCGTATCATCAAAAATTTAGCCTCTCCCAGTTCCCCTTTTCTCTTTGATTGCCTTGCCGTTGTATTCAATTGCTTCTTTTCGGAGAGATGCACCAAAGCCGAAGACCCTCATCTACACAGGAAATCGAGGCGGCGATGAATTGGTGCCGTCAGGAAACTGTATCAGCCGGCACAATTCCGGAAGAGTCAACAAAAGGAAATCCAATCCGCGCCGTCTGCGCATACTCCACGTCGAATGTTTGCATGTGCCGTTCCACTGAGCAGCGACGGTTCAACTATGGCCGCGTCCGTCCCTGTGTTACCTGTGTACATGCTAAGCGCCACCTATCCATAGCTCCTCGAAGGGACGGCTCTTCCACGGAGTGGGGTCGCATTTCACCTACCCGTCCGTCCGTCGCGCCCCTGCTCGTCGGTGTTCGAGACGCGACAGCTGTCCTTGAGACGAGCGGCGGATTTAGCTCGCTACTTCGGTACGATGTTGCGTGTTGTCCCCCGCGTATGGCAATTGCGGGGCGAGGCGAGCAGCCAACTAGTTCCTCCCTCACCTCTCACTCGCAACTACATACGCACACGTACCTCATCAACATTATGCTCGCCTGCGCGACCCTGCACACACGTCGCCTCCTTCTCGTCACTGCTCAATAGCATCCTATTTCAGAGGGCCATGGAAGGCTTTTCTGACTCGGAATATTTTCAAAAGTGCCGCTATATTCACGAGGTGGAGCTGGTTAATATGAAGCTCCAGATGCGGATATTAGAGACTCATCTCGAGGTAAGATAGAGTCAGCATTTTCCCGGTTTGCGTATCTTATTCCAATTTATTTAATACAGCTTTTTTATACATGTCTCTCTACATTTACCGCTTTTTGAGTCTGCACCCTGTAGAACTTCTTGCATATACGATATGACGCTACATTGCGCTCGAAAAGCGACCGACCACGTTTCCGTACTGGTTTCATAAATGCTGGTGTGGCAGTTATATGGCTGACTGAATAATCTATCACCGTGCATTGTATCTACTGACCTGAAAAAATGTGAGCAATGCAAACGATGGTCGCCAAGTATAGAAAGGAATTTTTACTCTTCGGATTAAGGCGGTCTTTTGTAAACGAAAGTTAGGTAAGACAGGAGACAGACGAAGGTTTGGTCTTTTTAATCATCTAAGGGAACTAAGTGAAAAGGTTGACGGTGACAATAGGTTCGGAAGCTAGCTAAGGGCATAGGCCTTTCCGAAATCGTTGTAGCAAACCCCTTTATACAGGTAGAGAGCACCCACCAGGCCCGGATTCGTCAACAAAGGAGTGGGTAAATCGCTACCACAGATTTGCCTAACGGGCTCCTTGCCTGAAAAGCTTGTTATGTCATAATGTCGCTCTCTGGTTCTCTTATGCTGATGTTTGTGCTTGTTTTTGTTATTTTGTACGTTTAGAATAAGGTAAAGCAAAGAAACTTAGCGGCCCTTGTGATTCACGAAGAACGCGGTGAAGGGTGCCGCGCTTGCAACGACACTTGACACCACATCCAGCTCGTTGCCACTGTGTCAGACCTTAGCAGTAGAGCGTTACCGGTACTTCATCGCGTCGTTCACCGACACTCTAGACGAGTAACCGTTACAACGTTTTCACCGAAAACTTACCGCCCGCGCGTTGACGAATCGCGGTACGTGGCGGTTTCGCTGTAAGTTACAACGTAACCGGCCGGCAAATCGTAGATTTTTCCGGGCCCAGCAATTGTGACATTTGGATATTAGACTAGTGGAGTGGTTCAGCGAAGATGTTTTGTGTTCAGGCGAAAACGACTCTACCCTCGTTCAACTATTTGCAGCCCAGGACTAACATAGACCCTAATGGGCATGAACTAACAATCTGTTTGGAATTTATTTATTTTCGATACCTTTACTCGCTGCTCAGCGCGGTCGAAAATCCACTGCCTTATTGATTCACTATTTTCTTACTGTTTGTGACCAAGTTACTGACGCTCATTTGTCTAAAGCAGAAAAAAATCGACAATGAGACAGACATATGATACAATTTTGTTTGCAGCCTGTGATAAGCGTGCAATTCATCGCGTGCCACTTCCCGTTGTCTTACTTCAACGATCGCCATGCAAAAATTGAATTATTTGCGTTTTAAAGGCCTTCAACATGAAGTACATTATTAAATCTCGATGTAGCCACCAATTTTTTTTTCGCACACTGGGGTTCCTCCTTCAATATTAATAACACGCGTGTAGCATTCGTAATTTGATGCCAAATACGTAATCTGACAGGTTCTTTTACAGCCTAAAGAGCGATTAATAGCGAACCTATTACAATTTTCTTGCTACCAAGGAACTCCTTATGTTAAACTCGAACACATATGCTGTCAATTTAAGAGTTTCATCGGCCATTAGAACCCACGAATCAGTCAAAACAACCCTTTATGTGCACATAGCCTATCCCACACCCTGTGTAACGCTGACGGTTAGAGTAAATTCTCCAAAATCCCTTTAAGATAAGGATATAATAGCAATACGGCTATAATCAGATGAATGTAGAGAAGGCGTGAGAGCATGTGAGTTTGTCTTGTTGCAAAATTTTTACGTCGATCAGCATTTCAGTCTTATTTATGATGGCAGTATGTTGTGTTTTATCTGCGGTTTACTGTGAAGCCAAGTGTGCCTGTCGTAGCATAAGTCTCAGCACACACGTTGTCGTTATAAACCGTTCATGTTTGGGCATCCTCCAATGCAGACAGGTGTATTTGGTCACAGGTGATGCTTGCGGTTGCTAGCACCGTAGTTGCACCGGTTGGAGCAGTTTGCAATGAACGATTTTTAAGCACTTGTTTGTAAATCCGTGTTTAACCTTTTTAATTTAGTTAGTACATATAGTATTATAATTTTTCCGTTCAACGAATAAACAACAAAAAGATAAGGAACGGCATAACCAATTATTTTGTGAGATGCGACATGCATTCTAGTTCCGTAACGATATCGTGGAGGTAAGATGAGTGCATATTTGGCTTGTATAAAGAGTTGCAGAGGCGAGTTTAGAGAATGTGCAGCGTTTTTTCCTTCCCAGACACACCTGGTATCTATTTACGGATATCGGATTGTTAGAAAGCGTTGTTGACTAGAGCGGGACCGGAATAAAGAACCCTATTCCATAGCTCTTATTAAACAGCTGGGTTTTCATCCTAGAGTAATTATTCTCAACAGAAGAGGCCTGGATCAAACGAAATTTTAGCCTGGACGTTGAACAACTTACTAGATTGTAGTAAATCTTTTAGCCTTGTCGCCTATCCCTTTAGCAACCCGTTTTGGCTAATTCCTTCACATCAATAATCTGCCCTATACAATCCCTACAATCTATTTTAGAACGGTAGATAGCACCCCTATGTTTTAAATGATTCGTCCATCAAGAGTCCCAACAGCTCTTCTAACCTGTTCAATGCATTTTCACATCGAGCGCCTACCTATGTTTCAAGCTGAAGTTAGTCAACTGTCAGAACCTTACAACTACTGATGACATACGAAGATTGACATGGCTACACTGACATGTGGTATCCAGGCCTGTCGCGCCACTTTCGAAAGAAGTAGAACTTCGAGAAACTCTATACTCAGCATGCATCAGGCGTTCGAAGCTAGAAAGACGCGGTTTGAAAGAATGGTATAGGTCTCGCTACACTTTCGAAGTGTTAGAAACAAAAAATTTTCATTTATTAACAGAGTTGACAAGTCTCTAACTTGTACCATTGTGCAATTGAAGGATATTCACGTTGAGGTTGAGAATCAGAAGCGACTCAGAAAAATGTCTGATATCTGAAGAATGCACGTAATGCGATAGAACATTGACGTCCAAGTCGTGAAGTGTTTTTTGCATTTCCTACACCCCCGATCTCTGTAGAGGTCATAAAATTACTTCTTAAATCGACGTAGATTCTTCAGTAGTACAGACGTACGTTGAGGATCAGAAGAGAGACGCACAGTCGGAAGGTGCTCTAGACATCCTACTCTTCAAAGCAAGGTTTTCTCTTCATGGAATTTGCTATGTAATTCTATTTTCTAACTCAAATTTAAAAAATCCCGTTGACTTCGCTACAAACTGGTTTTTCATGCTCGGAGCTCATGGGTCAGGCTGAGTGCTCTGCTTAGAAATGGCAAAAGTGTCGATCTCTCTGGGCCTGAGCAATTTCATCTCATCGGACAGCTCTGAGCGAGCTTAGAAACCCTGTTCTAGCCATTTCTCGAATGCACAGCACAAACATTGCAAAACTACCACCATAACAGGTCTCTATTGAAAGTAAACACTTCGCAAATGTTCCTGAGAGAATTACTTGAATATAATGATGGTATGTACAATACCGCTCAAATTCTTTGCAAAAAAGACGCTTTGCGACGGATTAATCCGTCACAAAGCGTCGCATTGCCATAACTCTTTTCAAAGTTATTTGTTTAAAATCAAGTTAACACCATTAGAAGCCCCGTCTCATTTTTAATCCAACGTTCTAAACATCATCTAAAACGATTGCACAGTGACCTAGTTATGAAGCATTTGCTTCCTCGGCTCCGTTAATTGATTTACGACCCCTCCGAGATCCCCAGTGGCATGTCCTTAAGGCTTTTCGTTGACGAGGTTCATCGAAACTCAGAAATCCTCTATTGTTTCAGCGGATCTGTATTTGTTACGCATCAAGTATCATTGTGGTACGAAATAGTGCCAAGTTTGAATAACATAGGCCCAATTTCAGATAAGCGCAACCGCGCGGAAACCTAAGATTCAGTTAAGAATTACCCAACTAGTAGCCTGTTACAGAAGACGGTATTCTACTACTTTATTGTGTGAACGATGGTCTTTATAAAACGAGTAAAATGGCTTTGAGAAATGAACAGAAATGACTAGATTTTCTTTTTTCCAACAAGGGATTGGTGCAATCTCAATATGCGGCGTAGGATTTCTCCTATCTTTGAACTTCGGTTGCTCCTGTACAGGATGAGTACGAAAGCCGTGTTTTTGTGGTCTACAGTACACCACAAGCACATTCGAATCTAGAAAGAACGAAAAGATTTTGGCCGTTCAACGTAGATTTCTATGCGGCCAAAGTTTGACGAAAACAACAGAAAATTCCGTTTCAGTCGCTTACCTCATTATGGATGAGTTTATTCGAAAAATCAACTGGACAGCAT